>SSNR01000058.1:401561-418677 GCA_006937965.1 Callopanchax toddi | reverse complement strand
TTCCTCCACAGAGGGTCGCGGGGCAGCTGGTGCCTATCTCCAGCGGTCAAGGGGCGAGAGGCGGGGGACACCCTGGACAGGTCGCCAGTCCATCGCAGGGCCACACAGAGACGAACGAGACAAACAACCACACACCCACTCACACCTAAGGACAATTTACCAGCCCAATCAGCCTGACAGTCATGTCTTTGGACTGTGGGAGGAAACCGGAGTACCCGGAGGAAACCCACGCACGCATGGGGAGAACATGCAAACTCCACGCAGAGAGGCCGCAGAGCCAGGACGTGAACCCACGACCTCCTTGCTGCGAGGCAACAGTGCTAACCAACTGCGCCACCATGCAGCCCAGGTGCCATGTCATGGTGGATAAAATACATAAAAATTGAAGATAAAAAGAGTAAAGGTAAATAAAAATACATAAAAGATAATATACAAAATTTCACTTTTTGAATAGAATTTTATGAGCAACACCTGTACAAAAAGTTACAGAAACATAAACAGTAGGCTATGGTGGGTCCTGCAATAAAATAATTAGGAAGTGAGTTTACAAAAAAAACTATACATAAAATTTACAAATGTACGTATTGCTGTATTAGCAATAAAAATTACGTGATTGGTTTTTCTACTGTATGCTAAGTATATATTTGATCTAGCTTGAATGCAGAAAAACATCACACAGCTCTTTCCTAGTTGTTGGAACATGTTTGGATACGTTTTCTGCAACTGTCAAATTATTTTGTAAGAAAGACAAGGCGTGACTTTAAGTCACATGAATTGTGCTGTCAGTGATGTAACTTCCGGGAATTTGATGCAGTTTGAACGCACATAAATACATTTACTTGTATTCAAAGCTCTTTCTCTGTTTTAGAATATCTTTGAATAAGTTTTTCGTAACTTTAAATAAAGAATTTTCTAAAAAGAAGGTGGCGTGACTCTAAGTCACGTGACTTCCGGGTAAAAAAACCCCACTTCCGGTAATTGACGTCATGGAGGTTCATGCGACGTCATGGAGCTCCGTGCGCCATTTTGATGCAGCTGGGTACTCTTGTGTTTTTGAGATAATCCCAAACCTTTATGGGAGTCCCCACACCCAACTATTTCAAAGGCCATAAAAGTTTTCCCAGAAGCTGCCAGTCCAGTCTAGAGCTGACTCCCACTTCCCTCAGTGCCACTTTAAAAAGCACGTGCTTTGTTTTACAATAAACACAAGAAAATGAAAGACCCACTTAAAGCTCTCTTTCAACAACTCCCCTCTAGTTCCAGCCTTTAAAGTGTGGAACTTGGGTCAATGAGTTAATTAATCAAGTTACTGTGCAACAAGACAGGCTACAGTCTCCTCTATTACACACACACTGAGTGTATTAATATTTTACTTCCGGAAAAAACCTGAAGATATTTTTATTACAAGGATCTGCTTTCACTCTAACTTTCATGGTGGGCCATATGAGAATATTAGATCATGAAGGATTAGAATGTGTTGATAAATTGCCAAAGCTGTGAGATTATATGATCATATTCTATTTGTCAGAAAGACTGTTTCCACCCTGTCCGTTTTTGATGTGACACTAAGCCTGATCACCATGCTCTCATGGAGGAAATTAAGTAGTAGACTGCTAAAGTTTTGTTTACCTGATGCTTTGTTCTGTTTACATGATTTTACTGTGAGTTGTTGATTTACATAACATTTATGTTCCTGTGGTGATACATTAGCATTATTAGTGCAGGTTAGTATGAGGAAGCTAATGTCATTTCTGTAGTTATACATTTGTCTTGTGTTATTAAGGCGCTACATGATCTGTCTGCTCCATTTTTTATGTACCTGTCCACTAGGGGGCCCCCATCCCCCTCAATAGATGAAAGAGTGCAGCCCTGATTTTTGCAGTCCTCATGCCACCCATCTAAGGGTGCTTTCACACCTGCAGTGGTTAGTCCTTTAAAATCAAACCCAAGTTCGTTTTTCGCCATGGTTCGGTTTGTTTGCACAGGTGTGAACGCTGTGATCTACTAGGATTTGGAACAATAGAACCATTCCAACACCCGTCAGAGGAGGTGGTCTCGGTTCCAAGCAAACTCCACCACCGCCATTCGTTTATAGTGTGAATGCAATCTGACCTTGACAATGTAAGATACAGGTTTGAGTCAAACACTCTCTCGTAGCCAGGTTTGCGTTGCATTTCAGAACGCACGTCAGTAGCTACCAAGTAGCACCTAGGCCTAGCTAGCCGAAATTGATCTAAGGGCTCGTGTGGACGATCAACAAAGTGTTACCTCAATAATATTTAAGCAGAGGACTAGATCTATCAGCTCTGACTCATAAAAACACAGAAACGTTTAAATTATTCATAAACCGCTTAGAGAGAGGGAGTTGGATCGTGTTGTGGACTAGCTCAGGCTCAGAACATAGCACCTTCTTCCATTATACCAATGGTAGTTCTGCCCCCCCCTGACCGTTCGACCAATCAGCAGATGGAACATCCTCACGTGGTTTGTAGTTATGCATTGTGTTTTGGTTGCAGTTTTCCCTGTGTGAAAGGAAGCCAAACCACCTGAAAAATATACAAATCAAACTGATTCGGACAGAGGAACCGAACTACAGGTGTGAAAATGGCGGCGCCAACAGTAATATGGATAAAAAAAGATAGTGAGTGAAATCATCAACAGAAGAAAATACATGCTGCTGACTTTTGTTTTGGGGAAATACTGAGTGAGGAAATTTGCTGTTATCAACATTTGGCTATTTTATCGTGTCAGATAACCATTATAACATTGTGATATGTTAATGTATAGTTTGGCTCATCACACACCCATAGGCTGGGTGAATGAGAAGTGTGTTTCTTGAATAAGGAAACAACCATCCATTTTCTAAAAGCAGCTGATATTATCTTGTTGTTCAGGAGGATAAAGGGGGCAGAGACCTGTTGTTTTCACAGAGAGGCGGTGGAACAGAGAGGGACCTCATTGTTGGGCTGGGAGCATGATGTTCATGTCTGTGACACGGTCATCCTTCCTCCCTCCCATTCTACTGGCTCATTTCATAGATAAGATCATCATGTACTGAATGAAGGAGTTGGTTCTCAAAAAAATACCACTTCCAGAGGGTGCGCTTTCCATGTCATTTGTGAGTACATCGGACATAAGAGTTCCTGCTGAAATATTCAATAAAAATCCTTAAAAATTACATCTGAGATGGAAGCAATGGTTAGTTTAGGAACATTCATTTGATCCCAAAATGTGCAAACTTAATATGCACCCCATCTTTCTGAGAAGCACCAGCTTGGCTGTGGTGTACATAGCGTAGAAGAATGTGTTGGATGCTGTGACGGTATTCAGCATATCACAGTTTTGTTGAATAGTGGAGCCCCAAGGACAATCTTTCCTAATTTTCTTCTTTTTTTTTTTTTTCAAATTTCATCATGAAACTTGTCCCCATAGCAACAGAACGTTGCAATGCTGAAAGAAACTGCTTTTCCAAAGACTATCAGCTGCAAAATTGTTAGCTATTGTTGCAGCTGTGACATCATCAGACATTCAGTCAGTGTTGTGCGATGTGTTGGTGTTTGAGTCTGTCTGCAAAGCTTGATTATAGATAAATGTAAGAGCAAAACTAACCAAAGTTTGATTACTTTGTTTAATATCAAATGTAATATTATTACAGTCAGTGAGGGTCAAAGGGAGCTGTCATTATTTAAACCCCCTCTAACCAAACTCTTCCATTTCCAGCTGTGCAGGAGAATCTACAGTGGACAACTCCAAACACAGACTTATCCAGTCAGCATTTGCTTTGTGTTTTTTAGAGCTGCTGTAGAAACATGCTGCATCATGAAAAGGACAGTTTATGCCATCTGATGGTTTAAGCGATTCATTCTAGGGAAAGAAAAATCAAATTCTTCTTTTTTCAGGAGAATCAACACAAATTAAATCAGAGTTTTGAAGGATTTATTCAATAAACCCTACACACTGGAAGTGAGATTAGTTCAAAGTGAAAACAGATGTTAAGAAGTTTAGAAATAAATATGGTAGCTTTAGCCAGTATCTCACTGGGCTGCAACTGTTGCTGACAAGTTTGGAGACAGACATGAGAAAATTCTCAGCTGGAATTACACTGAGCTGGTTTGAAAAACTAGGGATAAAATGGTTACCATGGTAACATTTTCTATGGATAGTGTTGCCATTGTACATTTCATTTCCTGCTAAAACAATATTTAGTGAGCATTATTTAAAAGTTGTGATAAGTTTAGAATTGTCAGAAAGTGGCAGACCAAGTCCATAAAGTGTTTTTAAAATATTATTTCTAATGTTGGGGAAACGTTTTAAGTTTATTATCTCCATCTTCACAACATCAGGAAAGAAAGTCATAGTGATGATGACGGAACTGTGGACCTAACATGTCGTCATTTTCTGCTCACTATGTTACAGCTAATGCAAAATTGGCTAACTTTTTAGCATACTGCAGTCCTTGAAATGAGGTGGTTTTATCAGTTGTGCTTATGGATTGCTTGTTAATTCCTTTTGCTTTTGTTATGTGGAGATTATGAGTACGGAACTGAGATATAACCTTCTTTAGAAATCCTTAACAATAAGTGAAACCAGCATGTGCATAG
This sequence comes from Callopanchax toddi, assembly GCA_006937965.1. Lineage (NCBI taxonomy): Eukaryota > Metazoa > Chordata > Actinopteri > Cyprinodontiformes > Nothobranchiidae > Callopanchax > Callopanchax toddi. Next base: position 414,076 of record SSNR01000058.1, on the reverse strand, counting down.
CCTAAAAAAACAAGAACTCATCACATTTGAAGCTCATTGAAGCAATGTTTCATGTCTGCTTGTAAATAAACACAACAGGCCTAATGCTAGGTGCGTGATGTTTTCGTCCTGCAGACTATGATCACCTAATTACATATTAGTTCCGTTATTAAATATAGTGTTGAACTCGCTGTTTTCAATACAGCTAATGGAGATCCAAATAAAGATAAACTCATTGTTTTATTTTTCCAAAACAGAGTGAGAGATTAAACATGAGTAAAATGATGAAAAATAGAAATAAAACCCAGTAATGCTGATGGCACCACCGTTTGCACAATAGTCTTAGATTAAAAGAGCATCTTTTGCCCGTTTTCATTGATAATTGACTTTACCATTATAATGATACAAAAGTTTTAACATCATTTCATCCCTACTTATGACACTTTAGCCCATGTTAAACCTGCAAATAAATTACAACATATGCATGACATTTGTCTGGATGTCGTGTAAATTTTCTCATCACAATTTATGCACAAAGTGTCCAAAATAAATGTTAATTTATTTGCAGTTTAGCCTAATTTTATTTGTAATCTGGTTACAAATTCATCAGAGTGGTTATGTGTAACCCTTAACCTATTATTATATAATACGTGAGCGACAGGCAGTCAGTAGTCTCAATAGTTCTGAGAAATGTGCTCAAATCTGGACCAGAAATCAGAATAACTCTAGTTTCGGTAGGCGAGCGAGGGTTGGACATCAATAAGACAACGACAACAATTATGCAGTTTGTTTGTCTTATTATTAATTGTAAGAACAATAAAAAACAATTTGAACAACAAGAAAAAAACAATAAACAATATAAGTTCTGTATCCTGGAAATGAAAACCTGACCTAACGACCGGTCAGAAAAATCCACATTCAGTACAATCGTATAGTTTCATATCATCACCAATCAACATAATACTCATCTTCATATCAACTGGTTCAAATATTCACTTTCATATGATCTGGTTCAAACCATATTATTCTATTCAAGTTTCATTTAGTTGTATAACAAATATATATTCTCTATTTATAGTATGAAACTATAAATGCAATCTTAAACAGCTATTCCAGTGCATTTGAGTAACAAGGCACTTCAACTTATCACTAATAAATTAAATAGTGACTTATCACAACAACATTTAACATTCATGACATTTTATACAATAACATTAAGCAGAATACATTGTAATTTAAAGTTATTGAGCATTAATGTGCTATCATCTCCTGTCTGCACTGGTTACAGAGCAAAGGAGCACTAAACATTGACTTCAAATCACTTAAACAATGCATACAAAACACTACTTAATCTGTTCCTCACAGTTTGTGCAAACAACATCACAAAGGAAACACAAAATGTTACAAAAAACAGCAACATTCAAGATAATAGGATAGCTAACTTCAAATTAGCAACATTAGCACCATTTCAGGGTAATGGAAGCTGTGTTGATAATAATTTCTCCCTTTTTCAGCTCTACTAAGCTTTAACTTTCAAGTATTCAGTTCTTTAGTGACTTGACAGTTGTTTCCAACGTGGAGACTAAGTTTATTGAGCTATCTCACCGTTGAAACATTTGTTTGGTTTCTTTCACAAAGCCACATGTGGCCTGGAATGCATCACGCATCAATACAGACTCTACAAAAGCACAAACATGACAATATGACCACCGTCAGATATCGGATACTTTAAACAATCATTTAATGTTGCTAAGGTTAGATATTCAGTGTCTTACCCCACGGATGGGTAAAGATTGTAAAGTTTCCATAACAAGCTGGTATCATGCATTTGCCTCGTTTCTTTCAGATAACAAAATGGCTGGAGTGACGTGGTTCCAATCACGTGGGGTTATTAGAACTCTGTGATTGGTTGGATTTCTCCCAAGGAATCATGGGAAGTCTCTGTGATTGGTCAATTTCTCCTGATGAATTATGGGAAATGTAGTAAATCCATGTTTCAGCAGAAATTCCTAAACTAATCTGTTTTCCCTTTCTCTTCTGTTATTATGTTGTTTTTCTTTTCAAGTTTTTACTTTATTAAGATGGGATTCTTTATTTCTAGCTGGTTTTATCAGTTTTATTAATGTTTAATCATTTATTTCTATTTTTAGTTACGTTTTTCTAACTTGGTTACATCTGTCTTTGATTTGTAGAGCTTATGGAATTTAAATTATTCTATTAAACTTTATGTAAACACTATGACTGGATGGGCAGTGTTTTTATAATTTTTTAATTAAAAACAACTTTATATATATTTATATACATGTGTGCATTCAGATCATTAGATAACTATCAAGAAGGAAATGAAAAAGCAGCGCCACTGAGAAAAGGTGATGTTTGATAAGGTGCCTTTCCTTTCCTTTCCTTTCCTTTCCTTTCCTTTCCTTTCCTTTCCTTTCCTTTCCTTTCCTTTCCTTTCCTTTCCTTTCCTTTCCTTTCCTGCGATGCTGTTGATCCACGCAGGCCTGAGTTATCAGCTTCACTCCCACCAGGCTGTAATTACAGGCCTGGGAGTCTCCTCGCCTTGCACTTCTTACACACACTCACACTAGACACGCTGTTCCACCCACAACTTTTCTTTCCATGCTTGTATGTTCACCTGTCATGCTGATTGTTTGTATTTAGATTTTGGAGATGTGGATTTCAACTTAATCGCTGCTGTTGCAGCTGCTCTGAATTTTGTTTTTGCTCTTGCTGGTAATTGTGCCTGAGTCCTGTTTTTCTAATGCACCACCTGAGTGCATTTGTGTCACATCCTCCATCAATCAGAGGAGTCTTTTCTCAAATGTGTTTCATAACAGAACATATATTTGATTAATGTATCTACTCAGCTGGAAATAGTCAGCTCTGAGGGGACTGAGTACACCTTCACCAACTTGTTTTGCTGGGGTAAATGAGTCAGACAGAAAAGCCATTAGTAATCATGTTTTTTTTTTTTCTTAAGTTCTCCTAATGTTTTGAGGAGATGCTTAGTAAAACAGCAGCTGTGTCTTGTTTTTTCTGATTAAAGTGTGTTGTCCTGTCAAACAGTTCTGGCCGGTCCAGGGGCAGACATGGCGGTCCTCGTTGATGAGGCGAATCCGTGATGTTCCTATTCAAATAATGCGTTGAAATGAACAACAGAAAGGGAATATTATCAGAAGCTTTGATCAGTTTGGTGCACATTTGAACACTTGTGACACGCCCAGTCTGGTGATTACATAGCTCTGCTGTCTCCATCATTTTTCTTCAAGACTAAGCTTGGAGATTTTTGGTTATAATTGGGCCCGGAAAATACGTCCTCTGTCCAAGTCTGTTAGGATCGACTTTGTCTTGGTTCCATGGTTTCTGTGGTTTTTTATGTTTTTCTTTCTGATCTGCTAAAAAGGACTGTGGGTACAAAAGGTTTTTCAGTTTTGCAAACAGGATAAAAATTGAATGTTTATCACCCAAGCAACTCCGAGGCAGTTTGCTCTATGATTGATAACTAAACAGGTTGATAACTTTTAAAAAAATCCACAGAAATTTAGCAGGTCTGTGTGTGACGCGATAAGTCAAAATTTCATCCTTCAACCTGGAAGTCTTGGAAATTTGGTTTGTTGAGGTCCGTTTTCCATCTTAATTCTCTGGTAGAGTGACATGACAAATTTCCAGGTAGTAAAGTAGCTTTTTATACCAAGATGCAGAGGCAGTACAGTTGCCATGAGTTCTAGCAGACCTTCTTCCTCCAGCCGTATGATGATAATGAAGACAAATGAGTTCCTGGAATGAAAGCACATGAGCGTGCATGCATGTGCGCACACACACACACACACACACACACACACACACACACACACACACACACACAGAGAGACAAGGCAAAATGCAGAAACCTCAGGGGAACAGGATACAATAAGCCTTTATTGTGTGTATTAGAATGTGTGGGAAAAGGGTGGTGGTGGTGGTGGTGGTGGGGGGGGGGGTCCCGTTGTGGTTTGTGTGTCTTTTATCTGTGTACTTGATATCTGTTCACTCTGCTGTGAGTGATTTTTTTTGCTGATGGATGTCAGAAACTGGAGGGATTAGTGATGCCTGAGTTGCTGTTTCTCGTTTTGTCACCTGTGTTTTGTCTCTGTTGCTCATCAACTTGGAACAAAACAACAGTGCCTGATTATCATGTTTTCAGCAGTCAGTTTGCCTTTCTTTTTTTAACTTTTATCAGTTAAAAACGTGGAATTGGAGATCTGATCACATGACCTCTAGTACTAAGGTGTCCATTCTCAGCCTCACAAACTGTCACGTTTTTAAACTGGCATCACATTACAAGACAGAAAACATGTTGGAGTGGTTTGAAAATTGTTTCAGTTGATCATACACCTCCAGAATTTTGTAACTTCTTGAGCTCTTTCTAACTGGTGGAGGCAGGAAGACAGGAACAGCAGCAAGGAAGAGTCTGTAGCAGGTTTGTTTGCACAGGCCCCTGCAGATCAATGCAAGTTTTATATGTTTTCAAAACAACTACAAAGTGAGATTAGTTGAAACCATGTAGAAATGAGCTTTCTGCACAACTTCTTCTGGTACCATTCTGGCTTTGTTGTTCTGGCATTATTGCAGCTTTGGGCGACCGTGGCCAAGGCTAAGAGAAGATTGTTTCAAGATGGCCGCCACAGCCAACTGACCCTAGAAAACACAGAAATGGGTGTTTCTCAGTCAGTTTTAGTTGTTCAGCTACAGATTGGTGTTGCAGTAGTGAAGAGTCATTCCCATCACAAACTCTTGAGTTCTACATGGATCAGTTTTGCAAACCAGCATGCTTTCCCCTGTATAGCTCGGTACTGAAGCCAACTGTTTTCATTCTGGTAACTTGATTGTGAACTAAATGAACTAAAATATTCAACTTTTTATTCATGCAGAGGGCATACTTTAGCAATTTATGCTAAATAATAGCTGCTGACACCTGATGGGGTGCAGGATTCTGCAGTAGAGTAAATTCTCCATCAGTGTGATTTGAGTTCACTCTGGTAACAGATTGAGGCTTTAGGTGGTTCTGAATAGTCTGAGCAATAAGAACTTAACGTCTGAACTGTCAACCTGTCATTGGATAGTCCAAGATAAATTTTAATGCAAAGTGTGTGAACACACAGCCATATTCTCTTATAGTTTGACAACATGTGGCTGTCAGTCAACCATCCCAGCTTTAATTAGGTTGAAATGAGATGTAATTCGACCCGACCCCTCCTGTTATTTAGTAAAGTGGTAACATTAGTCAGCTAACTTTGCCAATTCATAAAATTCATTATGTCCTCACGTTTACACTCATTTCACTCGCCCACTCGCTCTCTCATTTGATGTTTCCTTTTCTTCTCTCTGACACAAACACACTCACTCATGCACACATGTGAACACAGTTGAGAAATGCGTAAATGACCAGCATTTAACCCATGTCCCCTGTTTTAAAAGCTTCTCACTATTGCTATCATGGGAGTCATTACACAGCGCCATTCCCTTTGAGTGCCTTTAAAAGGGCTCGTCTCACACGTTGATCCATTGATCCATTGACCTTTCCTCTGCTGATTTACTTTCAGATGCGAAAAGTGTGTATTTTTATGTGTGTAAGTGAGTGATTGCACGTGTGCGACTGAAAGCCTCCAAATAACCCGGTCAAAGGGGAATTAATCATCTAGAGGGAAGAAGAGTAAACAGAACCTGAAGGAAAGCTAATTCACTCTGCAGCTTAAGTAATCTGAGGACTAAAACTTATAATAAAAGCCACTTTCAGATTGTCTCAATGAAAAGCCTAAGATGTATAGCTATACCTTAAAGGCTGATTAAGTATTGATTAAACAAGTGGCATTGCCTGTGCTCACATTGCTCCTGGTGCCCTATTTATGGGTAAATGAAAGCGGAAAGCCATTCTAAAGAGCGCTTCTTGACTAGTGATCCTTAGTCACACAAACAGTTTGGCTGACTTTGTTAAGGTTCTTCTAGACATTCAAATCTTTGCTTAAAAACCTCCAACAACACACATTTAGTGCTTTTTGGTCAATAAGGAGAGATTTCACTCTGGCTTTTTACACCCAATGAAATCGTCTAAGAACCAGAAAGGCCGTGAAACATTCTTTTATTATCAGGAGACTGCCCAGCCCATCACTAGCTTGTATTCACTGTATGTTGTAGGTTTACGAGGATGAGATAACTCATAATAACTCTAATGTGAGCACTCAGAACCAAACCTCTGCTATCAGTTATGTGGCGCCTAATGTTGGTTGGTGTTTTGTTTTGTCCAGGCTCGCTGAGTTTAACAGTATTGGATTGAAATAGATGTATAAACAAACCTTAGAGCACAAACATTAGGTGCTTTTGGACCACAGGGGTCCACTTCACATTACAATTTAAGATCGTTTCTTTTTTTTTTTTTTGGCTGGCTGTTTGCAGTTGTAGCGTAATATAACCTGATTTTATTGTTATAATACGGACACACTTCTGCAAGGTTATTAGCTTAGTTTTGTCAGTTTTAATGCTAATCACTATTAGCTACCTTCACTAAACTAAGGGTTATGCAGGACTTCAGGTTCTTTCTGATTCAAAGGGAAGACCTACGTACGTTATATTTGGAAGTTATAACCCAGAAACAGACTTAGACTACAGTCATTTTATTAAGAAAACAGATTGAACGAACAGACAGATATGAGGTAGATGGTTGCATCTTAAGAGATTCTTCTGATATTATTAAGCTGAGAGTTAATGACGAGAGCCCGTGAGATATTTATATCTCTAGGGAGTCGGAGCTAGTTAGGAGGAGAACTGAGCTAAGTTGACAGGAGTGTTATTTATCAAGAGCCTCAGTTTACCCAGATCGGAGTTGATACCTGCTAAGACCGCTCCAGATCGCCTCGGCGTGGTGGGTGGAGGTTCGTCGGTGTGATCGTTGATCTGACGAACCTCAGAGTTATCCCCGGTGAACGTAACGTTACCGCAGGCACAGAGGAGTCTGTCGAGCCGGTCTAGCTGGTCCATGGTCGGCGGGCGCAGAGGCTAACCGGCTTTCCCATGGCGGGTGAAAAGAAGCAGACAGATGGTGTCTGGCTTCTTAGCCGGAGCAATGTCCTCGACCGGTGAGGCTGGTTTACTCACGAGCTCGGTCGGCATCAAAGCCTTCCGTGTAACGGAGGAAAAACGGAGGCTGTGTTCTCTCGTGTAGGTTGAAACGAGAACTGATTAGCTTCCAGACAGGAAACCGGACAGAGGGAACTTTGGACGCGTGGCCCAATGGGGAAAGAGTTACCAAGTCACGTGGTTCTCGTCATTAAGGAAGCCCAGGAAGTTAGATGGATTATTAATATGTTTTAACCTTTTAGCAAAAGTAGAAACCATAAAACAATACTGATGCAACATCAACATTCATGAATACTGGAAGAAAATGAATTAATCATATTAAGACATTTCTGGACAGTGGATTAAAGGTGGTGTCTTTTAGAATGAGACATCAAAGAGTTCTTAAGTTTAATTATTAATTAAAGGAAATCTTCTTAGTCTTCCGACACGACCGGGTCCTGGAAGGAATGTTGATTCAGGTTACAACATAATAAAAGAGTCATTTTAATCCAAGTTATTGGGACAAAAGATGAGTTATTGTATTGATGAACCAGAGGTCAGAATTCAGAGATAGTAACGCCTTTGCCGGCATTACACAGTCCTTACAGTATAACTACATTTATTGGGCCTTTTTCAGCTCCTGTTTTACAGCAGAAGCTTTCTTAACTCAGTAGACTCTCTCAAGTTATATACAGTCAGTGCAGTTACATGCAAGTTGATCTACGTCAATCTATGTTAATAAGCTGGGAGCCTTTATCCTAGTTTCCATGTAGAAAACCAAACTCTCGAATGAAGTTTGTTCCACTCCACTACAGTAGGACGCGACATGCGCCCTTTCATGTTCAACTCCTTAAATTGAATCAACAGAAATTCTGTTGTTTCTTCATCAGTCCAGAAATGCACAGATCGAGCACTCACGTTTGTTTTTGCTGCCATCTTCTTCTACCACTACTGATTTGTTTGTAATCCTGCTTCCGCGATCTCGTCACTCCTGGAAGGGGAGTGTCCAACCATTTACATGCAGATGAAATTGAGTTTGTACTGCATTACCTGGGTGTTTACATGCATTTAAAAAAATAATAACTTCAGTCAGTTTAAGGCAATATTAAATAGATGATCTAAATTAGTTCATTGTTATCTGCTATTAGGGATGCACCAATATTGGGGTATTCCTAGAGACTACAACAGTGGACAAGTCTGTCATTTGAGTCCAGATCCCTTGCTCTCCTTTTGAATGTTTGTAAGACTTTTTCAAGTTTTGCTTGGTGGTGCAAAATCAATCATGTCCTTTATACTGTCTGGCCCAAACACACCTATTCATTTGCAGTCGTATAAGAGTAGAGGGGCCATCTGTAAACCTAACTTAATACTTCTTCTGTTGCTGAGCCACACCATGGTAACATTTAACAACAACAAAAATTAAAGTAATTCATGCATGATGAAAAGCTACATTAAATTTTCTTTATTGGGCCTGCTTCCAACAGCACAGAACACATTTATAAAGAGTTTAAAATGAGAAGAAATGTAATGTGTTGCTGTTTAAAGTTGTCAGAACACAACAGACTGATGAGTGAGAAAGAAAAGGCCACTTACTGTAATCTAGTAGATGCGTACTCTCCCATCTTCCTTGTGATGTGTTGGTGGGATCCGCACCGTCTGCTGCCAGGACAACCCCAGGTAAGCACATCTCTTTTTGGCAGGCAGCTGTTTGTCTCCCACTGCCTTCCTGTTCACGCTCTCTTGGCTTGACACAGTGATAATTCTGGTGCTGGGAACACGACGTAGACATGAGGGTATTGATCACACTGGGCTGCGATGCAACTATTAAATTGCAACTGCAGTTGTGGTCACATTTAGAGTACTTGCAATGATCCTAAGTGAATTTACTTGGAATATTTTAGGTAATAAAATGAAGATAAATGCCCAACTAAAGTGACTGCAAGTTTAAAAAATTATAATCTGGAAAATGTTTGGGCCTCGCTGTTGGGAAACAACTGAAATTTGCTTTGATTGTAAAAGCTACATGAAATATTTAAGTAAAAATGTCTTATGGTTTCATGATGATTGATATTATGAAACAGAATATTTTGATACTCACCCCACAGCTATCCCAGGTATCCTCCTTCTCTCCTGCAGAAACACCACTGACTGTACCACAGGGGAGTCTCGTATGTGTTAATTGGTTTCTTGGAGCGTCTTTGAACTTCTACCCTCCTTATAATGATTTCTTTAATGAAATGAAGTTTGACATGAGAGAACAAAGACAGCGTGAAGGACATAGACAGCATAGAATACCAAATATTTTAATTTACACTTTGAAATAAGTAGACATTCTAAATACTCATACTTTGCAAATTACTACAACTGTCTCTTATACACATNTAATTGATCGTGGCGCACCGTCAGAATTAACTTATTATATATATATATTTTTTAAAACAATGTCAGGTGGCCTCAGCGGGTCTCCAACCTAGTGCTAGAACGCAGGCGCGGTGCCAGTGCAGAGCATTTTGCCTGGCAGCGCAACGCGCTGCATCCGCTGGCTCGGTTTTGATCATCCGACCAGAGCCATTCTGCATTTTGACCCGAGGGCCGCAGCCTGGAGACGACCACGACCTAAACCCCGGCCGCACCCGATGGTTCCATGTCGTTGCGGGCGACCTCCCAACAATCCGGAGTTGCCGTCATGCCGTGGCGCAGCTGGCACAAGATCACCAGTACTGGAAACACCCAGGCTCAACGCACTGGTGCGGGACGACACCCGACCCTTCGCAGCAGCCGTGATGATGACTTTGAAACAATGTAAAGCATATTAAATATATATAGCCTATATTTGCGCACTTGTATGGATTAAAGTTCTGCGTCGAGTCGACTGGCGAGTCTAGCGACGGAGTTCCATCAGTTCTAGCTGTTCGGAAAAAAACTCTTTGTAACTCTGAAAGTGTCCCTGTGCTTCAGACACACATTAAACCAGAGGAACTGATAAATCTGAATGGGTCACACTGATGTCTGTTAACGAGTCCACGGTCCGAGTCAGGGGGAGACGAGGCTTCACACCGGAGTCTGACCCCGCTGAACGCAGCTCAGCCCCAGGGGCGTATCTAGAACTTTTTTCTTGGGGGGCCAGGCAGGGGCAAAGAAGGGTGGCACAGTAAAAGGTCATTATATTTAAATGCTCTGCAGTCTTGGACTGCAATGGACAGCAGACCAAAGTTTTAATAACTTATTGATTTACTGAAGTAAAATCTGTTTAGCAAGAACTATGCAGCAGATTCAAAATCAGGAGTCAAGTGAACATTTTAAAACATCACAGTCTCACTGTACACCATAAAAACTGTCTGCCTGTGAATTTGCTTTCAACATCAAAATTAATAATAATAATAATAATAATAATAAATTTAACTTATATAGCACTTTATGTTTCACAATCTCAAAGTGCTACAGAGCAGAAGCTTTAAATTGGTGAGTCAAAGTTCATAAAATAAGTAATATAAAGCAGAATTATAACAGTTTCTGCATTTTATTAATAAATCAAAGATTATAACAGCTGAAAACATCTGTTTTTGTGGTTTTGTGCACACATTTCTCAGCTCACACTCGCACTTTGAAAAAAATCTACACTAATTTGAATGAATTAAATGTTCTTCTTGAAATTACATTGACATATAAACATGTTTAAAGATATTTCTTGTTATTGTGTTTTACAATTAGCACTTTCTCAGTGTGTTAAAACGATGGGTACTAATTTTGGCTTTAGAGATTGTAGCTGAAATTTTATGCTGGTGCTACAACTTTTTGTTCTGTGCTACAAAACCTGCAACCTTTGTAGCACCAGTGCTATGAGCTAAAAAAGTTAACGTACAGCCCTGAATCCTCAATCCCATAATGAATAGGTTTATCAAAAGCAACCTGCTGTCAAATACTATATGTGGTGCTTTAAAGATCTTCTTGTATCTGAACTTTCTCTTTCTACCTACAGAACACTCTGACAGAAGGAAGCAGGACGACTCAAAAATGCTCTTAATGTGCAGGTTAGTGACTATGTAATGTGTTTTTAAACAGTACTGATTCTCAGGTTTCAATATCAGCCATGATATTTAGGGACTAACTCAGCATTCACTATACAGTTACTATCAGGTGTTCATCTTCTAATGCTTTCTAAGCTTCTAATTTAGGATTTTATGACCAGAAGAAAGTAATGGTTTTTATACCAAACACTAATGACTTGGAGCTTTGCTTTGTGACTCTGCTGCAGCCATGTTTTGGTCATGACTGAATGTCTTTATCTTTTTTTCTCTGTATTGGCCAGAGAAGCTCTTGAACCTGAACAGGTTGAAGTCCATGAATTATGTTTACAGACATTATCCATATTCATAGACATATATTCATTAGACATCAGTGGGGTGGCATATAGCTCAGTTGGTAGAGTGGCCGCACTGGCCGGTCTGGTAACCGGAGGGTCGCCGGTTCGTTCCCCAGCACCGGCTGGGTTAGATTGTCGTTGTGTCCTTGGGCAAGACACTTCACCCACCTTGCCTGTGTGACTGTGAGTGTGACTGTGTGTGAATGTTGGTGGTGGTCAGAAGGGCCGATGGCGCAGAATGGCAGCCTCGCTTCTGTCAGTCTGCCCCAGGGCAGCTGTGACTACAGACGTCTGTCGTAGTTTACCACCACCGGTGTAAATGTGTGCGTGAAAGAATAATGGAGCTTCTGTCAAAGTGCTTTGAGTGTCTAGAAAGGCGCTATATAAATCCAATCCATTATTATTATTATTATAGATCTATCAATAAACAATAGGTTTATCTTTGTATGCTAATTAATCCATGGAGGTCTGACNAGATGTGTATAAGAGACAGGCTGAGAGTTAATGACGAGAGCCCGTGAGATATTTATATCTCTAGGGAGTCGGAGCTAGTTAGGAGGAGAACTGAGCTAAGTTGACAGGAGTGTTATTTATCAAGAGCCTCAGTTTACCCAGATCGGAGTTGATACCTGCTAAGACCGCTCCAGATCGCCTCGGCGTGGTGGGTGGAGGTTCGTCGGTGTGATCGTTGATCTGACGAACCTCAGAGTTATCCCCGGTGAACGTAACGTTACCGCAGGCACAGAGGAGTCTGTCGAGCCGGTCTAGCTGGTCCATGGTCGGCGGGCGCAGAGGCTAACCGGCTTTCCCATGGCGGGTGAAAAGAAGCAGACAGATGGTGTCTGGCTTCTTAGCCGGAGCAATGTCCTCGACCGGTGAGGCTGGTTTACTCACGAGCTCGGTCGGCATCAAAGCCTTCCGTGTAACGGAGGAAAAACGGAGGCTGTGTTCTCTCGTGTAGGTTGAAACGAGAACTGATTAGCTTCCAGACAGGAAACCGGACAGAGGGAACTTTGGACGCGTGGCCCAATGGGGAAAGAGTTACCAAGTCACGTGGTTCTCGTCATTAAGGAAGCCA
>SSNR01000058.1:363348-401551 GCA_006937965.1 Callopanchax toddi | reverse complement strand
CATCAACATTCATGAATACTGGAAGAAAATGAATTAATCATATTAAGACATTTCTGGACAGTGGATTAAAGGTGGTGTCTTTTAGAATGAGACATCAAAGAGTTCTTAAGTTTAATTATTAATTAAAGGAAATCTTCTTAGTCTTCCGACACGACCGGGTCCTGGAAGGAATGTTGATTCAGGTTACAACATAATAAAAGAGTCATTTTAATCCAAGTTATTGGGACAAAAGATGAGTTATTGTATTGATGAACCAGAGGTCAGAATTCAGAGATAGTAACGCCTTTGCCGGCATTACACAGTCCTTACAGTATAACTACATTTATTGGGCCTTTTTCAGCTCCTGTTTTACAGCAGAAGCTTTCTTAACTCAGTAGACTCTCTCAAGTTATATACAGTCAGTGCAGTTACATGCAAGTTGATCTACGTCAATCTATGTTAATAAGCTGGGAGCCTTTATCCTAGTTTCCATGTAGAAAACCAAACTCTCGAATGAAGTTTGTTCCACTCCACTACAGTAGGACGCGACATGCGCCCTTTCATGTTCAACTCCTTAAATTGAATCAACAGAAATTCTGTTGTTTCTTCATCAGTCCAGAAATGCACAGATCGAGCACTCACGTTTGTTTTTGCTGCCATCTTCTTCTACCACTACTGATTTGTTTGTAATCCTGCTTCCGCGATCTCGTCACTCCTGGAAGGGGAGTGTCCAACCATTTACATGCAGATGAAATTGAGTTTGTACTGCATTACCTGGGTGTTTACATGCATTTAAAAAAATAATAACTTCAGTCAGTTTAAGGCAATATTAAATAGATGATCTAAATTAGTTCATTGTTATCTGCTATTAGGGATGCACCAATATTGGGGTATTCCTAGAGACTACAACAGTGGACAAGTCTGTCATTTGAGTCCAGATCCCTTGCTCTCCTTTTGAATGTTTGTAAGACTTTTTCAAGTTTTGCTTGGTGGTGCAAAATCAATCATGTCCTTTATACTGTCTGGCCCAAACACACCTATTCATTTGCAGTCGTATAAGAGTAGAGGGGCCATCTGTAAACCTAACTTAATACTTCTTCTGTTGCTGAGCCACACCATGGTAACATTTAACAACAACAAAAATTAAAGTAATTCATGCATGATGAAAAGCTACATTAAATTTTCTTTATTGGGCCTGCTTCCAACAGCACAGAACACATTTATAAAGAGTTTAAAATGAGAAGAAATGTAATGTGTTGCTGTTTAAAGTTGTCAGAACACAACAGACTGATGAGTGAGAAAGAAAAGGCCACTTACTGTAATCTAGTAGATGCGTACTCTCCCATCTTCCTTGTGATGTGTTGGTGGGATCCGCACCGTCTGCTGCCAGGACAACCCCAGGTAAGCACATCTCTTTTTGGCAGGCAGCTGTTTGTCTCCCACTGCCTTCCTGTTCACGCTCTCTTGGCTTGACACAGTGATAATTCTGGTGCTGGGAACACGACGTAGACATGAGGGTATTGATCACACTGGGCTGCGATGCAACTATTAAATTGCAACTGCAGTTGTGGTCACATTTAGAGTACTTGCAATGATCCTAAGTGAATTTACTTGGAATATTTTAGGTAATAAAATGAAGATAAATGCCCAACTAAAGTGACTGCAAGTTTAAAAAATTATAATCTGGAAAATGTTTGGGCCTCGCTGTTGGGAAACAACTGAAATTTGCTTTGATTGTAAAAGCTACATGAAATATTTAAGTAAAAATGTCTTATGGTTTCATGATGATTGATATTATGAAACAGAATATTTTGATACTCACCCCACAGCTATCCCAGGTATCCTCCTTCTCTCCTGCAGAAACACCACTGACTGTACCACAGGGGAGTCTCGTATGTGTTAATTGGTTTCTTGGAGCGTCTTTGAACTTCTACCCTCCTTATAATGATTTCTTTAATGAAATGAAGTTTGACATGAGAGAACAAAGACAGCGTGAAGGACATAGACAGCATAGAATACCAAATATTTTAATTTACACTTTGAAATAAGTAGACATTCTAAATACTCATACTTTGCAAATTACTACAACTGATGAACTTTAGTCCTGACAGGTTGTCTTCTTCCCATCACTTTTTTTTTTACTAGGGTTTAGTAGTCTAATGTACATACATTTTATACTGACTGTAGTCAAACTGACATCAAGTCAAAAGGTGTTTTTGTGGCATTTCAATTGAGGAAATGCCACAAAATGAGAAAACCAAGGCCGAAAACCAAAACACTGAATGAAATGATTATGTCAATTATTAGAACCATAGCATTTATGGCTATGATGTACTAACCTCACTAAAATCAAGGCATTGCAATAAATCCATTAAAAAACTATGAAAACAATGTTGAAAAGAGGGAAAAATACTGTCTGTAACTTGGAGAAGTCACTGTCTGAAGATGTGACAGCATGCAACAGGGAGTGCTTTAAAAGTGCTCCATTAAAAAAGTACACTCTGGTTTGGGTAGGACTCGGATCCAGTCAGGGCTGGACTGGGAAGGAAAAACGTCCCTGGCATTTTAGGCCATGACAGCCCAGCATGCTCTTACAAGTGATGTTTGGTTTCTGTCCAGGGAGACTCGGGGCTGTAAGCCGTGCCAAGCGCACGCGTGTGTCACCTGTGCAGCTCTCCATACAGCACTCTGCAGCGGGAGGAGCAAATTGAAACGAGCTGCTCAGATCATAAGCTGTGCGAACGGCTCATTGGGTCCGTACCGGCCCAAAATCAACAGCAGAGATAATGAAATAAGTCCACACTACAGACATGCTGGGTCTTATCCCGTTTCTCATGTGCTGGCTGCGCTATTTGCTCATGACATCACACGTTTTGGCGTGTTGTTTCGGTGATTTAAGTCTTTCGGCCGAAACCCAAAAATGCTCTTTTGGGTCATTTTTGGCTGAAAAATTTCAGTGCATCCCTAAATGAAACACTTCATTTTCTTCCTGTACAACTTCCTCTGGTCATTCAGTAATATTATATTTTCTCAGTAGCAACCCCTACTGTTCAGGAAGAGACTTGTAGCGTGTCTCAAATGACAGTATAAATGGTAACTCTGCTATATTGACGTCAACTCACTTGAGATGTGACCAGTGCAACAGTATAATCTGGGTTTAAGTTGCTCTCATTGGCAGTTGACTTTAGTTTCAGCTTACAGATGATGTCACCCATTCAGACAAAATGCCTTTGAAAGTTGGTTCATACTTCATGGTGAATTTATTGTAAATCTTTAGTTGTTGTGGTTTATATTGCATATCAAGGGTTCACCCTTTGACCTTGTGTGATACGATCAAGTTGTATGGGACTCTTTCCCCCCATGAGGCGACTTTAGGGTGTTGGTTTAAGAAAGTATAGAAGCTGCAGCACCTCTTTTGTATGCCTTCTGACCCTCCGCTGTTCCTCTCTGCTCAATTTCTAGATTTTGTTTTCCTGTCACATGCATCTTACTCTGTTGCTCTTTCGTTTTGTCTTCAGCCTTTTAGTTTCTCCCCACCCTTCCACCCCACTATGCTTTTAATCTCACCCTCTCCAGAGAGTCTTCTGTCCCTGTATCACCGAATTAATTATGCATCCTACTGAAAATTTAGCCAGAGGCTACAGGTTGTGCACAAAGCTCAGAGGCTCAGCTTTACTTTTTCTCTTTGAATCAAATCCCCCTGCTTCGCTGCTGTAAACTGAGACACAGTCCTCATTCCTGCACCCATTCTGAACAACAGTAACGTGAATAATAATGTGTAACCAGCTGAGCTAGATTTGGATGTCTCTCTTTATCCAAAAAGTGATCACGATGTTGGTTCTGTTAACATCTTTTGTCTGATCATCACATATCTTGAGGGAAAATGTGTTCTGAGGCCAGCGCAGTGCTGAAAGCACAATTATAAAGAGATGAGATCGAAAACATCACGAAAAGACTTCATACCCAAAATGGATATGAATATGATTTTAACATGACACGGATCAGAATACAGAGATGTGGTGCTCCGAACAAATCAGGCTTTGTCCTCAAATACTTAGTAAAGTGGAGCGGCATTTAAAGTGTCCTGGTTTTCTCAGGCTGTTGTTAATTTGGGTGTAAACTGGGGAGAAAAGAAAAAGACACAGCCTTGTAAATTTTGTTATATAACGCTGTTTAGTTTGCTCATTTATTTGCATTCCTTGTTTTGAAAGCCGGCGAGGCAGAAACAAGGAAGACAGTAATTTTTGGTCAACCACAGATTCAGACTGTCACTGAGTCCCTTCGTTCAGACCCAGTGAAACCCGTCCTTCATAAATAACCTGAAAACTCTCGACGCCTCGCCCTATCGGTATGGGGAAGGTGTTGTTGTCTTGTCGCTGTCTCTGGATGACTGGAGCCGGTGGGTGACAGCTGGGGCCAGACGTCCAGGAAACAGTGTGTGCTGAATGACACATACTCATCGCCAACACCTATAAATAAGTTAAAGTCACTCAACTCCTATAAATAAAGTTGTTCAGAATATTTTGTTGGACCTCCTGTCAGAGCTGATAAAAGCAGCTTTTGAAATGCTTTTTGTGATGAAAGTTGTGAATTTATGGGTGCTTTTAAAAAAAAATTAGGTTTATAATAGACCCTTTCTGAGACATAGGTATGTGTCATGGAGTGAAAGTGTGTCCTCTAAGCCCTAAACATGTTGGAGAGTCTGTGCGTCTGCCACAACACAGGCCATTATGTCGGCAACGTCGGGGGGGCTGCATTCCTTCAAGAGCTCATGTTTCAGGCTCTACGATGTGCACTGGTGTCCAAAATTGTGTCTGTGTATCCTTTTTAGGGGAATTAAGCTAGGGTCAAAGCTCAAAACCCCAAAGGGTGAGACTCTCAGCCTCTCAGGAACGCTGTGCTCGCTGGTATGCACAAGTCAAAACTTTTCACTTGAACATCTCTTTTTTAGTTTGTCTACTACTTTCCTTTGTGACTCTTTCTTCTCAGAAATCAGTTCTGATGTTTGGTTTTGTTAGGGATGCTGACTTTTGTTCTGATCTTCTTACTTTTTTAATTTTGAAAGAAAGTTTAGAGACTTTAAAAGTAAAAATAAGCAAAAGCCCTGGAGCAGTCCTGCAGTCTACTTTCATTAGATGTGATCCTTAACAGATGCCTCTCAAATAAATCAGAAAACACATGCCTTTTTCTTTTTTCATTCAACAATAAAACCTATAAATTTAGCAGCAAACCTGAAGTTATCACGTGTCTCTGTGCGAGGCTGTCACACAGCCTGGTTAAGCCACTTTCACACACTGTTCACCGCACACCATTATTTGTCCATTACTTGTAATTACCCATCATGATGACTGATGGAATGTTTTTGAGGCTGAGTTCAAGCTGTTCGGATTATTCTGCTGAGGACTTTATACAATTACCCAGTCATTAAACACAGCTCAGCATGAGGGTGACCTGGGTGGAAGGGGAGGGGGCTACTCGAGGGCAATGCCAGAGGTTTGCATGAACTGTTTGCACATCCAGTTTGTGTAGACAGGCTGTCATGCAATGCCATGCTGAAAAAGATGACTCAATTGCAATTTTTCAGCTGTGGCAGCTGCTTTGTGTCACTGTGGTCTGCAGCTATTAGTGTTTCAAAATCTGCTGCATGGTATTTTACTCAGAATTTGTGAAGCTTGCACTTGCAACTGTAAAGTCTTTGCCTCAAGCAGAGGAGTTCAGCTACCTTAGTGTCTTGTTCACGAGTAGGATGGAGTGTGAGATGGACCAAACGGACTGGAGCTTCGTCTGCAGTAATGAGTGTTTCTGTTGTGGTAAAGAATGAACAACTTTTTTTTTTTTGGCCCATCTGTGGACAAAGCCAGAGCTGTGTCTGCATTCTTGGCACAACGATTGGCTTGTTTCCAGTGTGAGCTGGACTGATAGGGCTGTCCCTGGTCTCTGATCCTGTTTGTAGTGTTTATGGACAGGATCTCAAGGTGTAGTCATGGAAAGGAGGATGTCTGGTTTGGAAACCTTGGAAACCTTTCCAACCCTCACCTATGTTTGGATCGAGATCAGAAGAACAAGATCCCAGATAAAAGCAGGTCAAATGGACTTCCTCTGCAGGGTGGTTGGGTCTAGCCTTATACGTACTTAAGATGAGGATCTCAGAATAGAGCTGCTGCTTCTTTGCATCAAAATGAACCAGTTGAGGTGGTTCAGGCATCTGATTAGAATTCCTGTTAGCTCCTTGAGCAGACTGGGACGAGTGTCAGAAAATATTGCAATTACAAGCTGTAAGTCTCGTTATGGTTCTGAGACGTTCTTGTCTGATCTGTGTTGAATGGACATGGGGGATGAGTTTCCATCTCTTTAAAGGTCACACAGATAGTCATCATTCTCTGATCTCTGAGGAGCAGAATGAAGAGTACAATAGAGCCTCGCTGTACCCCTTTCATCACATTAGGTTTCATCAACACAAAGGAGTCATGGTTGGAAATATTAACAACCTGGAGTCAAAAAGTATTAGAAGAATAAAGTAGAAACAGGTCACCTTGTGGCTGTCCAGGGTCAAAGGTCTCAGATTTGTTGCAGCTTATTTTATTGACTTTGTGCCAGTTATCTTCTCAGATACACAAAACCACTGATCTTGCTATTGCAGCGTTTTGTTATTCATTAAATGTGAACGCTGGTCTGTTGATTCACACCAACAACAGATCATGTCTGCAAATTAAATCCCACACCAAAATGTGTTGTTGTTGTTGTTGTTTACATTGTTAGCATTTTCCCTTCTCATAATATCATTACTTTCCTCTATTATTAGATTTTTCTGTTAACTGGTAGCTTCTTATTTATCAGAGACAAAATGTAAATAGAGTACAAGTGGAAAGATAAGAAGTTTGTAAACTTCCTCTGGATGTTATCGTTTGGAGATGTCGTTTGTAGTTATCTGTGATGAATTTATTTGGCTCTGTTGCATTTTATTGCAAACTACTATCATACCATTGTAAAGGGCTTACAGGGGAAAGCATGGCGTCCATATGAAACAACCTGGTCTTCTATGAAAGAAAGAGGCCATTGTAGAAACCTGTGTCCCAGTGGGTGGGATCTCGTCTACTTTGTCCTGCTGTCAGGGTCAGAGATGTCTTTGATATTACTTCCTGGATGTTTTGCAAGAAACCTGCTCAGATCAAAGAAGCCTGAGCTGTCAGTCAGGCTGTCAGCGTTTCACTATGAAAACATTGATTTCCACATAATAAACTGTAAGAAAATGTTTGTTTTTTTTGTGTAGTGTTGCTTTTCTGTCAGTTTTGAGTTTATTGAAAGACAACACGACTTGTCTCAGATATCTTTTTTTTTTCTTGGCTAGAATCAAGACTTGCAGCGTTGTAGAAGAATAGAAATGGCCTTTATTGTCTCAGTGGGGAAATTCAGGGCAGCATTTCCAGTCATTAATTTAAGTTAAACTATGAATTCCTAATCCCAGTGGATTATCTGTGACTCTGATTGTCAGTTTGTGTCATTTAAAAGCAGTTTCCCACAGTTTAAAGGGGTTTCCTGTAATTATCAGCCACATAGTGGAAAACGTTAATTCTGTCCACAAGAAAGAGTTCAGATGAAAATGTATGAAACATCAAATGAGACTTGTTTGATTAATTTATCTATTTGACAGCAGAACCACTCTACGCTGTGATTTTCCCAGAACGTGTCAAAAATATTAACTTCAGCTACATTTTCAGGATTAATAAGAATAACTTTTCAGCTGCGTGACAATAGGTGAGTTTTAATTGATTTTTTTATAGAAAAGTGAACAAATAGGCAACTTTTAACAGCACGTACCTTTCATTCACAGTAAATACAAAATATTTGCTGCATTCTGTGACACATAGTAAACATTTTCTCTGAAGCTGGTAGTTATATGTTTAGAATAGATGCATAAAAAGAAGCAAGCAAACTCAAAATCATAGGCCATAACAGATGATAGAATATACTTTTTTTTTGCATGATATAAAAATATTAGTTCATGCATCATTTTCCCTTATAAACAAATAAAGGATTGTTTTATAAAGTCATTTTTGATAAAGTAGTAACTGAGCGAGATCAAAAGTTTAAATACTTAAATCACATGATGCATCCTGCTTTCTTTTGATCTAAATGCTTGTAATTTTTAAACTTTTTCCCTTATTATACTTTCTTCTTTGCTTCCTCGTGTGTATTGCACATTTTGCAGAATGGAAAAGGAAAGTTAACTTTGACATTTGTAGATATTTTACCCTCAAAGGTTAATAATTCGTCAGGATGTTTAA
Source organism: Callopanchax toddi (assembly GCA_006937965.1). NCBI lineage: Eukaryota > Metazoa > Chordata > Actinopteri > Cyprinodontiformes > Nothobranchiidae > Callopanchax > Callopanchax toddi. The sequence goes on along the minus strand of SSNR01000058.1, from coordinate 393,287 downwards.
TTTATAACCGAGGATTGATCAGGTGATGGAATTTTCTCTAAACTTCCAGTTTAATCTGCAACTGTTAAGGATTTTAAAGGAAAGTCATCAGTCATCAGTGTCGCTTTTGCTTGTGAGAGAGAAGTTTCAGAAAAGTTTTTAGATGAACCTGAATTTGTTGGTGAAAACTCTCAGCCGTGCTTTTTATTCTTCTCCATCTCGACTTGTCTAATCTTTCCTTATTTGCTGTACGTCCTCAGCCATTCATCATCCTATCTCTCCATCACAGCTGTCCGTCTGTTTTTTCTCCCAGGTTTTATCAGCTTCTGGTTCCTCGAGGCTTCCCGCACCTCATATCAGCCTGACTGATTACACTGTAGCAGTGCTTTGCTTTCTACAGAGAGATTATGTGTTACTGTCAGTGTGTGCACCAACAAACCAGGTCAACGTAGTCTTGTTTCTCCCACCCTGCTTTTTTAATCTAATGTATCCATTCAAATATCAAGTAATTTTGATAATTATTAATGTTTTTTCCCCAATAACAGTAAGGATTTATTTGATCAAAGTATTTGTCATACACATAAAGTGCCACAACCTGAGGTCAGAGTGACTCTGGAGTGCACTCAGAACGTAAAACTTGATAGATTTCCCATTATTTTTAGACAGCAGTGATTGAGTACCAGGTAGCACACAGGCCTTACTCTGCTTTCCTTTGAGCTTCTCCTTCTTTGAGTGGAAATGCGGCCGAACGGTGAGCCAGTCTGCTGCAAAGCCCCCACAGAGGAATCGTTCTTCATTGAAACAATCTCAGAAATGGAATCTGAAATCCCCTGGCCACGCTTCCATTTTTCTATTTGAAAATCCATCTCTGGGAAATTTCAGGGAAAGCACTTGAACTGAGCACAGAGGATCGGTGCCAAGCTTTAATACCGGGCAGTTAGTGGGATTATATTTACGGTTTATATGACAGTAAGTGGTCCCCTGGAAAATATGAGGTTATTTGTTTTGTTTTTTCTTAAGGGTGTCAACCTTGCAATTAATTGCTTTGTTCTGCTCTGTCTTATCTGTTTGAGCGCGTGCTGCTGACTGACTCTCAGGTTGTTGTGTTCCTGCACAATCACAGCAGCTGCACGACAAGCAGCAGGTTTAGTGTTTATTTTGGAAGTTTCCACTTACGTTGTGTGATTTACGCACGCTTCAAAGAAAGCTATTAAAGAACAACGGCGTCTCACAAACTGTCGATGTTGAGTCATCAGCGGAAACATTTCACATGACTGCTCGCGAGTCAAACAGTCCCCCCCCTCAGGTTTAAAGGGAAATTGATAACATCAGTGGGAAGTTTGATTTAACTCTTGGCCATAAAAAGTGGTATGATTAGCAAAAACAATTACATTTAAATCAGATAGTCAGTATGGCACAAAGAATCACCGTATTTGAAGAGTTTTATTCTAAAGATAAATTAACACCATTTTCAGTCCATGTCAAGGTTATTATTTTTGTCAAAATTTCACTTTGAACAAATGCTTCACTCCTGCTACTGTTTGGTTGTGTAACTCTGGGACATGGATCCACATATGACTCCACAAGAGTGGAGGATTCTGGGTATTCTAAAAGCTACGAGCGCATAAAGCACCACAGGGACGATGTAGTGTGTTGGTAAATGTGAGCCAAAAGCGTGCATGAAGAATACAAACGTTTAAAAATGAGACCAACAAACATTTATTTTTATAGTTTTACTTTTAACACAATTTTTTTCCCTTTAATTCAAAGTTACCAAAGTGCTGTACGTTTACTACATATTTTTCAGACTGCCCCCATGTGGCAGCAACACGCTATAACAAGCATGTTTACGAGGCACTATTAAAACGCTAATGCAGAATCACATTCCAGCTCTTTCTTCATTAGTATATTGTTTGGGCATGTAGTAGAACAAGTTTGTAGTACTATATGTTAGTATTTAGGTATATATTTTGTTTACTATTAAGTTATATTTGCCGTCTTTAATCTGTAAAAAAAAAAAAAAAAAAAAAAAAAAAAAGGAAAATCTCAGCACACAGAGGAGATGCTGACAGAACATGAAAAGCTCGGTACATGCAGGTCAGAGGTGAGATACTCCACTCCCTCTGGGTTTTTGTATCTGACGTTGACCCCTGCTGTTTATTCTTAGGCTCCATCCTCGGGTACACTAGAGAACAGGAAGGAGAATAGTTAAGACAAAGTGAATTTGACCCAGCTGGTGTTCCTTGTTCCAGGTATCTCTCTCCCCTTCCTTAGCTGACCCCTTCCCTGACTTTCTCTTTGTCTCTCGCTGTCTCACCGTCTCCCTCCCGCCCACCTTCTATCCACAGAATTACGTGAGCAAAAAAGTAATGAAAAGACATATTGTGTTCTGGTGAATGCAAGCTGTGTGTGTTTCTGTGACAGCATTTTTTAAAATCTGTCACTGTACAACTATGCAGTCATTTCAGCCTTGGCTTGTCACAGTGGACAGATAAGCAAGGACTGCTTAAAGCATCATTTATCAATTTTTTACAAAGTGTTTACATGTTCTTCTAACGTAGTTCAATTCAATGTTATTAGTTGCAAAAGAGGCTAGAAACCTGTTTTTATGAAAGCAAACAGTGGTTCTGTTCAAGTTTCAGACGTGTTTTTTTTTACTAATAGCAACACATCTGTTAAACAAGCTACTGTTTACACATGTAAAATGGACTTCAGCCTCTTTAGCTGTGAATACGATCACACAAATTCTAGAGGTTAATGTTTCTACACACAGTGAAAATGTTTAGCTTAACAAACCCTTTGACAAGCAGAGATAAAGGGTGACCGTGGCTCAGGGGAAGAGAGGGTGTTCACTGATCAGGAGATCAGGGTTCAATCCCCGGCTAAGCCATGTGTCAAAGGGTCCTTGGGCAAGATACTGACTCCCAGCTGCCTCCTGGGTGCTAACTGCCCTCTGCTCCTCCAGAAAGGGTCAAATGCAGAGAATAAATTCTATTACTTTTATAGAGGTTTTATCCTCAGACGGCTGCTGCTCTACCATTTACGTGATTAAAGCAGTGAGATGTTTTGATTGATTTGGCTTTTTTAGACTCTTGAGTTATTTTATTGGAGTTTTTGGTTTAAATTCAAATGCACTATACTTCCTGCAACCCTCACCCTAAATAACAGGTGTTTCTACAGCTGCAGAAACGGCAGCAGAAGAAGAGTTTACAGGAAGTGCACAAACACAACTAGTGTTTTAGCTATACTGTTATATTTACAGCAGTTTGTAAGGACTGTATTCAAAGCTATATGGTTGCTACTTTTGGATACTCCTACATACATTACACCCGTCTTCCAGCCCTGGTCCTACTACAGTAATATATTTTTGTTCTTTAGTAAAATGCTATTCAGAATCAAACCTCGCAGGGTTTTGTCTGCCTTGAGTGTCTGGGTCTACTCTGGGTTGCAGCTAGTTATTATCCTCAGTGAAACCATCCGCTCTGATGTTTGCTGTGGATTCTGTTCGCCTTTCCACATATTCAAATGTCAGCTCTGATTGCTGAACCCAAGCTTGAAGGCCACACAGTGCCCTTTTCTTATACATCTCTGGTCGGGTACAGTCTGATAGGAATCCAAACTCATTCATCTGCTGGTCCTGTATTCCATTCACATCATCTGTGAGTCCTCCTCTCTGTTTGCCTTCCTGTGTATCAAAAAGCCTTATTACTCCCCCACTTCTCGCTGTCCGTCTGCATCAGCGTCCTCACATGCTTGTCTGTCTGATTGGCTGCGTGTCTGCTGGCGACACATGAGCGAGTGGGCTAAAGTTCACGTCATGTGCTCGTCCTGATTTGAGGCCCTTTTGTCACATGTCACCCGCTTTCTCGCCAATCATGTTTACGTCTCTGTCCACCTCCCAGATTTTGTATATAAAAAAAACTCTGTGATGTGAAAAACAACCAATCTGTATTGATGTTCAGACACGATGCACTTAGATTAGTAAGCAGCCATGTCCTGATGCAGTTACGGAATAGTGTGGGGGGGGGAAGCCTGTATTGATTCCTGCAATCAGCATTATGCTTTAGATTATTTTACCATGAAATTTCCTGGAACAAAGGTAAATCTCACCTCCATTTGCTCAGGCAAACTTGTGGAAAGATTCTTTCTGCAGATATGTGTGTGTGATGAAAATCCTCTTATGCAACCTAAATCCTGAGGAATGCACGACACCAGTTGAGACTATATACATGTAGCTTAGAGCTGAAGTGAACTGCAGGCTTGTGGGTTTCATCTAACAAGGTACACCTAAACTTGTTTCTGTCCTGCTCCCATTAACCGATTGTGTAACTCTTTCCACTGAGTCTAAAAGCAGCTGAAGGAGGAAACGAGCCCCTCTCATGCAGGGCGTGACACGGCGCTGCAGAATATTCTTGTTAATTGGCTGCTAGTCGTGCTAATAACCTACTGGCCTGCAGGAAACTGACCACAGCCATTTGGACCCTTTACTTCAGTTTGTTGTCTGGCTCTGCTGTGCATTTTGTGGCTAAAATTAGAAGCTAGAAGTAAACTGGAGAATGACAGAGCATCAAGTTATATGTTTTTGCAAGGTTAAGAGTTGGATGGTGAATGAAATTTTGCAACTTTTCATAAAGGATGCTGTTTAGATGAGTAGCAAATGAGGAACAAATCTGAAAAGTAGACGACTGACAAAAGTTATTCAGTGACCAAAAAAAAAGCAAAAATGAAGACGGTAAAAGGTGATGTAGATCTGATATTTTCCCTTCACTTTGTGTATCACCATCTGCTCTCCCCAAACTCCTTTTTTCTCTCTTCTCTTCTCCTCAGATTCAAGGTTCTGGCTATCGACTAGCGCAGCATTGAACTCTGGTCAGCTTGCAGCCAATTTGCAGGGAATTTGCTAACCCATTAAAGTGCTTTTTCAGAGCAACTTTCATCCCCCCCCCCCCCTCATGCTCGGTCTCCAGCGAGCAGCCGGGCACACACATCTTTGTGTGAACAAAGGCTGAACAGAAACTTGGCTTTTTTTCAAGGATGCATCACGATTCAGGTTAAAAGACACGAATAACGTTGGAAGAATCCACTTGGTTAAAACAAGCATTAACTGTGCGCTTTTAATTTACTTCATCAAGCTAGAAAATGGTTGAAATTCTACCTCATCATTACTTTTCTGGAATGTTGCTGTTTTTTGGTAAAACAATCATCTCTTTGTTTTGTAATTGGCTGAAATAAGACCTGCAAGCCCCCCCACCCCACCCCCGCTTCAATAAGAGATTCATGCCCTTGTTATGTAATATGAGGTGTACAAGGACAGAAAACTGAAGAAGTTAACAGATGGAGATACTTTTTTATTTAATCAAACAGAAACACAAGATCTCACTCAAATCCAAGGATACTGACAGTTTGATCAGTTTAGAAAACCTGAGGAAGACGAACTTTCTTTTCTTTCTCTGCCTTCTCTTTTCTTGGCATGTGACCAAATATTCCTTACCTAATCGCATAAATAGTTGCATGTGGAATCACATAAATGCTCACTTAGGCTAAGAACAGAGCCATGTCGTCAACATAAATTGCTGCGTAGCATAGATTCTTTTTTCCTCAACAAATGGAAAGCTGAGAGGCTGATTTGTTCTGGCTAAATGTCCAATCTCCCTAGAATTTTGTTTATCTTTTCTGCTATTTTAGCCTTTCTGCTTAAAAAAGAGAAGCTTTCCTTGCTTGATTCTGCAGGCCGATAAAAGCTTGACTACAATCAGCAAAATAAATGATGAAAACAAGAAACCTAGACCTCACCAAACAGGCAATTATAGTAATAAACATCTACAATGCATAATAAAAGTCCTAGAGGACCTCTGAGTTCAGCTAGTTGTTGCTCATTTGTTTTCTTACTTGATTTGTTCAAAGAAAGGGTTTTTCTTGAAAGAAAAATTTGACAAATAAACCATAAAATTATATGAAAAATATTATTTGGCAAGCTTGAAAAATATTTTTGTGTTGAAGTTATGAAAATGACTAGTGATGCATCAATACCAGATTTTTTTGAGCAGAGTACATACATTTGAGTACTTGTCAATGCGGAGTACCAATATGACTACTAATAAACGCCGTTGATCTAAATCATGGTTTAGTACACAAACGAATTACAGTTTTGTTTTGTTTTTACCAAACCAAACATAGAGACATAGGGAAAATTAACATTCCTGTAGAGAACATGCACAAAAAAATTTGGAAAACTCCGATAATGAAGTAAATTTAACGGCATGTGAATTCTGAATTTCAGAATTATTTGCACTTTTTAAAATTCACATTTCATCAAAACAACAAACAATACAGAATTCAGAGCACATAAATCCTCCACCTTCATGTAACTTTCATGTGTTTTGGTTTCTGTCAGTGAGAAGAATGGAGGTGCAGAGGTTCAGCCAGTGTAAGAAAAAACGTCAAAAACTCCTCAAACCCCATGCAGGCTGTGCTGTATCTCAGTAGTCCACAGACTCATCACTGGAGTGAATACTAGGAGCACTGGTTCAGGTCCAGCTGTTTCTCCACATCCACAGACAGCACACACCCTCCGTGCTACAGTGTTTGAGCCAAGCTGGACACGAGCTGTAGCAAAAAGAATCTTTTTTATTTTATGTTCCCGGAACAATGATTCTGCCATCACGATCATTGGGTCTATAATGAGGTAAAAGGTTTTTTTGTGCGGTCAGGATGTGCGCCTCGGTTGATGCGCCAGGCTTATTCACCTGTTTAGAGGACAGGATTTGTTTTTATTTTGGGATAGTTTTCAGCTCTCTTCCTCTTTTTGGAGGTTGCTTCCTGCTGGAAAGTCCTGGGAGAAGTTGTGACCTTTGATGAAATGCTGCTTCGTGCTTTTACAAACTGCAAGGCTCACGACATAAACACGCATTTATTGTTCAAATTGGTGAAAAAAGTTTGTTTTTCACTCCTCGTGAAAATAACACGTTTATTGCCTCTTGCTGATATACCGAATTCTGCAGCTTTCATTGTTTCCAACAGCCTGACGACAGGGTTGCCAGATAGTGAAAATTCTCCAACCCAAAATGTGCAAAAAAAACCCCACCACAACACAAAAACCTGACCAATCAAAACCCCATTTTAAACAGAGGAAGTAAGAGGGGACAGGTCAGGGGACAGAGTGATCGACGTTTCAGAACAAAGAACACAGTTTTGTTTTTAATTACTCAATATCGTGGGAAACTGCCAAATTTGACAACACTGCCCGACGCTTCAGCTGCCCGCTACCTCCGTCTGCTTTTGTTATTGAGCCCTTGGCGAGCTACTGAAAACGGCCTTGTGAGCTACCGGTAGCTCGCAAGCGACATGTTGGAGATTCAGATTTGTTTTCAGAGACCCCTGCCCTATAGATGAGATTAGGCTAGTCTGAAGACCAGTGTACTGCTGCCATCTTAAAACAGCTCCAATCTAAATTTCCCAGCGGTTCATGTAAAATTATTCAATAAAACTTTTCACTGTCATCAGTTTCATATTACAGAATTGTTTCTGCAGAAATATTAAGAACTTCTTGTCAGAATTAACTTATTGATGCACTAGAACATATGTGTCAAACACAAGGCCCGCGGGCCAAATGTGGCCCGCCACGTCATTTAATGTGGCCCGCGAGAGCTTAAAAGGTCCGAGTATTCAAAAATAAATAGGTAAAAAGCGTACTTTGACCAAAAACTACATTTCCCACAATGCATGTCAATTGTGTTACCCGCGACATGACGGCTTACCGCCACTACAGGGCAGGGTGCACACAAGCAGTAGGCTGGTCCTCATGAGAACCGGATTTCATTCATGCGTCCGCCTTTGCGGACCAGCGCTGCGCGGTCCCGATGGGAGACCCCTCGATCTGACTAGCTTCACATCCTGTTGCAGCTCAGTGAATGAGTGCTCACATGGCCTCTGAAGCTAGGGGACACACACGGTAGGACCTCCGACTCACACACACACACCCACCCACAGCATCTCCAATGCGCGAAGCAATGCGCCATTACGCACAGCTCGGCGCGCGCTTTAACACACACACAATCACAGTACGTCCGACCCACGCATGCAACTCACGCATGCCCAGTAGGGGTACAACGGGTCACAATCGATCCGTGATCTGAACAGATCACCCTCTTTGGTTCAGGACACGGTTTGCGATCCAGCTGGCTGCGCTCGCGCGCTTTACTAACTCCTCCCCAACCCGACAGCTCGCGCTCTCAAGCTGCTGATAAATAATTCCCCTCTGAGAAAGACGTTCATTTTGTCATCACATATCCAGTTCTCTCTGTCAGAATCAGTCATTTTAGTTGACCAGAACAAAAGATCACTGGTCGATTTTTGATCCATGATGCGTGCGCGCGCATGGAGCTGCTGATCCTCCATCCCTCCGTCAGCTGATCATCCTTTTCCCTGATGGCAAACCAGATTAACCAGTTTCTGCCTAAGATAACGTGTTGTTTTGGACTTTTATACGAGCTAATGAACATTATTACTAATGGTACTCAGTCAGGAGGATCAGAACACCTTGATCGTCACGCCTCCTCACCTGCTGCAGCTGTCTGACTGCAGTGAGGAAGAAACCGGGTCATCGCTCTGTCAGACCGGAGAGGTGACTAGTAGAAGGCTTTTAATATTTAATTGGTTTAAATATGTTTAAAAGTTTTATCTAAGCATCAGAGTGACCTCATGAGTTAAAGGTTGTTTGAATTTATTGAGCATTAAGCAGAAAATCATCATCTTCACACACCCCCACCCCCACACCCACCCCAGTCCGATTTGCGGACCAAACCCCAGAGCCAGGTTCTCCCTCGAGGACATGTGATGACAGATTGTGTGCACCCCTAACTATAACACATGTTTTGATCAGAGTTATTATAACTTTTATGTATTTTTAATTCACTTGAATAGTTTGATCCTTGATTGATGGAGTTCAGTGGGTTTCATAACCTGACAAATCAAAAGGATTTATGTTCTAACAGAGCAACAAGCAGACCTATTTTTCATGCATTTGTAATGTTTTATCTTGTAGAAGTAATACATTCAGAGTTATGTAACGTTAAGGAGTTGTTACATTTATTTTACATTTAATTTGGTTACATTTTTAAGTTATCTGGCCCTTTGAGGCCAGCCATTATGCTGATGTGGCCCTCGGTGAAAATGAGTTTGACAGCCCTGCACTAGAAGTTGCATTTTGCTGCTACTTGTGATCTCTACACTTGTAAATAACCATGTAACCATAAATGAAAGGTGCTGTAAAGGTTTATCAAATAATTTAAGAGTCACTATGAAATTTTGTAAATTGGAGCCATTTTAAGATGTCATTAATACATGTTAGCTCATCAGTCCAGACATAAAAGCTATTTCTCCAAACAGAGGCTGTTCAGGAAGCTATCATTTAAAACAAGTAAAGTAATTATTTAAGTCTTTTACACAAAATTACGCTTCTTTAAATGTTTTTGTTTTGAAGAATTTCTTCTCTCAACTTATTTTAGACACTTTAAATGTATCTGCACAAGTCAACAACTGTAAAATATGGCGTGCTAATGAGTGATGAAATCAAACTTTCTCCTAGCGTAGACTTGGAGTGAAACTCGGTCTGTAGCCATGGGAGGCAGCCACCAATGTTTCCAGCTTTTGTTCCTTTCTGATTTATAGTCAGCCACTGCGTCCTTGAGGTGTTAGTCCAGATTTCCTGCTCACCAGTGGGTGGACTTGGTCTTTCACAGCGAAGTATTGATGTCTGTTTTCTCTTATGGCCTTGTAATTTTCCTCCTAATTGTGTGCAACAAAGAGAGGAGAGGTGAATTGTTGGGTATTGACTTCCCCTGTGTAAGAGCAGGGATTTTATTGCTCCGTGTCTATCTGGAGATGGACGTTTTTCAAGCTTTTAGTCCAACTCAAAGAAGCTAAAGACCCTAATAGTTTTGCAGTGATGATGTAAGGTTTTTTTTTATGCATGGCATAGTGGTCATAGTGGGGTTTCCTTCATCATCAAGAGTTTTCATGCCCACAGTTTTCCTATTTGCCATTATCAGTTTCACGTTGCAAAGAAAAAGGGAAAAAAATCCTGTTGTGGTGTTAGTGGTCAGAAATCCACGGTGTCACTTCCCTAAACGGATTGTTTCTCTGAACTGACAATCTGAACTTTGCTGATTGTGAACTTTTTCTTTTTAGTGACAAGCCCAAAAGGAATGTGCACTCTTCTTTCCCCCGTCTGCACACATTCACATCGATACATACACAAACTCAAAGGTCTCCCCTATGTGATGGCACTGTATCAATATTGTGTTTCCTCCACTCGGCTCGGTTCCTGTTTGCTCAGCCCAGTAAATGTGCCTACTTAGTAATCCCAGCAGAGGAAATCCCAGCGAGTGCTTGTTTTCACAGGGACTTTTTTCTCTTAGTGTTTTTTTACACCCACCATGTTAAACCAGTGAATCTAATTTTGACATTCTGTATCACTTTTCAGCAGAGGAACTTCTTTCATCTTTGAATATCTGGCTCTTCCCGTCACCTTTTGACTTCTTTTGTCTCGTATTGATTTTTTTTGTCACTTTCTACTTGTGCTAAACTGCCCCGATCTCATCTGATTGGCTGTAAAATGTCCATCTGTCGTTGGTGTTGTCTAAAGAATGACCCTTTCCTGGGGAAATGCTAAAATCGAGAAAATAAAAGACAGGATGGTACAAAAAAGATGAGTGATGGAGTAAGAGAAGTGCTTAATGAGCACTTCAGGCTGTCATGGTCTTGTTGCAGAATGATAGTTTGACAATTAAAAGCAAAAAAAAAGCTGAGGAGTAGCAGCTTCTGTCAGTGTTCTGGAGACGATGTGAGGCCATCAGGTAGGCACTGACAGGAGGTTGTAGACAAAAAGAACATCAAAGTTTTAGGCAAAGTCATTTTCTTTCAAACATGCCGAAATGAGCAGGGAAAGCTGCAGATTCCTGTTCTGGCTGCTGTCAGGAACCTGGATAAAATGGATTTTGCAATTTCGATGCACCAATCATTGAGTAATAGAAAGAAAAGGTTGAGCCTCTACTAGGGATTAATTTACAATCTAAGCCCATTCAGACATAAAATACATCAAATAAAGAGCCTGATCAGGCTGTGACAGCAAAAGTCTTCAGTCACTCAGACAAAATGATCATATGTATGTAGAAGCTTTTTCACTCATGCCTTGTAGGATTGGGTGGTATTCATTTAATCCAATCTTAAATTATACCTGAGTCTAAAATATTACCATCAGCCTAGAAAGGCTTTTAGTGTTCTTCACAGCATGTGGTTTAAGGCATTTTGATGCTTCTTGTAGAAAAAAAGTGCAATTTTTTTGGTAGATACACTACCTTTCCCAACCAGTAGGCATCACTACAGAGAAAATTATACAGCTGTAAGAATGGCAGCAGAAGAAGAGTTTAAAGGATTTGCAGTTTTAGACTAAAACATTACACTTCTACTTTTTTGAAGGAGATTAAATTAGCAGAAGATATTCTAACTAATCCTGTAGCATTTGTGGGGAACTCTGTACACCTTATCACTGTATTATCAGCCAACTCTAATGCATTGCCTGTTCTGAAACGCATTTTTCCCGAAACAATCATATTATTTTTTTGTTTCTAAAAACGTCATTGTTTATAGAAGTGTCCTCATCAACACAGAATTCTCAAAACAAACTGTAGTAACTATGCCAGGCCTGTATGTGGTGCTACAACTCTGCCACTGAAAACACACAAACAAGATAAAAGGAGGGAAGCGTGTGCATGACACACTGGGACCAAACTGTCAACACAATGAATGAATCGGTTAAAGGTTGGGCTATGACCTCATCGTTTTCTAATGATTGTGTTTTGGTTGTCTACACAAAAACACAAGGGTGGCGTTTCAAGATCTCTAGCTGCTTAGCTATCGTGGATTCACGGACCAAAGTAAAGGAAATGGAAGTGTTTGATCAGCTGGTCACCTTTCAAGCTAAACATAATCAGAATTTGGTCACCAGCCCAACAATTAGTGCATCCATGACATTGACTCAGTCACATGTGATGTTTCAAATGGTTTTTAAGAGTAGAAGACAAGAATAAACCTAAAAGTTTTAGTCCAACTTGTGGAAAACAAACCTGCAGCAGATGGTAGAGCTGCCAGTGTCCCTTTTCCTCATGACTAAAGGCAAACCATCAGGATACTTAAAAAAAAAACCTTCATGGGTTCATGTAGAAGTAACCTGTATTAGTCATGTTTTACAAAAGCAAACAGACGTCAGAGACTTTAGTCAAAGCTTGCTAAATGAGGACAATTCTCACTGCATGTCGGTGATTTTTAACAAGTCTGTCAGCTTTCAGCGGACGCTTTAGGTTTAAATGAGGTCTGTTCTTTTAAAAGTAATTTATTCAGACAGTTTGGTGTGGGAAACGCAGCAGCCTGGCGTGTTACATTCCTGTGTGTCAGGATGCTGCTCATTCAAGTAGCCGTCTGAGCTCAGCAGAACTGGCGTGTATGTTCTGAATCCCACAGAGACTTTTCCGTAACAGATTCCCCTCTTGGACCACCTACAGCTGTGTGCCAATTAAAATCACCACCCACCACTTCCTGATCCAAATGGTTTACCTCACACACCCAAACCCACAATGAGAACAGCTGGAGATGAGTAAAGGTGATCGATAAATAGTTAATGATGATTGGGTCTACCGATCCATAATTCATAACCTCAGATTTTTGTGCACCCAGACACAATCTAAACTGTGACCGAATTACATGTTTTGGTTGTATTTTTTGAAATACTCATTATCAGTTGTGTGTAACCTACTCATACAGTAGTATCAACTTTTCTGCTTTACAGTATAAGCAGTTTAAATTTCTGAAAGGTCAAGCAGCCCATAGGTGGAAGAGTCAGCTTGCAGTTTTCTCTGCTGTCCGTTAGACATGATATTCTTATTGTAGTGTGATTGAAGCATTATCCTACCCATTAGCTTCCTGAACAGCTTCTGTTTGGAGAAATAGAGTTTACGTCTTTCAGGACCGATGAGCTAATGGCTAGACCTACAGCACCATATCCAGAGTATGTTGCTGCTTTCTTAAAGTGTCTCCAAAATGTCACGGCAGTTTTTGCAATGATCTTTAAAAATATCACCAGCTGCAGCTAAATGTAGCATTTCTGGTGCTTCCAAGGCAAAGGAATTTCTTTTTATATCTGCCAAAATTAACACTGAATGGAATGTGACAGTTTTATAAAGGTTATATAAAATAATGTTGCATAAACTGCTATGAAATTTCTGGGATTGGAACAGTTTTAGGACAACAGCTTTACTCTTGCGTGTTTGCTACTCCAGAACTAGCCGTTAACTTAATGATCTGTTGTATGTAAACTTATTTCTCCAAACTGAGGCTGTTCAGGAACCTACCTGCAACAGGTAATAAAGTTATATATATTTATGGACAACAAAATATTTTTACTTAGTCAAGTTTTATTGAAATGTTGTCTTTACTGTCCCAGTGTGCAGTTCTGTACTCCAGTCATATTTGGATTGATACTTTTTATATATTTACTGAACATTAGAGCCAAATAGAATTTGAAATGAATCCTCTTGTTTCAGTTATAAACTCTGAATTTGTTTCCTGCTTTCTCCTGCAGATTACAACTCTAATCAACCACAAAGACAAGCCAAAGAAGTCTGAGCGCACCCTGGCAGCGATTCACCGGGTGGGTCAGGCAGTGAACGTGGCAGTGGGACGTTTTGTTGCCGTCGGGGAGGCCATTGCCTCAGAGAACCAAGAGCTGAAGGATGAGATGGGTCAAGCTTGCTTTGAGGCACGAAGAGCAGGTAGGCATTCTTTAACTCAACCTCATCAGTGCTTCGCATTTTACAAAATTGTTGCACTGAAACAGAGACCAAATTCCCTTTTTGTCCGAAGTGGTGGTTATTTTTGTTCAGCTGAAGGACTATGTGAGGGTTCTTCATCCTAAAAGCTACTTTTCAGAGGATGATGATGTTTTTTGATGCTAGCACAATAAAGCCCTTATGATATTATGAGTTTTCCACAGAGTGCATAGAACTCATGAGCTGTGGGCTACTTGTCAGTGTTTGGTAAAGACAAACTGTGACAGTTTCATAAAACATCAGGCTTCACCTTCAGGCCTCGCAGTGTTATCAAATTTTCACTATTTTCGATTAGTTTGGACGGCTGCGCTGTCAAACAGCATTACACTAGAAGACCTGCAGAGTGCTCTAAAGACATTGCTGTTATTGGGTTGGGAATAAAAGCTGAGAAGCACCCTTGGGTGCTGTGTAGAGGGAATTAATGTGTTTTTATAGTCGTAGCATAAAATGTTATTAGACCGTTTATAGTCATTTAGAGAAATATAAATCATCTGATATTATACAGGGTTTGATTTGGCTGGGAGTCAACGTAAAGCAGCTATAAATATGTTTTCTGTGTTAGTCACATCTCCCTGTAACACATGAAAGATTGAAGTGTCTGTAATGAGGTTTCAGAATTGTGAGGCTTGTTTACTGACAGATTTCACACAGTTTTAAATAACCACACTGATCAGGCAGAAGAATTTGTGTTAACTATAAGAAAGATGTGAGACACACTTGGAGAGGGAAAGGATTTTTGTCTACTTATTGGCTGTGATTAAAAAGCAATCTCTCACACATTTAAGGCTTACTGATGATCAGCTGGTGTTTGCAGTGGTCTGTGTTCAAAATGTACGAAACCAGAACATGTTCATTTGTTATTGTCCTGGCTGGGGATTAAGTGGAGACACAAAATTGTGAGAAATTATTGTAAATGTGAAGTGGAAATCTCAGTGAACTAGTAAGGGTTACAGATTTGTGAGAAAAAAATTGCAACAGTTGTAAAACAGTTTCAGACCTGCCAACTGTACGCATTTTGCGTAGCAAGTACACAATTTGACATCTAATTACGTTGGTACAACTCGCCCCTCTAAACTACGCAAAAAGCTGCGGACATGTGCTTATGTCTGACAACGCGATGCAGCAGCGTGGTGAAGTGGTTTCAGCCACTGATTGTAGAAAAGTGGAGAATAACGAGTCTACCAAACCCTCCAGTTCTGTCCGGACTGAAATCCGAGGTCGGAACTCAATCCAGAGGAAGAGCGCGCGGCCCGAGTCGCAGCAACTAAGGCCTGTTAGACATGAGAGCAACGCTCGAGAAGCTAAAGTGAACTAGTAGAAATTTAGTGATAAATTCAAATCAGAAATTGGAGAGTTCACTCTCTCGCGCACTGAGTTGTTGGTCACTTGCATTTACTAAAAAACTGTAGAATGACACAATGAAGATTACATAAGCCTTTAAATATATGGTTCTGCAAAAAAGTTTCTGGCAAAGTGGTGGTGCAGATTAATTTATGGCGGACACCATTGGCCACTCTCTGGCTCCGCCTCTGCCTGTGATACTTCTGCAACTATTTCGAGGGAAAACTTGTCATGCTAAATTTTTTAGCATGCTTGAAACTCAAGGAACACGTGAGGAAGTAGAAAAATTGACAACCCCCGCGAATTTCCCCAGACATTTTGGAATCTCCCTTTCCAAATCTTTGCAATTTTTCACCAACAGTTGCAGCTCAGTCAGATAAAGTATGACATTCTCTAAGTCCATACATAACTCCCCTATCACACACTGCACAGACTTTTTAACACACCTCTACTTTTACTACATTTATCTTTACTTTAAAACATTTGTGTTAAAACTTGATGGCTGTGGAGACATTACTTACTCTGATTTAAGGCATACAAATTTAATGCACAAATTTACATAATTTAATAATTCTAATATATGCATGTAAAAGGTTAATATAGAAGAAATGTAAATGTATTGAAGTGACCATAGCAGTGCATTATCAGTCTATGACGGGCTGTGTTAATGCACACACAAGGCTTTGAGAAGGACAGAGAGAGCTTTGTTGATGATTCCAGTAGCAGAGGATAAAAAATCATCTCTGTGTCTTCAGGTTTAGGTCCTGATGGACCTCAACTTCCTGCCAGAAGGTAAAACCTCAGACTGTGTCTAGGATCATAATCTTAGCTGCCTGCTTCCTGGTCCTGGAGGTGGAAAGGTCCTGGAGTGAGGGCAGATTACAGCCAATCACCTTCTCAGCTGAATGGAGGATAGTCTGCTCCTGTCCTTAACAGAGAAGGCAGCGCACCACGTGGTGATGGAGTTGGTGACGATGGATTCAACTGAGTAGAAGCTCACCATGATTGGTTGAGGCATGTTGAACTCCCTCAGTTGTTGCAGGAAGTCTTTAGATATGACACAGCTGATGTCCACTCCCACTTTAGGTCCTGAGTGAGGGAGGTTCCCAGAAAACGAACAGACGCCACAATATCCACGTGGAGAGTG
Source organism: Callopanchax toddi (assembly GCA_006937965.1). Taxonomy (NCBI): domain Eukaryota; kingdom Metazoa; phylum Chordata; class Actinopteri; order Cyprinodontiformes; family Nothobranchiidae; genus Callopanchax; species Callopanchax toddi. The sequence continues at coordinate 376,937 of SSNR01000058.1, read as the reverse complement.
TGATGGTTGCAGGTGGGGCTGAGTTCCTCCTGAAATCCACCACTTTCTCCACTGTCTTTAGTGCATTGAGCTCTAGATGGTTCTGGCTGCACCAGAGACGAACCTCCCCATCCTCACCTGCTGCTTCCTGTTGGTCAGGAAGTTGGTGCTCCACCTGCAGGTGGAGTCAGGGATGAATCGTGCCCTGAAATTCTTCCCAGTTATGATGCACAGTGGAATGAGAATAATAGTTTGAAGTTGTTGCTTCTATGCTTGGACGGTGTTATGGTAATACCGTATACAGCCGGTGTTTAAAAATAGCAACGGTATCAGTTTTATTACCGGCATGAAAAAAATGCACAGTCGGGGTGGTCAGATGGTCTGCTGGGATCTGAGGAAGCTGTTTAGTGGAAATTTATATAAAACACAAAAACCTGATCGTTTTTTTTTTTTTTTTTTGATGAAAAGTTTCATTAAGCAATCGTAAAGCTGCAGTAAATGCATGATGAATATGTTTTTATTGCTGAATAACATCTACAAGATACAAACTTAGATTTCACAGGTTTTTATCCAACCTACAGTTGTTGGCTGTGTTCAAAAAGACACAAAAAAAACAGTGTTTTATTGTTGAGTCATTTTTTATTAGTCTGAAACAAAAACTAAAATTAGGATTAGAGAACATTTTAAGAAAGAATACCACCGTAATCTTTGTATTTGGAAAGCGTTTTTAAGCTTCTTCTTTTTTTGCTCCTCACAAAAACAAGTTTTAACCCTCTTCAGAGTAAGGAGGAAACAATTGTCCTGCCGGATAAGAATTTGGACACGACATTGTAACAATAGGTTTACGTTGGAGGAATCAGCTTGTGTAGCAAAGCGTTTAATCCGTTCACGCTGTAATGACGGCTAAAACTCAGACAAAGAGGCTGCAGGTGGGAGGAGAATAAACTGATGAGAAAATGTTCGTGTGAATCTAAGTGAAGCTGTGTGTGTGTGTGTGTTGCCTAGTGTGACTAAATTATTCCAATTCTCACCTTTTATTTTCTCCCAGCGACGTGTTTTCACAGTTTTCCTTTGCGTTTTCCTGACAGACTTTGAGCAGTTGTTCACTGATTCATTTTTTAAATTATTTGTGGCTTCTGACTTGATTTTTTATTATATAAACATCTTGATGATCTTTTTAAGGCTACTAGGGATAGAAGAGTTAGTTGGTGAAGGTTTTGACTGATACCTAGCTACTGAGAAGGTTTAATGAAATAAATGCACTTGTTTAATTAGACGCTACCCACCGTCTGAGTGTCGGACACATCTAATGAGGCAGGTCACTGAAGGCAGACAGTCTGCTGGATCTGTGTCTGTTTAACTCATTCTCACATTTGCATGCTTTCTGTCTCGCTTGTTCAGCTTCAGAGAGATAAAAGGAGTGAATTATGGCAGCTGGGATCAAGATAAGCTCATAGCAGGTTGTGAGTGTTTAATATTTTAATACAATGTGGACTACAGGGTTAGAAAAACAAAGATGCTTTAAGGTTTCTTCAAAGCGGTTTATGAGCACATCAAGTATTCTCACTGCTCTGTGAAGCTGTAAGGGTGTGTGAGCATATAAAGATACACACAGTCACTTTTTACGTCTTTATTTAGTGCTGGAGTAGAGTTTATCAACGTGGCAACTGGAAACTACCATTTTAGGATTTTGAGTTCCCCACGTTACAACGTGAGGAAAGAGAAACCCCCAATTTTTTGATTGAGTTTTGCAATTGATCACATTTAAAGTTTGATTTCAGTTTTTTCGGAAGGTTAAACCCTTATGGATCTCGTGGAGTTTTAAAAAGTCAGCACTCATAAAGACACACTAGCAGCAGGTAAATTACGCTTCAGTTATGACCCCCATTTGCTCTGTGGTGCAACATCCAGTGATACTGTTTCATACGGGGGGGGTTTTCCAGGAAAAACAACACATTTTAATGTGCACTAACTCTGATACTTTTATAGCAGCGCTCTCAGTCCATGTTTTTTATATGTGGCTGATTTATCACGTAGGAAATTAAGTTTAGTTATCTTCATATGTTTTAAACTAACATGAATTGTTAAATATTTTTCTTAATATTTAATATCCTAAATAGGAATGCATTTGTGATACTCTGTATTGATTCTAGTGATAAAAGTATTTTTTTCTCAAATCTTTTAAGTATAAATCACCCCTAAACACACTCATTTTTAAAGTGATAATATGCAACTTTTTCATATTTTTAAATCTTCTCCTTGAGTCAGTATGTGCTAATATGACCCTTTACAGGGTTAATGAAAAGTCACTTAGCCCCATCTGGTGATTAGATCCGGTGTAGGTACCCGATCTGCTCGGGCTGCCAGATCGGCTCGGGGTCCTCAGGGCTGTACAGTGCGACATATTTGTCGCACGTGCGATTAAAAAAACAGTCTGTGCTACAAACTATTTTTAGACGTAGCACTTGTGCGATCAGGGTTTCCTCTACATGTAAGTGATCGTGGCGCACCGCCACACCGTCAGAATTAACTTAATATATATATATACTTTAAAAACAATGTCAGGTGGCCTCAGCGGGTCTCCAACCTAGCACTAGAACGCAGGCGCGGCGCCAGTGCAGAGCATTTTGCCTGGCATGCAACGCGCTGCATCCGCTGGCTCGGGCACGTCCTTCGTCTCCGTTTTGATCATCAAACTCTGTGACTCTGAAAGTCTCCCTGTGCTTCAGACACACATTAAACAAGAGGAACTGATAAATCTGAACGGGTCACACTGATGTCTGTTAACGAGTCCACGGTCCGAGTCAGGGGGAGACGAGGCTTCACACCGGAGTCTGACCCCGCTGAACGCAGCTCAGCCCCAGGGGCGTATCTAGAACTTTTTTCTTGGGGGTCCAGGCAGGGGCAAAGAAGGGTGGCTCAGTAAAAGGTCATTATATTTAAATGCTCTGCAGTCTTGGACGGCAATGGACAGCAGACCAAAGTTTTAATAACATTTATTTACTGAAGTAAAATCTGTTTAGCAAGAACTATGCAGCAGATTCAAAATCAGGAGACAAATGAACATTTTAAAACATCACAGTCTCACTGTACACCATAAAAACTGTCTGCCTGTGAATTTGCTTTCAACATCGAAATTAATAATAATAATAATAATAATAATAATAAATTTAACTTATATAGCACTTTATGTTTCACAATCTCAAAGTGCTACAGAGCAGAAGCTTAAAATAGATGAGTCAAAGTTCATAAAATAAGTAATATAAAGTAGAATTATAACAGTTTCTGCATTTTATTAATAAATCAAAGATTATAACAGCTGAAAACATCTGTTTTTGTGGTTTTGTGCACACATTTCTCAGCTCACACTCGCACTTTGAAAAAAATCTACACTAATTTGAATGAATNNNCTTGCTGTCAGTGGGCACTGCCCTCCACTAGAGCCGCCCCTGTGTTCTGACACAGTGAGGAAGGCTGTAGTATTTCATTTACTTTACTCTGCTGAAGTTTTGTTATAATTAATCAATATTCTTTTTTATTTTAAGCCATCCATTTTTATTTGTTGTGGGTTTTTTTTCTGCAGGACCTGAAGGATGAGAAGAAGAAAGCCAGAATGGCCGCAGCCAGAGCGGTGCTGGAGAAATGCACCATGATGCTCCTCACAGCCTCCAAGGTAAACAGGAGAGGAGTTATCGATCACATTTGGCTAAAAGTTTTAAAACCTTCTCAGGTTTCTTTAAAGTGCCTGTGACTCCATATTTAAATCACTTTATATTAAACAGGTGTAATCTTTGATGCCTCTAGATCAGCGTTGCACCATTAGAACTCAAAATATGCTGTAATTATTTCCTAACGAGCAACTCAGAGATCAGAAGAAAGCGCCGCCTTCCGGTTCTGCTGGGTTTCTCCTTATTTGGCAGCCTGGCACTTCTGCTGCAGCAGGGGGCAGTGCCGTCGCGTGAAAGAGAAACGAAACTGAAACTAAACACTACACAGTCTATGGGCAATGGCAGCGGCACTGCCTCGCTCCAGTTGTCGTGAACGTGCATGTGGGAGGAGAATTTACCATATAAGCAAGTCCGGATCACTATGACCTCATAGCGGGCTGGAGTGAAAAAAACTGTTTGAAACCTGGGTCTGAAATCTTGAAGAGCTTCTCACTGGCTGTACTAGGAGACAGATGGACGCCGTTTTTTGCTCTTTCTGGCAGGTTTAAGGTGAGAACTCAACATTGCAACATGATAGATAAGTCAGAAAACATGGAAACTGATGTCATGGGCACTTTAACATCAAGGTCTCCGACATGATCAAGTTAATATGTATAAATCAAGCAGAGGAGGTTACGACCTTTCACCTTGGATTTCTTCCACCAGACGTGTCTGAGGCACCCGGACTGTGAGTCGGCGAGGATCAACAAAGATGCCGTGTTCCACCGAATGCGCTGCGCCTTGGAGCAGGTCATCGAGATCGTTACTGAGGCGCGGAGCTGTGGGGAGACCAAGGTCCTTCCTACCAGCATCTACAGCAGCATCAAAGACTTCAAGGTAGCATCAGAGGATAACACTCTGTAAAAGTGTCACCTGTAGCGGTAAAGACTTCAGATTAACGGCGCTCGTCTGAACTCTGGTGACCCACAAAGTGAAGCCTTAGGTTTGACATTTCAAGCTGAATTAATTTAATAAATAAAAAAGAGTGCTTCAGGAGCCACACACACTCAATGTTTTAAGTTCTTATACAAAATTCTGTGAGTGTAAATTTTGGTTGTAGAATGATCAATTTTTGCATTTAAAACGTTCACTAGAGCTTCAGATGTGACTCAGTCGATGAGCGCGGAGAAGCAAACCTACTCATTTAGTAATTCTGTTAATACAGCCGTGTGAATCACCATAAAACCTCCCTCACGCTCACTAATCTACTCTCTCAGTCTTGTACGCTGGCAGATGAAAGAAAGGAACCCTCGTAAAAGAAAAAAAAAGAGCACTTCGAGGGCATCTCCTCCTCTGAGAGAGAAGAAGAATGTGTTTTAATGGAAGACCTGGAGATGGAGGTTTGCTTTTGATAAATGGCTCCTCAGATTGTAATAGCAGGGTTTACAGAAAAAAAGGAACTTATGTAAACTGGTCATCATGCAGTGTCTCTCAAAAACAAGCCTTTGTAAAAAAAAAAAAAAGACGAGGTGAGGGTAAAACATGTTCTTCAGATGCTGCTTGTTGATTTTACTTTACACCTTTAATGGCTTCAAGTGTGAAACTAAATCCCACATTTCTTTTTTTTTTTTTACAACAATAATTATGTAGTGATTTTTTTTCCTCTGCAAGATGCGAGNTCTGCAGTCTTGGACTGCAATGGACAGCAGACCAAAGTTTTAATAACATTTATTTACTGAAGTAAAATCTGTTTAGCAAGAACTATGCAGCAGATTCAAAATCAGGAGACAAATGAACATTTTAAAACATCACAGTCTCACTGTACACCATAAAAACTGTCTGCCTGTGAATTTGCTTTCAACATCGAAATTAATAATAATAATAATAATAATAATAATAAATTTAACTTATATAGCACTTTATGTTTCACAATCTCAAAGTGCTACAGAGCAGAAGCTTAAAATAGATGAGTCAAAGTTCATAAAATAAGTAATATAAAGTAGAATTATAACAGTTTCTGCATTTTATTAATAAATCAAAGATTATAACAGCTGAAAACATCTGTTTTTGTGGTTTTGTGCACACATTTCTCAGCTCACACTCGCACTTTGAAAAAAATCTACACTAATTTGAATGAATAAATGTTGTTCTTGAAATTACATTGACATTTAAACATGTTTGAAGATATTTCTTGTTATTGTGTTTTCACAATTAGCACTTTCTCAGTGTGTTAAAACGATGGGTACTAATTTTGGCTTTAGAGATTGTAGCTGAATTTTTATGCTGGTGCTACAACTTTTTGTTCTGTGCTACAAAACCTGCAACCTTTGTAGCACCAGTACTATGAGCTAAAAAAGTTAACGTACAGCCCTGGTCCTTCTCTTACCGACGACGTCACACTACGGCAAAGCCACTCGGACAAAATACACTGTAAATCTCTGTTGATACTGTTCTTTCACACGTTTTGGAAAGAGTTTAGCAGGTTTGTTATTAAATCCATGATTCTGACCGCCTAAATGTTTTCTTTATATCTGTAGTTTGTTAATAAAAACACGATGTTGTCTTTGTTTTGAAACTACATCAAATCAACATCAGACTGCGCCAAATAAGCACAACAGTTCTCATATGTGAATGTTTTAAATGTATTTACATAATTTGCAGGCCAGGCCGTTTGTATAAATGTAGGATTCTTCTGTATATTTTGTTAGTTCTGATGCAAATAAATCTAAAGATTCATTCAAACGAAGTTGTAGTCCTTACTCGGACTACAAGCCGTGAATTTATCCGGACGTGCAAACATAACTTTTACGAATGTGGTAATGTCACGCCCGTTAGTTGTACATTCAGCCAATCAGTTTGTACTACGTAATCGGCAAGCGCAGGCCCCGAGCAGATCTGGCAGCCCGAGTAGATGTGGTACCTACACCGGAATACCACGATTGCAAGATCTCTGTCACCGTCACGGTACCCAGGAAGTCACGTGTCTCACGAGGGTTAGGCTAACCCAAAGTGGCTAGCTGTTATGCTAACGCTGGAGTGTTTTTATCTCATGATTCATGCTTTTTTTCAATCTCTTCCTGCTTGAACACAGCTGATTTCATTGAAGGAGTAAATAACCGCTCCTGTAGAAAGCTATGAAGGCTGAGGAGACATTTCAACAGGTAGATATTGGCGTTTAGAAACTGAAACAATCTAGTAACTTTTTAATGCAGTGATTTAAAACGGACACCAGAGGGCGCCCAAAACAAGCAAAACTGCATATTATCACTTTAAGTCTCTGTGGATAAAACTAAACCGCTCAACTCTGCCACCTGCTGATGTAAACCGGTGCCTGCAGTCTCCTTAAAACGTGAACTCTGGATAGCGTTTCCCAACTCAGTGAATATTCACATTAAATATTGACCTCAATAATAAGCATTATGAGTTTTTTCCTCCATATGTGAACGTGAGGTCACAAGTAGAAATAAACTCATTGATTACTCAGCTAATTATTTAGACCAATTATGACTTTTTTTAATGTATCAGCTTTGGCTGGACCCAAATTCACTAAAGCAGTTACCAGTCAGGCACATCTTTGGGCAGCACACTGTAACGAAGATAGACAACTGGTCATATAGTGGAAGTTGATGCGCCACTCCTGGCTGCTTTTGGTATAGCATGTTATAAGTCTCGCTCCTTCCATGTACAGTAAATGAATGTGACATTGCTCTTGTTAAAAACTAAACATACACCTCAGATCATTTTCCCAGGTAGACGTTTGTTGATTTGGATAGTCCTTACCTTCATTTTCCAAATACATTAAGTTGTAATTAGTAATTTGATGTTTTAAAGACACCATGATTAGTGCAGGAGAGGAAGTGGAACTTTCAGCCCCACATCCTGCGATCTCTGGTTCCAAAAACACAACATGGCAGTGCCCATAAATTAGATACTGGTACCAAAACAGTATGAAGACACAGTATTAGCATCTCTTCAATGGCTTCTTGTCTATTTTTGAATTGATTTTAAGATTTTATTACCTGCTTCTTCATGTTTAATTGATCTTTTCTAACAAGAGTAGGAGCCCTCTGGTCAGCCAGCCTGTTTCTCCTTGATGCACTGAGGTAAAGCACAAAGATTATCAGGCATTTTCAGTGGTTATGTTACATTTATGAAACAGTTCATCCCTCCATATACGCACTGCACAAACAATAAGATATTTAAATCCTAGCCTCTTCTTTCTTTAGCATTTCATTCAACCAGTGCAGGAGATTTTTAATAATTTTATTTAAATGCCATGTTTTAGGCAAAAGTAATGGTTTTTTTATTCATTTCTTGTATTTTATTTGAATTTATGTAGAGTTTTATTAAAATTATTATGAATATGTTTATGTAGGATAACAAATTATCACATAAAAGACATTTGACCTTTGAACTTCTTAAAGAGTCTCATTAATTAGTAGAAAAGACAGATGGCTCTAATGCCATGTGCAATCATAGTTTTATATTGATGTTTAGCTCAAAACACACGAATCACCCGATATCTCAGAATAATTGGCATAATGCTAAAAAGACAGAGTTGATGGCAAATTAATGCTAACTTTTTATTAAATGTCACCTGACTCATTCAGGAAGAAGCAGGTATCAAACTTGACTTATATATTTTACAATCAAAGACAAACAGTGTCTCTCACCAGACAGGTAATATGTAAGCTTTATAAGTCAGAGGGCTGCTCTACAAACCAGGACATAGAGTTTGAACTGGTTAGTGGAGCTGGCACTGAAACTCAGCCTGTCAGAGGCAATCAGATCATCTGTTTAAGCTTCCAGCCAAACCCGAAAAGACAATCGAGCTGCATGACCTGACTTCATCCTATTTCCTGTTCGCCCTGATATCAGAGGTTTGTCTTTTTCTCAGATTTTCTCTTTAATCTCATTCCTCTTTTGATCCTGTTAAAAGAAATTCATGTTCTTGTTTAGTTTACTGGATCATTCTCTTTTATGAGAAACACAAGTTGGTTTAAAGTTGAAAAAACAGTAAATATGCAATTGATGGTTGATTCATTTAGTAAATCATTTTCTGTGGGGGGGGTTTAAGGTTAGTTTTCTACCCTAAAAGGTCTCAGATAAAGGCATGTGTCTGGGTCATGGTGGCGTAGTCATCATCACATTGAGCTGAATATAGTTTTACTGGACTTGATCCGATCCAAGATGAAATGGACTCTCAGAGGGGTTGACTTATAGGCTGGCTTAGTTTTGGCTGCACAACGTCTCCACTCCAGAAATGGTCTCAAAAACACCCAGAAACCACTTGATTTAAATTTAAGACATGTTGTGAATAGTTCCTGTAAACTGTGCTGCTGAACCACAGAGTTTCATCCCATCCACGAATAAATTTACTCCCTGAGGTGAACATGCCACGTTCTAGTTTGATCTAACAGAACCATTCTATTGTCTGAACCCATAAAAAATAAACATTTTTTATCCACATCCTGCAGATCCTTTTGTGGCTCTACCAGACCGGTTGTAATGTTGCTTCTTGCTTTTTAAGTTTTGGCTTACACAGGCGTTCTCCTAATATGATTCCAATGTGAGTTTAAAAGAGCATTTCTTAAATTAATAACAAAAATGAAAACTGTGATTGATAATTCTCCTGAAACCAACCTGCCGCTTCTTTATTTCCAGACTTGATCACAGAACTTTATACTTTACAGCATTAATGAGTAAAGATAAAGCTCTGTGGTTTATAATTATTCATAAGCTGCCCTTGAGCATTATCTTAATAAGGAAGCTGTCTTTGATTCCCTCTGCTGCATGGAAGGAGATGCAACAATATGAACTGTCAAGTCTTGCACCACAAATCACTTTCACACTTAATCTTAGCTCCTTCTGCACATACAAAGGCTGTTACCTCCTCTAAATCAGGGTGACTTTTCCTTCTGAATAAGCATTTTCAGAATCTGAGGAATCAGTCTTTAAAGAGTTCAGATGCTCATTACTGCCTTTTTGCTAAAGCACAATGTGACCAGGTCATTCACAGAGGAGATCATTCATGTGTGATGTGATCAGGAACAGATAACTTTGCAAAGTGAAGCAATGTCGGCTAGGATTTATTATTTTTTGAACTCTTTTGTATTTGGAATTGTATTTTAAAAGTGTTTTTTTTTTTTTTTTTTTACTAATGTTACATCATTTTCCCTTATGTGTTTTTCCTTAAAGATTATACCTTTGTCCCTTGTATTAAACAAATTTCAATACAAAGATAATGAATAAATACAAAATATGATTCGATTACTTAAAGGAACAAAGCTATCCAAACCAAAATCTCCTAGGCCTAACTGTACATTTCTCTCACTCCTTCCAGGTGATGCCATAGCCCAGCTGACCGACGTGGGATCATCCATGCAGTCTCAGTCAGACAGTCGTGTTACGGTATTCAGCGATAGAACGGGGATGGTAAAGGCTGCTCGCCTGCTCCTCTCCTCCGTCACTAAAGTCCTTGTCCTTGCTGATCGCATTGTCATCAAACAGATAATCACATCACGCAACAAGGTAAGGCACCACCGTACACATATCACACACTAACTCTCTCCTGAGTCCTCTACTTCCTAACAGATAAGCCCTCTGAAAGAGAACCCTGGGTGTAATTGAAGAGGAGCAGCACTTTTAGCAACAACATAAAAACACACACTCAGAGATTGTGTCTCTCTCTCTCTCTCTCTTGTTGGTACCTGGTGATGCTCTTAGTCAGACAGCGTGATATGGATGTAGCTTTAGACTGAGCCAAGAATGGAAACAGGAGGGCTTAATCATGACTGGTTAGCTTTGTTTGGGCAGACACTCGACAGCCCTCTGTTCTCCATTACTGGCAAACACAATTAGCTCTCTTCCTCTTTCTTTGTACAGCACAGATAAAAGCTGCTTCATTGGTGCTGCCAGCTAGTATCTCCTCAACAGTAATGTTAGCGTCATATAGGGTCTATTATTAACTGAAAAGCAGCTGTAGGACTGCCTAATCAGAGTACTTCATTTCAGATTTTACTAAGGTAATAATATTATATTGATTTATCGTGTTGCATGTCACAGGTGTTTTTGCTTTTAATCTTTTAACTGAAAGTAGGGCTGCACATTATATTGAACGTTTATTATCGTTGCAATATGCTCTGTTTCTTAGTATTAAACAGATGTGGATAAAATCACTGGTGCCATTCAGTTAAAGAAAGAAAACCCACAATGGTCCCTGAGAGAACTTAAAATGACGAAGCATATTAAAGCTGGAGGCTAGGAGACAAGCAGCTTGATGTTCTCTCTGCAACTGGACAGATTATTCAGAAGTTTAAGGTCCACGGGACTGAAGACAACCTCCCTATGAGGACACAAGGAAAATGAGAATCAAAGAGTCCAAAAATAACCTGCAAAGAGATTGGAGGTCAATTCAAGGTTCAGCAGTGTCAGATCACAGCGTCCATCACTGTTTGGGTCAAAGTGGACTCCATGGAAGAAGACTGATCAGGACATTAGGCTGAACTTTACCAAACTGCATGTTGACCACAAAGCTTCTGGGAGACTGTTCTTTGGACAGATGAGACAAAACCACCAGGCAAAATTCATCAAACATGAAGCACACCGTGAAACATGGAGGCTCGGTTCTGTTCTGGGGCCGGTTGTCTGCATCTGGTTCAGGGTTCAATAAAATCTCAAGATTATCAAGATATTCTGGAGTAAAATCTTCTGATCAGTATCAGAAAGCTTGGTCTCAGTCACAGGTTATGAGGACCTCCAACAGGATAATGATCTAAAACACACAGAACTGTCCTGAAGTGGTCTTCTATGAGCCCTGATCTAAATCCTGTGGAGCATCTGTGGACGGAGCTGAAACATCTGGAGAAGAAACCCTTCAGACCTGAGACAGCTGGAGCAGTTTGATCATGGGGAGTGGGTTAGATTACCTGCAGACAGGTGCAGAAGTCTCATTAAGAGCTACAGAAATCGCCTGATTGCTGAATAATACGGAAATGTTTAGAGTTTCATTATGATAAAACAACTGTGTTGGATAAAAAGGTAAAATATGCGTTTATTACAGTATTCAACAAAAATATTGCAATGGGATGTTTTTCTAATATGTGCAGCTCTAGATGAAATGTAAAAATGTATCTTTTGCTACATGTCTTCTGCTAATTCTGTTTTCTAATGGTGAAAAAGACGTCAAGGCATCACTCTGCTCCGATCTTCTCCCTCATGTCAGGTTCTCATAACCCTCGACAAACTGGAAAGAGTCAGCACCTTCCAGGAATTTGTACAGATTTTCAGCCAGTTTGGCAACGAGATGGTGGAGTTCGCTCACCTCACGGGAGACAGGCAGAATGTGAGTAGCATTTGATCAAACGCTTCTGATTTTATTTCTTTTCTTTTTTTTTTGTTGCTTTGCAATCATCAGATCACTTTAGAAAAAGTCCCTCATCAAATGAAATACTGTAAAAATCCTGCAGCAATCTGCCAAGCTGTGATTTCCATAAGCAGAATATGTGAGTAGATTTTAAAACCTGCAGAGGATTCACTATGACGTGCAGTAAACTCAGAACAAATCAATAATCCCAGCATAAAATATTTACACCTTCCCAATAAATTATATATAACAATTAAGTAACATGGCTTCTGTTTGTTTCTGCAAAAACTTCCTTGTTTTTCTGTGTATTTGTTTGATCGACCTAATGAAGACCTGCACAGATCAGATGTGACTCACACTCCTTATGTCATGACTCAGCGTTGATATGAGATGACCTCTGCTTTCAGCAGTGCCTTTTTTTTCACATCAACCATATTGCAGCCAATTTGCAAAACAAAATGCGACCTCAGAGCATTCCAACTTCAGGGGTTCTAACTTGGTTCTGTCAAAGACGGCTAATCCCACTTTGATGCAAACATTCACCCTCTGCAGCTAAAGCGCTTTGCCTGCAGAAGTTGATCTGAAGTGCAGCAGCTGCGATATCTAGACGGGGAGGGAGAATCAACCATCCCTCTGTCTGAATTTCGTCAGGCCCCTCGTTTTTGAAACACACATCACGTCTCTCCCAGCGCTCCTTGTTGCTGCTAATACTTCCTCTCCTCATTTGCTGCCCTGTTTTTTTTTTTATCTTTCTTTTTTTTTTTTTGGTCACATTCACTCCCACTCATGCACTTCCATGCACATGCATGCATAAGCGCGCATCTTTTTTGAGGAGCCACCATCTTCGTGTACCGAAGCTCGACGAGCGCAGAGGCAAAAAAAATAATGACAGATAATCACATCATCTTTGTAATCTGTGGCAAAGTGCCCAGAGAGGAGTTGATTCAGCTGCCTTTTTCAAATCCTGTGTCTACATAATTCAAGCTGCCTCTCTCTGTGTGGAATACATGCAGAGTGACATAAACAGAATGTCTTATTTTACATTCTGGTGGTGTCTCTTTCTCTCTCACACACACTCTTCATTAGATGAAGTTTCATGTGAGCGAACTTGCAAACAAACCTGAATTTTTTTACGTGTCCCAGCAACACACTTTTAATGCTTCACATCTCGCAGACACTATGAAAGTTTTACGTTGTAACTTTTGAAGTGAGTTTCTGTAGAAAGGTTCTGAACAATTAATATGAATGACCTCTAACTGATTTTAAAAAACGGCCCACAGCCTTATTATTCCCACCCTGTGGAAAGCTGCAGATGGAGGTCAGGGATTTTGTCAATATCTGGATGCGATCGAACAATTCTGTGATTTACCTGACAATCTGAGTGGGGGTTTTCCACAATTTAAGCATTCTAAAACAAAAAATATTACAAACATTGTCTTTTTAGTGTATAATCACAGCAATATAATAACAAAAATTTGCAGAAACAGTTGCTTTGGACATAATAACGTCAATAAGTTTCAAAATAAAACTATTTTGCAAAATTACTTTGATCTCTTGGTTATCATTTCAGTGACGACATGAAACAGTATTTGTCTCTA
>SSNR01000058.1:301498-361989 GCA_006937965.1 Callopanchax toddi | reverse complement strand
CTCCACTAGAGCCGCCCCTGTGTTCTGACACAGTGAGGAAGGCTGTAGTATTTCATTTACTTTACTCTGCTGAAGTTTTGTTATAATTAATCAATATTCTTTTTTATTTTAAGCCATCCATTTTTATTTGTTGTGGGTTTTTTTTCTGCAGGACCTGAAGGATGAGAAGAAGAAAGCCAGAATGGCCGCAGCCAGAGCGGTGCTGGAGAAATGCACCATGATGCTCCTCACAGCCTCCAAGGTAAACAGGAGAGGAGTTATCGATCACATTTGGCTAAAAGTTTTAAAACCTTCTCAGGTTTCTTTAAAGTGCCTGTGACTCCATATTTAAATCACTTTATATTAAACAGGTGTAATCTTTGATGCCTCTAGATTAGCGTTGCACCATTATAACTCAAAATACGCTGTAATTATTTCCTAACGAGCAACTCAGAGATCAGAAGAAAGCGCCGCCTTCCGGTTCTGCTGGGTTTCTCCTTATTTGGCAGCCTGGCACTTCTGCTGCAGCAGGGGGCAGTGCCGTCGCGTGAAAGAGAAACGAAACTGAAACTAAACACTACACAGTCTATGGGCAATGGCAGCGGCACTGCCTCGCTCCAGTTGTCGTGAACGTGCATGTGGGAGGAGAATTTACCATATAAGCAAGTCCGGATCACTATGACCTCATAGCGGGCTGGAGTGAAAAAAACTGTTTGAAACCTGGGTCTGAAATCTTGAAGAGCTTCTCACTGGCTGTACTAGGAGACAGATGGACGCCGTTTTTTGCTCTTTCTGGCAGGTTTAAGGTGAGAACTCAACATTGCAACATGATAGATAAGTCAGAAAACATGGAAACTGATGTCATGGGCACTTTAACATCAAGGTCTCCGACATGATCAAGTTAATATGTATAAATCAAGCAGAGGAGGTTACGACCTTTCACCTTGGATTTCTTCCACCAGACGTGTCTGAGGCACCCGGACTGTGAGTCGGCGAGGATCAACAAAGATGCCGTGTTCCACCGAATGCGCTGCGCCTTGGAGCAGGTCATCGAGATCGTTACTGAGGCGCGGAGCTGTGGGGAGACCAAGGTCCTTCCTACCAGCATCTACAGCAGCATCAAAGACTTCAAGGTAGCATCAGAGGATAACACTCTGTAAAAGTGTCACCTGTAGCGGTAAAGACTTCAGATTAACGGCGCTCGTCTGAACTCTGGTGACCCACAAAGTGAAGCCTTAGGTTTGACATTTCAAGCTGAATTAATTTAATAAATAAAAAAGAGTGCTTCAGGAGCCACACACACTCAATGTTTTAAGTTCTTATACAAAATTCTGTGAGTGTAAATTTTGGTTGTAGAATGATCAATTTTTGCATTTAAAACGTTCACTAGAGCTTCAGATGTGACTCAGTCGATGAGCGCGGAGAAGCAAACCTACTCATTTAGTAATTCTGTTAATACAGCCGTGTGAATCACCATAAAACCTCCCTCACGCTCACTAATCTACTCTCTCAGTCTTGTACGCTGGCAGATGAAAGAAAGGAACCCTCGTAAAAGAAAAAAAAAGAGCACTTCGAGGGCATCTCCTCCTCTGAGAGAGAAGAAGAATGTGTTTTAATGGAAGACCTGGAGATGGAGGTTTGCTTTTGATAAATGGCTCCTCAGATTGTAATAGCAGGGTTTACAGAAAAAAAGGAACTTATGTAAACTGGTCATCATGCAGTGTCTCTCAAAAACAAGCCTTTGTAAAAAAAAAAAAAAGACGAGGTGAGGGTAAAACATGTTCTTCAGATGCTGCTTGTTGATTTTACTTTACACCTTTAATGGCTTCAAGTGTGAAACTAAATCCCACATTTCTTTTTTTTTTTTTACAACAATAATTATGTAGTGATTTTTTTTCCTCTGCAAGATGCGAGTTTGAAGAACTGTTGTTGCATCAATCTTTTCAATAAAAGCTCTTTTTTCCTTTTCTAAATCCCCCCCCCCCCCCCCCCCCCCCCTCCTCCTCCTCCTCCAGTCCAGTGTGGAGTGCCTGCGGGAAAACCTGTACTCACTGATGCCTCAGAACATGACCGGCCAGCTGGAGTCCCTGGTGGAGAGGACAGAGGACTTCACTGATTCGGCCTACACCAGCCACGAGCAGCGTCAGGCCATCCTCGGTCTGTGCCAGCTGGCGCGCCAGGACACCCAGCAGCTGGTGCACGCCTGGGCTGAGGCGGTATGTTGGCACAAGCTGGAGGTCGGGCTTGTTCTCATGCATTCATACCTGCAGGAGTGTTTCTACAACATGACACCAGATCAGGAACTTTTAGAAACATTATTCACCCCCAAACAGCGTTTTGGTCACATTAACGTACCTGGAAGATGGCTTAAACTCAGTCAAGCTTACAGATCATGAGCTAAGATTGTGTGGAACAGTAGCTAAGAGTCATCCTCATCACATCCTCAAATCACTACACCGGGGCTGAAACGATTAATCACATTATTCAAATCAATACAAAAAATCCTCGAGGCAAAATGAATAGATTAAGATTTCGTTTAAACCATGATGCTGACCGGTGTTCGTACAAAAACCTGATAAAAACTTTATTCCCTGCGAGCACAACCAGTCTTACTTAGACCAACGGATTCGTGTTCTCAGCTCGACACACTCAGACTCCTTATAATAAAAATACAGATTCTGTTGTTGGACTTCAGTAAAGGACCTAGAAAATCTCATCTGCTTAGAGATTCACTCAAACGTTTGCACATTCATGAGCGCCATCACAGATGTGACAGCAGAAAGAGGAGAACGCAGCTTTATTAGCCGGTGTATATCTGAGTACTCCAGTGGATTATTTGATAGAGTTCTCGATTACTAAAATATTCAGTGGCTGCAGCCCTAACATCGTGCAAGACCGTTGCTTAAAACTCGCACTAACAGTTAGAGTCGACCCTAATTGTTCACTAAATATCTCACGAACCTCTGAGTGGATTTTAGTGAAACTGTCAGGCAGTGATCATTTGGTGTACATTAACTTTTGGAGTAAACCCAATTTAAGTCGGCATGAAAGGCGATGAGCAATAAGTCAGTCAACAGAATTATTTAGAGCAACTATTTTAGCAAATCATTTATTAGCAAATTGCTAAAGATGGTCAGATTATAACTTCTCTAAACATCATTTGCTCCTATTTCTGTGTAAATGAAGTGAATTCCACCCCCTCGTTCAAACCCCTTCCCTCCTAATGTGAAGCGTTTTCCATCATTTACCCACAAACCGAGAGCGAAGTTGTAGATCATTCCTGTCCTCGTGGATTTAATGAGACTTGTTTCCCTGTTGAAGATATTAATTTAACTACAGCAGAGGTTGCATATCATCGTTGCTCCATTAATTGCACCTTTTTTTTTTCTTTTTAGCTCAGACAATGTGCATACGGAACATGTCGAGTAGACAATTAGAAAAACAAACTGCCTGCACACCTCGAGGCGTCCCTCGTACCTCATTTACGACACCAGTAATAGAAATTTTTCGACGAGTGCTCGGCATGAATTAAATAAATAAATAATGGCAGATGAATTGGAGCCCTGGGTGCAAATTGTTGTCTATGTGCACGTCATACTTACAGAACTCACACAGAGTCACAACTAAATACGAATTAACTGACAAATATACATCGTCACAGTCCTCGTTTCTGGAATAAATTCTGTTTTTAATCATTTAATTGATTGTTTTTGGGGCTAATGGAGACAGAAATCTGCAGATTTATCAAAAACACAATATTCATCACACTCGATTTCTCAAATTAGAGCGATCTGTTTGTGTTTTTCTGCAGCCTACAGTTTGAGGCATCGCATCCTGCACACACTCTTCATTAACCTCCTCGATCCCTCTTCTCGTTCCTCTCCTGGAACAATGGAGCGTAAAACCCCCACCTGAATAGTGATGTTTTTACCAAAGCTCAGCCAGTTAACAGTGAAGCATCTCCTCTGGCATTCAGCAGAGTCTCCTTGGCCTTAAAAAGTGACAGACTTTCAAAACACCGGTCTTTATGCTGCAGCTTCTCTGCTCTGTAAACTTCTCCCAGCGCGTTCAGAGAGCCTGCAGCTGCATAATTGTACGGTAGCGCCTCATCTAATCCTTGCAATTGAAGGTCGTGCAGAGACTTGAAAAGACCCCGAGTGCTGCGGTGTTTAGAAAGCGGAGAGACGGAATTTGCAGTTATTCTTTCCGCACAGGTCTGTCGGAGCGTTTCTATCAGCAGCTTGAGGAGAACGAAGACTCGCTTTAGCTGCAATTTTCTTTGAGCCATGGAGTCTTAAATTTAGAAAATTGTTGTGCAGTGTTTATTAAATTATATAACTGGATTTAATCACTTTGGTTTTGATTGCACAAAATTAGATGCTGAAATGCTTTATTTTCCTTGCACATACAGAAGATAATAGCTCACAAATGTCAGAGTGTGCTGTTAAAGTGCTCAGGTAACATGTCATTCTCACTCTCCTGTGAATTGCCTCCGTCTGTTAGATTATCATGTCTGTTTGCGTTTAAAACCTCTTGACGTCACGTGTTTATTCTCTCATTTGTCTGTTTGGAGCAGCAGTCTGTCCACGCCAAAGAGGCCCCAGAGGAAATGGAGGTGGTCGTCCTGAAGACATGCCAGAGCATCAGTGACCTGCGACGTGAGGTGAGCAGGAGTCTGCCTCCGAGTCGGAGACCCTTCAGACCGGAACGCCTCTCTCACGAGCCTCAGTAGCTGGCTTCCCACTTCTATTATTTACATCGCTTCAGCTGTCAAGCCCACTTTGTCACCTCTGCTCATCTTTCTGACTCAAATTCCTTCTCTCACATTCATCTCTCTTTCTTTTAATCTTTGATTCCCCCTCCCCCTCGTCTCCGTCCAGCTCCATAAGGTTGCAGTGGGCCGTGCCTCGGACTTGCTGAAAGTTCACGGGGAGCATCTGCCTCTGAGGGCTCTCAAAGCAGCGGGCGCCGAAGGAAACCTGGAGGCAGTGGCGGAGTATTCACGCACGCTCACCGAGCAGAAGGAGCAGCTGGTGGAGGTGGGAGGGTCGGGGGTGGAGGCGGGGGGTCAGCAGCGGCATTAGAAACAAGGAAGCAAGGAGAAGATTGACCTAAAGTTTGTTAGTTGGAAAGAAACTTGAAATTCTTCATGTATTTGTTTGCATAATTTATTTACTAATGTAGAAATAGCAAATTAGCACGTAGCTCATATAGTCAGTTTGGACAGAGATGTCTTGATTTTAATTCACAAAACCAGAAAATGATGCACATCATTGTCACTTAAAAGCAAATAAATGCAAAAAAAAAAAGGGGCAAAGTCTGAAAAAGTATAAAAGGAAGTTTGACCGACTGACTGCATGTTCTGGGGTTTAGTTTGTGGGGAGAGGATATGCTAGTGCTACTGTTCTTGTGACAGGAGGTACTGGTTCTGATGAACTGCGATTTGAAGGGAGACACTCTAAAAGTTTAAGAGTGGGAGGGATCAGCAGCCATCTTTGTCCCGCTTCACGGTCCTGCAGGTGGACAGGTCACCTCCAGCAGGAGGGAGGTTCTACAAGCTGTTGGATCAGGGACCATAAATAACGACAAGGTGGAATACACTGTGTTTTTATAAACTCAAGGTTAGATTTGAATGATTTTAGAATGAGGTAAAGATCAGAGAGTTTTTATCATGTTCTGGTTCATAAAACTATAAAAGTGACTTCTTCATGATTGTGGGTGAAAACGTTAAGTAAATGGTTTCATGTGTTTCCAGACGTGCCGGTTGTTGTGCCACGTGTCGGGGACAGAGCCGTTAGAGATCACCTGCATCCACGCCGAGGAGACCTTCCACGTCATCGGCCCACAGGTAGCGTCAACGGGTCAAATATGATGAGAGTCAGAAACACAGGATGTCTCTTTCCAAACCTAAAACTACTCTGAGTAATCTCCTAGTCGGATAACAATGAGGTGATTTATTTCCTGTCTCCTCTGCACCTCCTACACCTGCCGTTCTTTCAGGACGTCTGAGAACATCTCGTTCCTCATCTCACATCTAATTATATTTGCTCTCGAAAACCATTCGTGACAGTAATTATCCTGCAACGTAGCGCGTTTCCGTCTCGCAGTGCTAATGTCAGGCCCCGCACGACTCTACGGTAATGACTCTGCTCCTAAGTTCAAAGGTCAGCCAATCAATAAGCGGCGCAGTACGTGTTGGAGCTGGTGATATCTCCTCGTGCCTGCTTGGGGTAATGCAGAGCGGCCCACAGGGTAATTGGCAATTTGATAGAACACTGTGGAGGATGGAAGTGTGCAAAACACACAGACTTTACTGGAGATTTATGTCTCCGATGTGTCAGGTGCTTAAATGTGTGCACATTTGGTGACTTAGTGTCCAAACTTATTGCAGGTACATTAAGAATTCAATGATAATTTATCATTTATTTGCATAATAAAGGATCTTTTTCTCCTCTTGTCAGATCATCTCCGCCGCCCAGACGCTGGCCCTCCACCCATCCAGTAAAATCGCCAAGGAGAACCTGGAGGTGTTCTGCGAGGCCTGGGAGTCGCAGCTCTGTGACATGGCTCTGCTGCTCAAAGAGATTAACGACGTGTTTGAGGGACGACGAGGTGTGGTGAAGTTAATGACACGTGTGAACAGAGTCTGTTGTGCTGTAATCTCTAAGGGCGGATATTTAAATGTGGAGCTTTTTCTTTGGGTTCATTCTTTAGCTGCCTTAAAGGGACGTTTTAAACATCTTTCTGTGCAAAAATGTAAATAATTACTGTCTTACTAGTTGTTCACTTCCTGAATGAAACATCCTCACCTCTGAAGTTTTACAGCAGTTCATGCAGACATTATTATAAAAACTTCTACACAATTATTTTGGCAGAAATAACCTTTTTAGACCCGATGTCCTCATGTGTGTCATCCAGAGTGTTCCCCCAAATATTTTACATTAAATGAACATTTAATCTATAATATTTCATTCTATGTTTATGTGGTCTTGGACACAAACCGTCAGAACACACCTGATGGTTTCCCACATTCTCTTTCTCACCCTGGCAGAATAAAACCTCTCTATTAAAGCCTGGATGAATCATTTTGTCCTTGAGCCTTTTTTTTTTTTCCCACAAGCATAAATGAAAGTTGAAGTTGAGGCAAAGCAACATGTATCTTTTCAAAATTAATCACCGCGGACCGTGGGAAGCATTTAGTAAGAGAACGGTCATCAGCGCCATCGCGTATTCATTCCTCCTCTGCTCTTTGTGTCTGTTGTTACGACAGCAACCTGAAGTGTCAGAGTCTTTGAAATGTAGCTGGTCATGTCTGCATCCACGTCCAGCATGCATTTCTTTATAAACATGCGTTCGCATCATGTACAATAATAAATCCCTATTGTTTTATCCTCCTAGGCGACAAACGACCCTATTTGTCACTTCCGAGACCCGGGGTGTGTATCACGCTGTCCGTCTTCTGAAATCTCTCACTGATCTAGTAGCTTGTAGTCTTGTGATTAATATCCCTCTCCTTTGTGTCACAGAAACACTCCGTGAACTTGAAGACTGCCAAGGCTGTCAAGTTGGATGCAGAGGTAGCATCCTGCTCATCTTCCTCTCAGCACAATTAATCACTTCCTCTAACATGTTCTGTCAGCAGTAAACTTGTCTCTGAGAAACTTTGTGTCACTTTCTTATAAAACTGTTTGCGCGGTAATCTGCTGCAGTTTTGCTTGGCTGCAGTTTTTCTTGTGCTCTGCCGCGACGGGAAGCAGCGTTATGTTGATTAGAGGCTGTCTAAGTGTGCAAACAAGTGAAAAGTTCCCCACTTGCTAATTTGCATTTCCAGAATAACGCCCATTATTCTTCAGCCTTGCTCTTTGTGTGTGTGTGGGTGCAGGAGCAGACTAGCATGGCCAAGCTGGGCCTGGAGCTGCGGCTGCTGTCGTCAGATGTGGACTCTGAGGTGGAGAAGTGGGAGGAGCAGGAGCACGACATCGTCCGTCAGAGCCAGAGCCTCGCCAGCATGACCTACAGCATGTACCTGTTCACCAGGTAGCTTAATCCCAACCCGGGTTTTAGATCTGCTGCCTCCAATTCAAAGCTCTTCCTAAAACCTCTAAGCAGCCTCATGAATCTCTTTAGAGGTTTAGTGGGACTCTAAATCCCACAGCTGTTAATATTTACAAGCCGTATTTGTTTTGATGGTTTCTGTGGCTGGAGTTTGTCCTAATCCGTGTTCGTCTTTATTATTTTGATCATCGATTCCTCAGAGGGGAGGGGCTTCTGAAGACAACTCTGGATCTTTTTCATCAGGCTGAGGTATCCTCTGTTTCCTTCCACTTTATTGAACTTGTAGATGAATACATTTCATTAAACCAAAGATGCATCAAGGCTGGAGGATCAATACGTTGTAAATGTTTCCTGATTCATTAATCCTTTGCAGATCTGACAGATTTTGACAGACTTATAAATGTGCTGGAAACTTCCCGTCCATCTCAGACCCGTGGAGGGATGAGGTCGTGTGAAGGGGTGTGAACTATTGAACTGAGATCGTTACCACTAATGTACCATCATTTGTAAAATCACAGAACCAAAGTGTCAGGCAGGATTGATTCAGTTTGGGATGGGACGAGAGATAGGAGAGGAGGAGGGAAAGGAAGGCATGCAGATGAGAAGATCTGAGAACAATAAAATGTATCGATTTATTATTTTAGCCTTTGCATAAATTTTACAGATGTGTATTTTTTTAAATTAGTCTAAAATACTTTTGTTTTTGTATATTTGCTTATTTTTAAGGTTCTGTCTGAAGAGGGACTCCAGCTTTGCTCATCTCTTCGCACTTTTTCCTCTCAGGTAAATTATAATTCATCTCTTATAAACACACACACACACGCAGTTTCAAGACGAACATCAAAACTCAAATGTTTCTGTTGAATTAACAAAATATTCATTATAAAAACAAAAACCAAACTAATTCTTAACTCTTTGACTGAAAACTTTATGAAATTAAAGACCTAACATTCCTGTTGTGGATGTATAAAACCTTCTACCATCACCACAGATTTAAACTATACTATTGGCCAAAAGTTTTGAGAATGACACAAATATTAGTTGTCACAAAGTTTGCGGCCTCGGGTACAAACTCCAAAGGTTGATCATGAAGAATGAGCTGCCATCAGTCAGGATTTAGACCAGAAGTTAACTGACAGCATGCCAGGATGAAACAACGAAGTCTAGAAAAAGAAGGACCAGCACTGCTAATATGGATCAGATCAATTTCATGGAATTGCCAAAAAAATCATTTGAACATCTGACAAAAAGATCTAAAAAAAAACTGAGGCTAAAAACTTTGTTGCTGAACTTTAAAGTTTTGAGTTTAGCTTGAAAAAAATCTATCGTTTTCTGTTGAATCTTTATGACGATGCAGGTATTTTTAAAAGGACAGGAGTCAGTTCGCTTAATGAGTTTCTATAATTGACTGAAAACTAGAAAACACACTATATCTTGCTGCATCTCTACTAGAATCTAACACTTCACGATAGCACTGCAGCAGAAACCTGTGCAGAAGACGTTTCCTTTATTTTGAGCGCACACTGACATTTGTGTCAGCACCTCTACGGAGCCTTTAACTCCTCCACACACCCTTACCGCCTTTTCTGACATGTCTGCCCTATAAATCACACAACTAGAGCAGGAAATTAAAGCTGTCACACACCCTGTCTCTTCACCTCTCAGGGGCTGAGATCCAACAAACAAACAAACACTGCTCGCGTTCCTTCCTCCTGTTCTCGACCGGCTCGTGCTCCAGGTCAAATTAAACGCCTCTTTTCGGCAGCCGTTAACGACCGCCATTTGTCACCGCCGACTGCGCGTGCTTGTGCACGTGTGTGGAGATGCTCAGAGTTAGGCGACCCGGCTCTTGCACCTTCCTCCTGCTTTCTGATTAATTACATCAAAGGATCTGGTGCTAATGCACTACGCCTGGACTTTTGGAGTTCTTTGGCATCAGAGATGCTCACACAACACACCTTTGTTTCTCCTTGTTGAAAGGTGAAAGATTATTTACACTTTTGGGTTTTAAAAAAATTTGGTTTTAGGTCAATTCTTTGGTATTTTGGGGGATAAACAGGAGTTTCTATATTTATTTTATCCTTTTACGGTTTTGATTTTTGTCTTGATGATTGTAAATCTGTTCGTCTGCCTTCATGATCTCAGACATTCCTCTCTCTCTTTCTCTTGCTATTCCAGCTGGTTGATGAGGAGAAGTCTGTGCTGATGACAGAAATGGAGAAACTGGTGACATTGTGCCAACAGCTGCAGATGGGGGCCAAGACTCCTGTCCAGGGCAAGACTGCCACCTTCCAGAAGGTTCCCCTACTACACCTGTTTGTGTTTATTCTAAGGGACCAACGAGTGGCTTGTTTTTGCCCGTAATTTGATCATAAAAATGATTATAAAAACATATATAACTTCACAAATACTCAATGATTTATTTCCTTTTCATAACAGAATAGGCCTCTAGTTATATTTGATTTATCTCCCTGCTTTTTGTGAAGCTGTCACCTGTAATTCTGCATCTCTCTCTGTAGGTGGACTCGTCCATCCAGATGAGCAGGAACATCATGACTGTGGTCCTCTCGCTCCTCCCCGTCTGTAACAAACTCCACAGAAAGGTGCTGCTCAGCTCTCTCACTCATCCACCATGATCTCATGTGTTTTGACTGTGTTGAGGATAAAGATACAATCTGAACACTGCGCCAAATGTTAGCCACCCTCTCTTTAGTGAGTCCCCTGGTATTAGTCCCACTGTATTGTTAGAGGAGTGTAAGCAGTCAAGCGTGAATAATGAGAGGAGGGCTGGACTGGTGGTGCTCTTGTGGTCAGAATGGGAGTGGATGATGCCTGGTTGTCTACCTTGTGGTCTGTTAGTTAAAAAGTCTAGTATCCCTGATCAGAGACTGGTGGTTAATCAGCAGATTGTTGAACTATTTTGACAGTTTAAGGGGAATTATTGTATTAAAAGTGGGGCTGAAATCCACAACATCCTGACGTGTTGGGGGATGTCATGGTTCAAACTCAAACTTCTTACAAACTGATGATGAATTTAGCAAGAAATGTATGGAGAATTTGAGACAAACCTAATTAGAGCCACTCATGGTTGTTATGAATTTAAAAAGGGAATAAGATGCAGTTTTATAATGTATAATAAAAGGTTCTGCTGGAGTTACAGCCACAGAGGTTGTTTCTTGAAAAAAGTGTTTGTGTTTTTTTATTGACGATTCTTTTTAGAGATTAGGGTTTTGTGCATGAGGATTCATGACTAATTAGTAATATTTAAATCATATTATTAAAAAAAACACGCATAAAACTGGTTCACAGAACCTGCAAAAAAGAAAGATCTCTCTTTGGGTCTGTTTGTGGTTTGAATTTAAGCAAAACATGGATAAATGTGTTGCTTGTAATTTCAAACATTCATGAGAAATGCATCAATAATAATCACATTTAGAAACGTTCCCACTGACCTGTCTCTTTACCTGCTTAGAGTTCAACAATCACCTGTTAGACGATTGGATGTGAATAACTGGAGATCAGGGAGGCTATAAAAAAATGCTTTGTGAAAAATCTATCAAACCAAACAGCCAGTTTTCTCTTTAAATCTGCATCCCCCTTGTGTTTTATTGTGTGTGTGTATTTGCAGTATAAATCAGAGACCAGCCTCGGTTCCCCTCAGGACTGGAGAGAAAGGCAGGATGCGTCCACGCCTGCCAAAGACGAGGGCTCCGTCAGTAGCAAAAACACCAACGGCTTTGGTGTCAAATCCATGGAGCAGCACATGGCTGGTCTCAACCTCTTGGAAAGCAAATAATCCAGGAGATGACTTCCTTTTTTCTTTTTCTCTTCACTATTTTTGTCAGCACCACATCGCCACTTTTACCTCTGTGGAGAGCATCCATGAAGTACTTCCCTCATCGCCACGCAGACACTAGAGAGCGGATAGGGGTGAAGATGGCTGCCTTTGCATAAGTTAGTATTTAACATGTGGAGGATGAACTGCCTGGTGTGCAGATCCGAGCTAAGCTTTTGCCAGTTACCTGAAGTACCACCCTCGTCCACTAGATGGAGACAATCAGCCAACACTAAAAGTCTCCAGAGAAATCTGATTTTCTCTTACAAATAAATTAAATAGGTAAAAATATTACAATTACAGGAAAACCTGACTTGATGCTTAACTCAGCCATAGACCTGTCTTCACTACGTGCCTATGTGTAACCATTTGTTTTGTGGTGTTCTGTAAATGTGTTGCACAAAAGGAAAAAAGTGATAAAACATCAGAAGGCATGCCATTATACTCAACTCCTGTACGATCGCAGCCTTGTATTGTTAAGCTTAGTGATAACATTTATAATGGCCATCTGTGCTACATTTATTGGACAAAATCATGCCAAATAGAACAGTTCTCATGAAGAACCAGATATTCAGCTTCTATTATGTTCATCACTGGAGTCATTTTACTTGAGTCTGCTTATTCTTTTAAGATGTTTTGAGGAAATCTGCATCTTATCAAATCAGATTTTGTCAGTAAACTTTGATGTAATTCTGAACTTTGTCAAGCAGAAGCTTCAAGTGTACTTGTGATGAAGACGATCATTTTAAAGCTGCAGAAAAAGCCGTGTATTAAATTAGATGTACAGTATATATATATATATATATATATATATATATTATGGTACTTGAAACATACAGTATATGATCCCAAGCTAATAACTTTGGTACTAGGTGAGTGTGAGATGACAGTAAGCTTTAGAGAATTTATGTTTGTACCGTTTGACAGCAGCTACACGTTCTTGGTATTGTAACGGAACAGATGTGAGAAAATGAAACCTACAGTATAGTTTTGGACCACCTCATTTTTTTTTGAGAGCTGAAAGGTAAGACAAAAAAATATAATAAAAAATATTTTTCTTAAATCATCGTTTTGTTTATTTTCCACAAGAAAATGTTCACCATAAATATTCAACAGAACATTACAGGATTTTCTCTAATTTTCTTCAAATTAGTGACACCAAGACAAAGATGAAGCATGTGAAAGTAGAAAAACCTCAATGCTCCAAAGACAAAATAACCTGAAGGCACAGTGCTCGTTTACAAAAGTCCTTCAGGAGTGGCTCTAAAGCACTTTACATAAAAATAAAAATCAGTCTTTAATATTTTTGTGAGTGCAAGAACTAACATAAAAAGGCAACTGATGTTCCATCAGGAAGGTTCTGACTGTCCACGTTTGGAGACGATCTCCTCAAACGCCTCTCTACTCAGGAGGTGATCCGTTATGCTCTTGCTCTCCTCAAACTTAGGCAGGATGACGGCAATATATCCTTCAGTGAATGGCTGTTAAAACAATGAAGCGTTTTAATCAGATTACAACAACTCTGAGGTAACTAGCTTATTTAAAGGATTAACAAAAGCTGTAAAAACTATGCACTGCATTACAATACAAATATGGTAATTATAAATACATGAATAATGTACCTTTTCTAGCAAGAGATTTGGTGTTTCCAGAATCACCTCGTTGACCTCTAGAAGACGTCCTCGGATACAGCTACAACGATAAATTAAGTGAGTGATGAGCAAAACCTTGTAAGAATTAGATCTGTGTTGAGAAAAACAAAGTCACCTGTAGATTGTGTACTCTGTTTCATCTGAACATGTTATCCTGCATAAAGGTGCAAAATCTGTGAGAAACTGCCCTCCCTATTGTAGAGGAAAAAAAAAAACATAAGGATCGGCAACAAAAACTGTACAAACACTGACACAAATCAGCCAAAGCTTCATGGTTTTACCCTCTTGGACTTTCCAAAAACTTTATTAGTCAAGCGACTGCAGCCATTACTGATCTGGTAATTGATGCTTTTGATTGTGTGTCCATTCTGAAGGAGTGGATGGGTCTCTGCTAAGGTGATGACACATAATCTGGAAAAAAAATATATATATACACAGAACTTTGACTATTTTTATAATCAAGTATTATGTGCAAAACATAAACTCAAGAATTTAATTCCATTTAATCAGTTTTTGGTTGGAAATGGATGTGTTACAAGAGAATTAGGCTAAGGCAATTTTTTTTGTTATTATTAAAAGATGAATTATTTTGGCTAGAATTATTTCAGATAACATTTAATGCAGACCAAAGCCAATATACTGCGTCAATAAATATAATAAAAGCACTTTTTATAATAAGATTAAACATGTATGAATTATTGTTGCATTCTAATCATCATCACTGATACCTGTTGGAATGTCGAAGGATGCAGTGGTCCTCACACGGTTTTCCCTTCATATCTAAAAAATAAAAGAAGTTTAAAACGCACGAACACAAACGACACATTTTAATAATGTGATAAAAACCATTGAGTCTGACCTCCCTAACTCTCAACCCGTTAGCTCACTTAGCATCACTAGCAGCTCTAAAAATAAAATACATTTCTGAGACTAAGTTCACTTACCGGCTCTGTACCACCGAGTGAAATATCGGTCGATAACAGAAGGTGCTTCTTCATTTGTGTTTTTCTGCTCCACACAGTCCATTAAAAATATTCAATCAGCAAACTCACAAAAACACTCATGAAGACAGAAATAAACCGAGGAGCTACAGTGGTGTTTAGCATGACGGACAGTAGATAGTGCGACACCAGGCGGTCCGTCTATTATATACAACCTGAGGTTTGAAAGGTTCCGCTGGTCGATTTTTGTTTCGTTTTTGAATAAAACTAAATAATTAAAACTTAAATAAATATTCACTATTATTATTAATATTATTGTTGCCATTATTTTATTATTAATAATAATATATTTAGACATTTAAATGATTCGGATCTAATCACGTTATTTAAATAAACTCAACAAGTGAAAGTGAAAAAAAATTGTCTGTTTATTTTGACACACAATATTTTTGTGTGTTTTTTTAAGTAAAAGATTAAACTCTTAAAATTGTACAGAGAGAAAATTCTCACCTGTTTTGAATCAAATTAATTAAAAATGCTCAAACCATGTTTGTTCTATTAACATTAGGTGATATAGAGTAAAACTGGTATCCGTTTTTTCATCTGAAAGCTTACGATGCTTTTATGTTAAAGTTTTTATCACATTAAATGTTGACATTCTGCTAAAGAGTCAGGTTTCATGTCAGTCAACGCTTTATTTATGAGTAATTCTCCACATTCACCACTAGATGGCAGACTGTTGTTAAAAACAAGGTAGATTTTGAAGCATTTTTGTGCTATAAAACCTAACCTAAATTATTTTTATTTTCTATTTAACTGAATGTATATTTTATAAGTCCTCTCACAGTAGATTGAAAACTTGTGCTAATGTTTCTCTTTCTGTTTTAGTTGTAAATGTTGAGTCTGCTTTCAGATTTATTGTGTAATGCTGAGGTCTGGCATATGATGCATGTAGAAATCAAAGTTTTCTCCCTGATTTGGCAAATAGACTCTCCAGATCCCAGAAAATCCACAAACCAAACAGTGTTCAATTATTTAAATAGTTTGTTTGATTACACACTGAAGTTGGAGTTTTAGTAGTATTTCATGTTGCTATAAATCAATGCAACCTTTGCATCCCAAATTGTAAAGATGTGTCTGTATGTACAATTTGACATTAGTTGTGTTTTTTTTTTTACATATATTTTTCTAATAGACACTTCGTAGCTGTATGCCTCAAATTTTAATGGGGAAAACATTTGCACAAAAACGTTTCAAACCACAGTGATCAATTCATTTTTGAGGTACACTAATTTTTGTAAATGGCAACAAAAATGAAAATAAAATCACATTTTGTTAGTTCTGTCAAACATGATGTTTCAGTAGCACCAGCAGTGATCATCCTTAAGTAATATTTATTTATAGAGAACCTTTCACTGATATGAATACATCACAAAGATTCCTACTTTTTGTTTCTTACAAATCCACATTTTTTGTGTGATTCAACTAAAAGGAGTCAAGGAGTAGGAAAGAAACATTTTTAATCAACCAGAAATACATTTTTATCTGGGTCCCGCCGCGGTTCAGGAAAGCACTCAGTGCTGAAGTCATGGGTTTGGACAGCTGGGTGTTGGGGTGAATGGAAGAATGTGGTGGGATTCAAGGACATTTTTTTAACACAAAACACATTATGGGAGGAATAATCCCTCCCAATCTCTTCATTTCCTTTAATTATCCTCCCTGTTTGGTCTTTATTCCCATTCCTAGACGACCAGGATGTGGACCTGCCTTCTTCCAACTTTTGTTTTGACTCAGAAAACGAGACACCAGTTTTATTTCATACTGCGACATCAAGTAAAAGCTGGTGACTTTTACACAACTCTGAATCTCTTCAGTTAATCAGAAACCGGTCTATCTCCTGGGTGGGTATCTGGTTTTGCTCCCTTTAAGCTGGGATTCTTCCGCTCTGTTCTCCTTTTGTTTGAAGATGCACACACAGACTTGTGATGATTGGCAGCGAGATGCTGTATTATCTTTCCTGTCCACATTAGCATTACAGTAAAACCATGTGTGACTTCAGGGAAAAGATGTTTTGATGGGAATATGGATTAGTCAGGAGCAGAGATGAGAATCTCCATTTATTTGCTCTCAAGCTGCTTCTAAAATGACCTTTTCACCACATGCATGAGTTCATTATGGAGACATTAACAGGTCTGATTATTTATCTGGAATCTTTTCTGTTTTGTTGACATATACCTACAGTGAAGCAGCCTGATGTGAGCAGTGACTAATGCTGACTGGACACTCTTCTCTGCATGATGCAGCATTAGGCCACCAGATGTGTGAGCCTGCATCACTAGCTGTTCCAGTCAACACACACACACACCCACCCATCCTTTGACTTTATACTCCAATCAGTTACTCTCTGATAGTTTACAAGACTTTAAAACAAGCCAACGCGACTCTCATATCCGTCTCTTAAACAGAGAGGAAAGTGCTGAGCTTGTCTTGACTGATCGCACACAGTTGGCTCGTAAAGTTAATGAAAACATAAATAAGACTGGCGTGGTGCCAGCTCTGCAGCCAATGTTTGGGGATGTAACTGCACGGTGGGACGTCTCAGACTCTGTAACCTTTACTGGTCACACGGTCGTTCTGAGACCTTTGATCTGAAGGGGCAGGTGCTCCAAATTATAAAGAAACACGTGGAGTTTTAACCATGCAGGGATCTAGTTCCCATGCAAGCTAATTATGTCGTTTCCCAGAGTCACCAAAGTCAAGATGAGAATTTTATGTAACAGTAAAATGTTTAGCATACATGTAGCCAGAAGCAAATAGCAAGAATGCTACTTGAAAGTCGGATTTCAGCTCATTTATGAAAAGCCAGGTGCATAATAGCTTGTTAACTCAAACAGCCAATCACATAGCAGCAATCAGATGCATTTAGGCATCTAGGCTGAGCATCAGAATGTGGAAGAAAGGAGATTTAGGTGGCTTTGAACGTGGAATGCATCTGCATGTTCTCCAGATGCATGTGTTAGTTTCATGTGGCTACTCGGTTTTGCATGACTAAAGTCATGTACCTAATAAAATGACCGGTGAGTGTATTTTATTTTAGATATTTATTATAACATGTCTCTTGGTGTAATGACTCCACTTTCAGTTTAAACCAAGCGCTTGCTGCCAGCTCAAAGCTCAATACAATAAATGTCATCATTTGTCCTTGGAGAAATTTGAGATGTCGGTTGTTGGTATCATGGAGTTAAGTTTATTTGTTTAGGATTTTATTACTGGGTTTAATTCTTGATTTGTTTAAATCATTGTATTTAAAAAGTGCTCTTTCTGTTAGCAATCCAACCTAAAGGTGTAATGTTGTTTTCTTTTTGTATTTCCCCTCCTTCAGTTCTTTTTGCTCCACTTCACACTCCTTCACCTGAAAACTTTTATTTTCTAAATTTGGCCAAAATGACCATAACTCCATCAATAATGTACATAAAATGATGATGGGTGATTAGATTATTTATCTTTTTTTTTTTTTTTTAAATGAGATGCCTCCTTCCCAATCTGTACTCTGGGTCCACAAAAAACAAACACATGACAGGTTTGATGACATGATGACTTTTTACGAGGTAGCTGCACTTTTACTGTAAAAAGAACTAAAGTCTTCAGTTCTAAGAGATGACGGTTGATGGTTGATGGTGACCTATAGAGCCAACACTTGCTCAAAATGACTTCTTTTTAAATGTTCGTGCATAGAGACTTTCCTGTTGGTCAAGTTATTTTTGAAAATGTAAAACAAAAATAAAAAAGAAATCCTAAACAAACAGAAGACCTCACATCTGTGTCTACGCCTTGAGGCTCATGACTTGCTGTTTTGACATGTTCGGATCTAAAGTCTGTTAATCACACTTTCTATTTATTTATAGCATGAAAAACGTCATCATCTCACGTCCTCTTAATGCCCCACCTGCTTACTGACATCTGACTCAATTCAGCTTCACGTTACATTTTTAGACTTGTTTATCAGACTTTTCGCTCTGACCCAAAAACACCAAACGAGCACAGATAACAACCACAGACTCTATAATAGGACTATGAGGGAAATAATCATACTTCTTTTCACATAAAGGTACATTTTTTGGGTTTTTTGCACGTCGTTTTCGTTTTGAGTTGGTGGTTGTTTCTGTCCAGTTATTAAATGCAGAAGAGGAAATTGCTCAATTGCATTGCAACAACTTGTTTTTGGATATTTTGACACATTTGTTTCCACTGATTGAGATGTGCAGTTTGCAGTAAAAGTGCCTTTTCTGTAGCTGGTTGTATGCAAATAAAAAGAAAGAAACCAACATTGTCTTAAGGTAGGTTTTATGTACAATCACAGTGTTTATTCTAGTGATATGAAAACATTTTTTATATTCTTTTTGCAGATAAGTTTGTTTATGTGAAACCCAACTTTGAAATCCTAACTTATTTTGTTTATTGTTGCAGGATTTTAAGCTTTTTATGCAATTCTGTGCAATCCAGCAATTTAATCTGCAGCCTTTGCTTTTACAACATGGTCCAAGCACATGGTGGGTCCCTCAGTAGAAAATCAACAAGCCTTCCAAACAACAGTATCATGGCCACTTGTAGCATCTTTAACATAAATAATCATAAAACCAACAAAAAGCACAGCACATCCAGTGCAACAGCTAAACACATAAATAACTTTACACAGGGCTATAAGGATGAGGAAATGCTAATATAAGAATCATACACACATTTTATACATTTCCTAGAATTTCTGACAGGTTGGTGGAAAATACATGTAATGAAAAACAGAACAGTTTCTTCATACCACAGCAACAAGAATCATTATTTTTACAAACCGTGTGCCAATGTTTGTTTGCTTTCATTAGTTTCCTTTCAACTTCATGAGCCAAAAAAGCAAAAATAAAGCCAAACTAATTAATGCAAAATGAAATAACATTCTTATTTAAATAGTTTGATCATGTTTTACCTTTAAATGCATCATTTTATCCAGCAATCTCCACAGCATCCAGGTCTTTGTTCAGTGATTATAATGTTTGTTCACAATATGTTGCACAATCCTGCAGTTCACACAGTTCATTTGTATTTTTCTGTTAAAACGTTTCAAAGTTCCCACATTAAACACTTTTCTGTGAGATCCTTGGATCAGTGCGAGTTCACCACAGCTGTATTCAGAGCGGGACTCCCTCCATCATCATCCTCCACGTGGACGTTTTCCGTTCATCTGAACTCCTTTAGAAGTCTTCTTCGTATTCAGTGTTGGCGTTATTTTCAGGGATTGCATACACAGATTTGCTTTTCTTCTTCCTGTGCTCTGATCGCAGCTGTGCAGGGTCTTCATGGCCAGAAAAGGACAAATAGGCAGCGATGCTGTTCCTGACTCCGTAGCTTACCACGTTGTCACTCTGGCTGTCTGTGCTGACCAGCTGTTTCCTGTCAACGAAGACACAGAGATCAGCCACAACCTCTTTCACACATAATAACGCATCTGGCGGACAAATTTGTGTCACTTAAATTTATGTTATGAGGGGAAAAAAGGTTTTCAGATCTGCATTTTGAACATTTATTTTGCATTTTTTAAATTTTGCTTTCTACTTGTGTCTGTTCAAGTAAAAATGTCTTGTTTTTGCACACCTTAAAACATACAGGTGCACCGTTACAGGAACTTTTTTATCTAAAAGGCCTAATTTTAAATGAACTGAAGTAGTGTTCTGTAAGGAAATAAATTGGACTTCAGCTATGGTTGGATTATAAGAGAAAACAGCTTGAAGCGAGAGGTGAACAGTAAATTAACTTCAAATTCTTTTACTGTAGCTGTCAGTCAGGGTTCAGTCAGTTTGGGGTTTACAGTTTGATACAAAAAGAAAAGAAATGCAAAATCGTTTCAAAGTGCATAAAATATGACCTTTTGGCTTTCCATACTTTCACCTCACTCACTGCCACAGATCACCAGACCATGAAACGTTTAACGCTGCTAACTGGAAATAAACTGATCTGAACTAATCATGTATGCTCTGCTTTGATGTATAAATAAAATCTTTACTCATTTTCTGTTCTGGCTGTTAGCTAAACGCTGTTTTTAAAAAGTGCACCAGCTTTTAGATAAAAGCGGTGACAGACTACATTCCATTTTTGCAGTTGTGAATGTTGGTTAATTTGTAAAACCAGTAGAAATGATTCAAAATGGAATGCAGCCTGTCTTCTTTACAAATTCACTTCAAAATGTCTGAGAATGAGACTAAATACCTGTGATTAACGCATTCTTCCTCTGGTGCATCTACGTGTTACATCCATACCTCTAACGTCTTTTGCTTTCTCTGACTTTATTTCAAAATACTTTACAAATAGGGAAATCTGAGTCTTGTTTCAATAAAAACCTTGACACAGAAGACGCCCTATTAGCATGAATCAGCTGTGTAGCTGTGATGCGTTCATGACCAGAAACAGGGTTGTAATTTGAAGACTTAAAAGTCACCAATACTGATGTCATCACCTAATTTGCATAATTGTCTTGTTGAATCTAATAGTAATTAAAGCTGTATAAGGGAAGAATAACATCACGTGAAAGCCAAAAAAATAAGTAAAAAATAGAAAACCTTAAGAGGTACAAATAAACTTTCTTCTGGCAATTCTACAAAAGTGGCTCTTTTATGTTTTAGTTTAGACACCACATGCTCACTTACTTCTGGTCAGGTTCCTGATTATCTCAAGAGCACTGTCATCCATCCACTTCTTTAAAAAAAAAAATCTGATTTAGATCCCTCTCTTCCCAGCAGCTACAGACCCATCTCCAAGCTTCCTTTTCTGGCTAAGATCTTAGAGAAGATTGTGGTCAAACAGCTGACCTCTGCTCTAGATCAGCACAACATCATGGACCATTTTCAGTCAGGTTTCCGTAAATCCCGCTCAACAGAAACAGCTCTTCTCAGAGTCTCTAATGACATCCTGATGCAGACTGATGCAGGTAAATGCTCTGTGCTGCTCATGCTGGACCTGACGTCAGCTTTTGACACCGTCGATCATCAGATCCTCTTGGACAGACTGACATGTTGGGCTGGTCTGTCAGGATCTGTGCTGAAGTGGCTGTCCTCATATCTGCCTGATTGATCAACTTTCCTGGCTTCATCCACTTACAAATCCCTCTCCAGTCTTGTGCATTTTGGTGTTCCTCAAGGTTCTGTCCTGGGACCTCTGCTATTCCTGCTCTATCTGTTCCCTCTTGGTCAAATATTGTCATCCTTCAAGGACATATCTTATCAGCTGTACGCAGACGATATCCAGTTGTACATGTCTTTTCCTCCGAACAACCTCTCCAAGGTCCACAACCTCCTGAAATGCCTGGATCCAATTAAGGGCTGGATGCCAGGCAGCTTCCTACAACTAAATGAGAGCAAAACTGAAATAATCATCTTTGCAGCAGAAAACATCACTCCTAAGGTGAAGGAGATCCTTGGGCCTCTGGCCCCTTTAGTTAAATCTACCATCAGAAACCTTGGAGTAACCATTGACTCAGGTTTCACTCTAGATAATCACATCAGCTCTCTGGTTAAATCCTGATTCTAACACCTCAGAGACATTTCTAAACTTGGTTCCATTGTCTCCCGTCCTGAAGTGGATGTCTTAGTCCTGAAGTGGAGGTCTTAGTCCTGAAATGGAGGTCTTAGTCCTGAAATGGAGGTCTTGGTCCTGAAGTGGAGGTCTTAGTCCTGAAGTGGAGGTCTTAGTCCTGAAGTGGAGGTCTTAGTCCTGAAGTGGAGGTCTTAGTCCTGAAGTGGAGGTCTTAGTCCTGAAGTGGAGGTCTTGGTCCTGAAGTGGAGGTCTTAGTCCTGAAGTGGAGGTCTTAGTCCTGAAGTGGAGGTCTTAGTCCTGAAGTGGAGGTCTTAGTCCTGAAGTGGAGGTCTTAGTCCTGAAGTGGAGGTCTTAGTCCTGAAGTGGAGGTCTTAGTCCTGAAGTGGAGGTCTTAGTCCATGTCTTTGTTGCATCCCGCTTGGACTACTGCAACTCCATCTATACCTGCCTTTCTAAAACCTCCATAAACAGACTACAGACATTTCAGAATGCTGCTGCCAGGCTTCTGACTAAACAATCCAGATTCACACATGTGACCCCTCTGTTGATGCAGCTGCACTGGCTTCCAGTTAATTCTAGAATCCACTACAAGATCCTTGTCCTGACTTGGAGAGCCCTGAATGGTCAGACTCTGGCTTACGTTACTTCTTATCTAAAACCCTACACTCCCTCCAGGTCCCTCAGGTCCTCTGACCAATGTCTACTCTCAGTCCCTAAAACCAGACTGAGAACTAAAGGAGACAGAGCCTTTTCATCTGTGGCTCCAAGGCTCTGGAACTCACTTCCTCTCTCACTGAAGTCTGTGGACTCAGTGGACTCATTTAAGAAAAAGTTAAAGACCCATCTGTTCAAATCTGTCTTTGTTTAACTTGTTGCACTTGTGTCATGTTTTCTCATCTTTTACTCATTTATTCACATCTGTTATTTTGTACAAATGTTTTCTCTTGTTAAGCGCTTTGTGATCTGTATCTTGAAAGGTGCTTTATAAATAAATTTTTACTTACTTACTTACACCTACGTGTGCGTCACTAAGAATAGAACTGATGGGTTCATGTTGCTGTGTTGTTTTACCGGCCTCAAACATCACAGTTAATACAAAGAGAGTGAACGGTTCTTTACAAGATTACAAAATTACAAGATCTTTATTGTCATTGAATCAGCGTCCTGATACAACAAAACTAGTTTTACAAGGACTCGTTCAAAGTGAAGGGCTGTTCAAAAGATTCGACTCGTTCATAAATGTCACATTGCTAGTTGAGAATGTGGTGGTTTTTTTTTTTTTTTTTCACCTTCTCCAGTAACAACAGAAAATGTCACTAGATTTGTTGCAAGTTGTTTTTTGGGGTCTGAAAACTCCTTAAACAATGAACTTACTAAGTTGGCGACACTGACCGTAAAAAAAACAAACTGATTTCTGGTCAGATCTTTGGGTTTGAACAACTGGCCAATAACTCCAGTCACCAGATGATTAATTGGTGAATTCCTTGCTTGTGTATTTGTTATAATTTCATTGGTTTGTTAATGTTATGGACAGGTCTTATCACCCTAACATAATAGGATTTTGAAAAATCGTCTATACCTGTCTACTTTCTTCCAGTCAAAGTTGCATCTCATAACAACAGGCGGAGCTGGAGTCACACTGGAGGGCTCCGGTTTTCCCAGTAGACAGGGTGTCGTTAATGTGCAACACAGCCCGTCTGCAGAATCTGAAAAGGAAGAGATGGGGAAATAAAATCTAACATTTATAGATGAAGTCACAGGAGATGCTTGGTTTTATCATTTGCATTGAGCTTTACACACTCCACTGCTCAAGCAAACGCCACAAAAATCAAACAGTGGATGACTCAAGATCACTAATCAAAGCTTCTTTTTTTTTACATGCTATAATCTTCAATCAAGCACATTGTATCTCATTTCCTGCTTGTTCTAAAAATGTCCTATCAGCACAGGAAGTAGTGACACAGATAAGAAATGCTGCTATATTGAGAACATGAATATTATTTCCAATAGTCTAAATTAAGCACCTGTTTGAGTGTTTTTGAATTTATTTATTGTTTTGATAGAAACATGTTTGCTTTGTGAACACCTACCAGAATAATGGTTGATCATATCTTCAAGGCACTGGAAGGTGAGCCGTGGGGAGATGTAGTACCAGCTGTTGTCCAGTCTGAAGATGCGATAATGCTTTACGGTCCTGTGCCTCACCGAGAGCGAGTACAGACCTGAGGAATTAAACATAGGCTCATTTAAACCTAAATGCTCATTTACAGTCTAAAAAAAGAGAAGTGAAAAGAAATGACAGTATAAAGCTAACTTTACAAAACTGATTTGTTTTTTTTTTTACTGTATTTAAGGGTTCTATTCATCTACAAGCCTTGCTTCTCTAGCTAGCTTTGTTGACAACAATTTGAAGGCTGTTAGCAGAAGTTTTTAGCTCATTTGTTTTTATTTCAGTTATCAATTTAATATTTTTATTGATTTATATTTAATGAGAGCCATTTGAAAGTTAAACAAATCAAACATTTCCTCCCTTTGCAAAAAGAAAAGAACCTGAGGGACAATGCTAATATAGCACAGGACACCAGAAAGGCCAATGAGTAACTTTTCCTTGTTTTAAAAAACTTTAAACTGAAGCACATTCACTTTCTTCTTTTTCACACATAAAAATTCAGTCATTCTGAAAACGGAGTCACAAGATGAAAGCAGTAACGCTTTGATGATGTGTCAGTCGTTTCCCATGCAGAGTCACTATCTTTTATATTTAATAGGTGCTATTGTTGTGTCATGTACTTGTACTTTAGTTCATGTAGTTTGAAGTTTAAAAGTACCTTTTGGTTTATATTGTTATACATTGAATTTAAAGCTGTGGTAGAATTTTGAGGTGGCTCATTTTGTTAGTCTTTAAAAGTTTTGTCAAATTAAACACTGGTAATACCTCAGCTTGATATTTCTGTCATTTTTAAATGATATAACTTTTTACTTGTATTTTTTTAACCATATTGAACTATTCTCATAATCTTTACTTTCTTCTGTATTTCAAGTCTTTCCAGGGTTTTTTGTTTGTTTGCTTGTTTCTGTCCTAATTACGACATTTTAGGGCCACTCGACAGAAAGAACAAAGAGGAAGTGTGCAGATTAAAGTTCAACTGTCAAAAAAAAAGTCAGGAAAACATTTTAAATACAATTATCAGAAAAAAGTGGAGATTGACTGTATTTGTTTTATTTTTTATTATTATAACAGGGTTAGGGGTACACTTTTACCTATAAAAACCTTTTTATGTGAGTTTCACTCTTTGCTCCCACAGCAGAAATCAAAAACTTCCTTCAGTCCTTCACAATAAGAGTTTCACATGTACAGCAAAACTTTTGAAATTTATAAAAATAGTTTAATATTGTTGTCTGGTAAAAATCATGCTGCAGCCTTAAATGTTGGGAAGCCGATGAGTTACCGGTACTTACAGGTTATGTTCAAGTCCAAATACAGGTTAAAATATTCAATTCTAATGAAGGACAAGTTACCATAGTTTAATTATAAATGGCACTATGAATATCTCGTGCATCAGAGCTGGTTTAAGTTTGATTAAAGCAGCTCTCTGGATTATTTTTCTCTGTATCAAAGTTTTCTAAATGTTTTAAATGATATTTCAGGTCTAAACTATGATCTATGGGTTGAGTTCCACAACATCTGTCATTCTGATGAAGACCCTCCTTCCTCCTAGAGACCCCTTTCCATTATTTCTTGCCGCCGACATTTTTCAGCCAATGAAATTCAAATTTCTGCATTCTCTCAACATGCACGCGCATCGACCAAACCTGTACCAGTAGGGAGCGCTGTCGTACAGGACACTCCGTGTGTTTCTCTGCCGTCTCAGCCGTTCACTGAGGACTCACGGCTCATTTCTACTAAAAACCTACCCATTCTCCAGCTAAAGACGGGTTTATTTTTATTTTTAAACCTTTCACCTCACAGAATGGCAAGGCTTGACAGGGTTACGCGTTTATTTTGGTCAGAAAGTTCATCCAGGGCCGAGTCAAGTTCAGCTTCAGAGTCCAGCAGCAGCTCGGTGCTAACAGAGCTAATATCAGAAGCAGCAGGGACAGAGAGGGCTCATCAGACCCTCGTAGTGTTGTTGGAATAAGATTGTGAACTGTGAGTGATTAAACCCTACACATTGAGCTGTACAGTTCATGTCCGAAGTATATGCGCCGCGTGCACGCGCGCACACGCGACCGGACGCGCATGTCGAGGTGTTTTGAGGAGGAGCCTTTGGACACTAGATTCAAAAACTGCTCTCCTGATGAAATCCTCCGGAGTGCTGCTTTAAGACTAACTTAATTTGGGTCTTGAAATTCTATTTATAACTTTTTTTGCTCAACATTTCCATTTTCTTTTAACTTTAAAATGAAAAATAGTATTTAGACTTTCTTTTCAACAGATCTAAATTAATCTAGACACTTCCTCTTTTTTCCCGAATGGTCCTAATATCATACCTAACCTTTGAATTTCTTCATCCCAACAGATAAAATCAAACCAAATCAAATGAAAAACTTTTTGTTTGGTGTGCACGTTCCCACCTCTCTCACTGGCGCGTTCCCGAACCAGAAACGATCCCACTTTGTTCCCAGGAAGAAACAGCAGTTCTTCGGCCTTCTGCCTCCCCACGCCTTCATACAGCCACCTGGATTATTTAAAAACCAATCATAGCCCTGAAACCCAGCGTTTTTGAATGTATAGCCTTTAAAATTAGCTGTTTTTATAAGGCAGTTTGTACTTACCCATGGTACACTCTTGCCACATGACTGTTGGGTATGTAGTTCTCCTTTCCCGTCTCAATAGAGCGAACTCTCCACCAATAAGCCTCCCTGTCCACCATAAAGAGAGAAAGAGGAATTAACAGCTGACCTCCTGTGTCACCACTTCTCCATAAAGCAGAACCTTCAAAAACATCTTGAGTCTTTAAAATATGTTGAGAATCAGGTATTTAAGACAAACAATCGTACTGTGCAATGAGTCGGAGCTTGTCTCCCATTCTGTAGATGGGCTCGCTGATTGCAGCAGAGGGGTAGTCCTCCAGCACAACCACCATGTCTTCATCAGAACCTGCATCAGGAGAAACACGAAGCTGAATTCTTTCACACAGTCCACTGTAATTTCATTGACAAATATTCTACTTCTGCTTCATTAAATCTTGTGACCAACTTGGACATTTTCATTGTTCGTTAACAGAAGATTCCAGTTTGGACCTTTAAATGAACATTCGCTAATAAAGCATTTGAAAGGAGATTTTACCTTTTGGAGAGCTGTCGAGGTTTTCACCGCTCACCCTGCTGCTAGCTGTCACACCTCTCATCATGTTCCCCATCTCCCTGGGGGACCGGACTCCAGCCTGAGGTCCAGAGAAAGAAATGCACTGGTTTGTACTTGTCTGTTGTCTAACTTCTCTCTGCTAGATTGCCATACATTCTGTAGGTGTCTACAAGTTGACCATAGAGCTGCCTCATCTGAAACTTTCTGTTCAAAATGGGGAAGCTGAGGCTAGATGCTATCAAACCCAATTTTCCATTGCAGCACTTCGTTTGTTGTACTGATACTGAGAAGTAAGTTGTTGCCAAATCAAGTTCCCAAAAAGTAAAAACGCACATTGTTCTTTTTTTGTCTGTGTCATTTGTACAATGATTAATCTCGATCCTGTCCTGTGCTCAT
Organism: Callopanchax toddi; assembly: GCA_006937965.1. Lineage (NCBI taxonomy): Eukaryota > Metazoa > Chordata > Actinopteri > Cyprinodontiformes > Nothobranchiidae > Callopanchax > Callopanchax toddi. Next base: position 334,245 of record SSNR01000058.1, on the reverse strand, counting down.
GAATTTCAACAGTTCCTGCGTACTGGAGAAGTAACCATTCCGCCTGTAGACGAGAAGCCAAAACAAGAACACCTACCCATAGACCTTCACCACAAGTGAGGGCATCAAATCTGGTGACAAGGTTCATCGTTCAAGCGGGTCATTGTGGCTGCAGAAGAGTCGGGTAACGACGGACCACCATTCACAAGACCTTACAAGAATGACCCGTCACAAAGTGAGCTGACAGCTCTGCGTCTGACTTCCTGTATTGAAATGAGGAAGAGAAAAGACCAAAGTGTTTCTGAGACGCACAAGAAAACAAGCAGGAACAGAGTGAGCAACAGTCGCCTCGATGTGGGTATTTTAAGTAAGTAGCAGCTTTAGGTTTGGATTTTGTATTTAAGATGTTTTTACTCAAATCAAATTTTTTTATTGTAAACTTGAACTAACATAAACTAAACATGCAGATAATTAATCCAAGTTGGGAAAATGTTGAATAATTACATGAATGGGAGAGCTTGTGCAGAAATGAGTTCCTATTCTGTTCTTTGTTGGGTTAGGGATTCTGTGGAAAGTTATGAACAATTGTTACCCCTTGTAGACACACTATATTTGCCAAAAGTACCAAGTCAGTGCATTCAGATTCAATAAAATTGAGGATGAGTGAGTTTGTTGTGCAGGAACATGACTGACCTCAACCTGATCAAACACCTTTGGGATGAATGAGGCTGCAAGTCAGACTTTCTCCTCCAACATCAGTGCCTGATCCCACAAATGAGCTTCTGGAAAAATGTTTTAAAATTCTCATAAATATACTCCTAAAGTGTGATTAGGAGTTAAAGCTGTTATACAACATCTTCAAATCTTCTGGGAAGATTTTCCACCAGGTTTAGGAGTGTGTTTATGGGAGCTTTTGACCATTTTCCCAGAAGCGTATTGGTGAGATCAGGCACTGAAAGCGCTGACTCACAGTCTTCTAATTGTAAATATTTGACCATTGCTCCAACACCCTAGAGTAAACTAGGCTGTTGAAAAGGAGGCTGATTGTCAAACTTCAGATTCAGGAGGAGAAGCTTCATCAGGGTTGTGGAACTGTGGACCAGATCTTAACCTGAGGGAATCATTGGAATTTGGCTCTTCTGGCCAGAGGTGTTTCTTGGTCCTTGAGGCATTCTGTGATAGTGCTAGGGTCAGTGCCATGGGTGTAGATTTGGCATGAACGGAGGTGACGTGTCCCCACCAGTACCCAGCAATCACTGAATTGTCCCCACCAATAATTTGATCCAAGGATGCAGAAATAGCACGGCATCCCGACCAATAATACATGCAGCCCAGAGGACCAGGTGCTGTTCTGTTGTGTGGAGTCATACTTCATTCTTTTTCTTTTTCTTTTTTTTTTTTGTTAATTTGATGTGTTGTAGTGTTGACCAACACTATGGTGGGACACTGCTATCCCACTGAATGTACATGTTGGATCAAACTCATTCCCAGCACAGGTCGGAGTCCAAATCTGTTGGTGGAGTTTATGAACAGGATCTAAAGACACAGTCATGGAGATGAGACGGTTTGGTTTGGGAACCTCAGGGTCTCATCTCTACTTTTGCAAATGATATAGTTCATTTGGTGTCATCATGCCATGACCTTCGTTGTGCATTGGGGTGATTTGCAGCAAAGTATGAATAATTAGCTCATTTAAGTAGGAGGTCATGATTCTTTACTGGAAAAAGGAGAAATGCTCCCTCTGGGTTGGGAGGAAGTCATTGCATCCAGCAGAGGAGTTTGAGTATCTTGATGTTTTGTCCGGTAAAATGGAGTGAGAGAAGGTTGTAAAGAGAGAGCTGAGGTGGAAGACAAAGCTCTTGATATTCTGGCCCATCTACATTCCAACCCTCACCTATATGAGATCTGCATCAAAAGAACAAAATTCTAGATAAAGATGAAGCATCGACGAAGAAAACATCCTGAACTGTTTCCTGAATATTTTACAGCTGTTTTAATTATAACAGGTTAATGGTTTGAAGAATTGTGTTAATTTATTTTTTAAATGTTTGCACCAAAATACACACCAGTCTTAGTCAATGATCAAAAACTCATGGGCTATTAAACATGTTCATTAATAAAATCAAGCATCCAAATAATTTTTAAATCACATTTTTAGACATTTTAAACTTGAAATACAATCCATTGATGTAATGACTCAAATCATGCCGCAGGAGCCCAAACACGGTATTAAATGTGTTGTTTGTGGTCATGGCATGAAGCAGGTAATGGTTGTGAATGTGATGAATCAAACATGTCCTCCTGAGTTGAATTGATTCTCTCTGATGACATGATTCAGCTCACTGGCTATGAAAGTTCCCAGGAGACTTTGGTAGAAACTTCAATTGTTTCTTTACAGACAGACTTCAGTTTGTGTTTTCATGTGTTTTCCCCAAATTTTCCCATTTTAATTAATTGCAGAGATGTTCTATTTATACTACGAAGAACTTCTGTCTTTATTTTTTGTTTTAAAGTCTAAATAAATTGACATATCTATTTATTTCTTGACCCAACTTATTCAAACCTGTATTTATTCCTTTAAGACTTACAGACCTTGTTGGATAGGTGAGAGAACAAGGTCTGTAAGTTTAATGGATGCAACAAGCAGGCAGTTCCCGTTGGCCTCCTGTGTGCGTGCGTGTGTTCATTTTTAAAAATGTAACTTCTGAGACCTAAAATATACCTGAAACATGTCACTCTGAGTTGTGCGTCACCTCATATCTGATCTTTCCAGCAGGTAAGTATTTTAGGCTGCACTAAACATTTTTCGAGTATAAACAGCCTCTGTGGTCTGGCTGCTGTCAGATGGCCTGTGGTTGCAGGAAGGAAGCTGTCATTAGCTTCAGATAAAAATACATTCACAGCTAAGAGTTCAGTGAATATTTCCTATGGCCAGTTTTAAGGTTAAGTGCACTCATATTACTTGTTCTTTATTATCACCTAATAAAAAATATTAAAGAAAAAAACATTTCTGTCTCAAACGTTTTTGTATTGAAGTGTTTGCATTCAGTACAATGTTCAACAGGATCATCAAATTACGTGTTTCTTTTTGAAGTTTCTTTTCTAACTAAAAGATTCTACAACTTTATTGAGGCAATTTTTATGAAGCCAGAATGTTCATTCAGGTTGAGAAAATAGATCATTGACACATATGCCTCCATTTTTTAATGTTTTAGTGGAATATAAAAAGGTAGAAAATCCATCAGAAGACTGTTATTTAAAAAAAAAAAACTCATTCCTTGATATCGCTCATTGATACTCTGAATATTTTATGCCCACTTTGAACCAATTAATTAATCTCACTGCATCAAGTTCAGTCATTTAGGACTACTTTTTCCTTAAAATAAAGATGAAAAATCCCTACAACAGGCTGATCGCCTTCATGCCACACCGCATTGAGGCAGTAATTCTTGCAAAAGGAGACCCAGCTGTCAGAAGGTGTGGTGGAAGACCCAAATGCAGGATGAGGAGGAGACAGTGGATGAACCTAAAATGGGGATTTATTATAATCAACAGAAGCCAAAGTCCAAAAACTCCCATTAAAGAGCTGGAACACAAACATCAGGGGAGCAAAGCAGATGAACCAACAGGGAGTGACAAGAAACAGAGACGTATATACACAGACAGGAAACACAAGGAACACCTGTGAGACTAAACGAGGGAGACACAGGAGCAATAACACAGAGGAGTGACTCTGTGTAATGAATCTATAGCCTATGTGAGTTCCACTTTTTAAAACGAGTGACAATAAATATAGAACGTTTTCACGATATTCTAATTCTTTGAGATGTGTTTTAAAAAGGTGAAGCTACTGGTAGCAAAAAAAAGTTTTTTTAAATCATGGAGTGGGGAGTGTGGTGGGGCGGCCTCTTCCTCCCCTTCCTCTCATTTACAAATCCCTCCTGGTGACAAATCCACTTACCAAACATGCACACTCATACTCACAACAACCACACACACACACACACACACACTGTTATAAATACACACACACCTAGAAGCACATCGGCTCATAAATCGAGGCACATACACATTCATTTCCCCTCAGGTTTGGACTCGGGTTGCTGACATTAGCACGGCCATTCATGTGAGTCACTAGCAGGCAGAATGCATGTGAAATAAGCAACCAATCCAGTAAGTCCAGCAGGTGTTTGGAGGCCACGGCTCGTGACGGTGACATTAAGTCTTTCCTCACTCAAACCTTTTTGAAAACTTTTAAAATGATTCATGTCTCAGTGGGGTTGGAACACACGTTAGGGAAGAACTAGTCAGTGGTTTGTTAGCTCTTTCTCAGAGCCACAGATTTTTGTGTGACGACACAAACTGTCTGTCTGTGGCAGACGATGGCCACTTGCCAGAGGCTTCCGTGGTGCGGCCTGGATGTGTTTGAACTTCTTTTTTTTTTTAAAAAGCGCCTTCCTTCCACACCCTCTGTCTAAATGCACTAAATTACTGACTGCAAGGAATTCTCATCATAATTTCTCCGTCGCTTTAAATAAAGACGTCTGGCGGCGACTGGAAGCGCCGTGATGAAGCTCTTTGCAGTTCTTTTCCTAAAAACAACACACACTGCTCATGCTCAGACACAGGAAGTTTGGACTTGTGTGGTTGTTGTGCTCCCTCACCGTCAAAAGCAGTTTCTAAATTCAGAAGCCAAGCTGACCCCAGTGGACTTGAAACCACTGGCTCAAATGAATGTTTCTGCAGCTTTTTAAAAACATTTTTGGTTACATTTTTGTCCTGAACCATCTGAAGCTAAAAATCCTCAAGCAGCATCTGGGTCATTTAGGCATCTGGAACATCTTATCCATATTATCTGCATAAGTAATCAGCCCTCTCTGCTCCTCCCATCGATGTTTGCACACTTCTGAACTTTCCAAAATATGCGCTGGAATATTCCATGAAGAATTCAAGCAGCTGTGTTATTTCTATTTGCCTTTTTAGTGGCTGATATTAGATGTAACGACAGTGTGTTTAATCCCTAAGCAGATTCATTTGGGTTTCATAACATGACTAATATTGCGTTAAGAACTCTGTGCTTGTTTTTCCTGAATGCAGCTTCATTATCACACAGTTTGAGATGAGAGGAACCACAGAGCTCTACATTTATTTGATCTAGAATTTCCAGGCAGCAAAGCAGACAAGTTTAGGAACGTTTCCAGACCTGAAACACTCAAACCAGTCAGTAAATGAGACGAGACCCGATGGCTTGGGAAAGAATTACTCAGAGGAATGACATCACTGACATCATCGTGACCCGTGACCACCAATAAAAACACTCCGTTTCATGCCATGTGATGCCACTTAGGTTCAGATTTTTCTTATAAAAGCAGTGAGCAAATTCCCCTGCAAGAACTAACAGGTTCAGTGATACTTTACTTTATAGCCATCATTCTAAACAATTGCAGGCATTTTATGCTCAAAAGCTGAAAAAAATCCAGTTTTCTTTCATTTGATCATGTGAAGTGATGCTGTTTTACAAAAGACATTGATGCAATCTCACAATCCTGCTCTAATAACTAAAAAAATGCATCTGCACCTACTTAAATGGTTCAGATCTATAATGTAGTTTCGTTTTTTTGGTCCAAAAATGTCCCATCTACTTACATGGAGATTAGAAGAGGTGCAAAACCTGAACATCTCACTATGTTGGAGTCAAATCTTTGTGAAACTATGCAGATTGTCAGTTAGAACCACACTGGTTGGTACAGACAATACTTTGTCTAAAAACTGCCAAAACACTGTGATAGTTGTGCTAATTTTCTTGTCACTTGAGGTGTAATTTTTGGCCAATTTACTTTAATTTTATTTGCATTGAGGTCCCCAGTCCCTCCCAAAGTTGTCCCACATGTTTTGCAATCTCATGCTGGAAACTAAATTGAGAAGCATTTGAAACGGGTTCCCAATTCAACAGCAACATTTTGAACTCGTTCAAAATTCAAGCAGCACAAGAGCGAGGTCCTGCGACTCATGCAAGAAAACTGAGAATCGCTTCAAATATTTTGAAACCCCTGTGAAAAAACTCCTTTCACAATATCTGCCATCAGTAGCCACCCAGTGAGGTTTCAGCTTTAGCATACTGACAAGTCCGCAACCTCTTTAAGATGGTAAATTTGTGTGACGTTGCTTTGAATCTCCAAGTCAGTATAAGGCCACGTCTGGTTCATCCTGGACGGATTGGACGAGATGCAGTTTTGCAGAAACTGGTGCAGTCTAATTCCTGGTGGTGTTTTCTGCAAAGAGTGAAAGTGCTCACAGTGTGGAAGCTGGTGTTCATGTTCTCCCTGTGTATTCTGTCAGCCCCACCCTCCACCTTTTTGCTTGCACACATCAAAGATAATGCCAGCTTTCACATCCAGATCTGGGTAACCATCTGTTACCTCTGCCAGTCAGCTCTGCTGAGCCCATAATGAGAGTCTGCATCACTACTCTCCCCTTGACAGTCCAGATGGGAGTGAACTGTTTATCGCCGCGTCATCATCCGTTACCCGCTCATTACACGCTGGTGAGCTATTTTCGTGATGCACGTATTCATTATGCACCTGTGAAAGTTGTGTCCGCCCACCTTCAAACATGCATTCAAACTGCTGGTTTGAAGACATCGAAATCCCAGAAATGCCCCCGGGACAGATCTGATGGAGACGTTAATTCTGTTGTTGGCCTCGGTGTAAGCATGTGTTTGCCAACTGGAAACATGTTGAGAGTGATGCATAGCTGTGTGGAATGTAATCACAGTCCTGAGCAGATTGTAGCTGTCGTCTTTATTGACTATCATGACAGACGGGTGCACGTTCAGGAGATTATTTTACATAAGAAGTCCGCCACACATTCGTTTTGCAGTCAGCTTCAGTAAAAGGTAGAAATGAAGGCAATGAATTAAACAGTCAGGAGTGAACGACTCCAGGAAAAAAGAAATCAGGCATGTGTTGCATAAGGAATGAGAGTCGCCAAGTATATTTTTCCACTGCTGGGTTTTCAGATCTCTTCGTCTCTAGCTGGCGCTCCAGGTACAACCTCACTTTTCCAGGAAGCGATCCACAGGAGAGCTGTAAAAATTTAATGCCAGTTCTTACATTTATAGTGGGTTTTCTGTGTGGCCGTGGCAGTCCAGGACACTCTGCTTACCAGAATCCTGTTAAATAATCAAAGTGGAGTTTAAAAGTCACTCATCCTGTGAGTGAGATATTATTCTGACTGCTGACCGAAAAGTCAAAAAATTATTTTTTTAACAGTCCAGGAATCTTAAAGGTGGGTTAGTGTCCTAAAATCTTAAGGTCCATTTCTACTAACCATTTTTACCTCAGTACCCTGGGCCCAGACAAGTACCCAAGTATCCCTGGAAACACACTTTTTACAGTGTTACTGAGGTCAAACAACCCTGGATCAAAACCTGATCCAGATGACTTTGTTGTTCTATTTTGTAGATCATCTATTTGTAGTTGATTCTCTGACCTGATTGTTTTGTGGGGTTGTGTCTGACCTAATTAAACTAAAACAACTGCAATCTGTTCTATGTGTTTAATTCTTCTATCACTCCTGAATGCATGTAATGTAAATCCTGTCATCTCTCTCATTCCTCACATTCCTGCCTGATGTTTTTTTCAAGTATGAAGTTCATTTTATAATCAGAGGTTAAAGTTTTACACCAACCGGGTTCATGGTCCTTTATCATAATTTCATAAGGATTTGATTTGTATTACCTGTGCATTTAGAATATTTAAATGAAGAGCAGAGCCTTATAAGTTTATAGTTTTAAGTTAAACACCAGGAAGTTGTCTCTAAATCTGCTATAACAGCAACAAATGTCCAAAAGCAGTTGCATAATTGACTTAATATGACAAAGAATTAAAGAGAAATCCCATTTCTTGTTTTGTTTTCTATGTTTTTTGTTGTTGAAGTTCAGAAAAGCTGCAAAACATCCAGCCACAATCAAAGCATCTCATCATTTCGAGCTTGCGTTCATAGCATGTAATCTCCAGTGGAATGTACGATTTGTGTTTTGTTTTCTCGCCTCTTCATGCCCCATTTCTGACTGATTTTTTGCCAAAACCTTCAGCTATTTTCACTTTATCACACAGCGAGGCTTCGTCAGAATGTGCAGGGTGATTTGAGGCTGTGCTTTACGATGTTTTCTAAAAAAACAACTTGTTTTAGCTCCACGAAAACAGACCTTGAGAACAAAGGTTTAAAAGTCTTATGTGAAACTTATATGGAAAGCCCTAAAAGGCAAAACAAATTATTTACATAAAATTTTAACACTGATGAAATGTGTTTTCTCTTTGCTTTATGACTAAACTGTTGACTAGAGATGCAGCGATACCACTTTTTTCACTTGGATCTGAGTATTTGCCAATACGAGTACCGATACCGATACTTCTACCACACACAAAAAATCCAGTGAATTGGAAGACGGGTTCTATTTTCGGTTAACTTTAACAAATATGAGTGCATGGTCTTGGTATCGGTTTCTGGTATTGTTAACTTTAACGAGTACATGGTATTGGTATTGTATTGGTATTGGCCCGATACTGATACCGATAATGGTATCGTATCGGTATCGGTGCATCCCTATTTTTGACTGAAAGACTAAAGCTTTCTGAAGACTTTTTTTGTCTATTTTGTAAAGAATTCAGAATTTCTCTCTTTTTTGTGAAATGAGGAAAATATTTTTTATAAAACTTTTGACTCAAAGATAGTTAGACACAGTTATGTATGCCCATACCTGTCATAGAAAAGTTTTTTTTTTATGATTTTCAAATTAATTGTATTGATTTTTTTCTTTATTTAGGTGGCAGGAATGGGCTTCCATAAAGGAAGAATCTGCCATAAATGTATTAATTTTTGTTTTTTCTAGCCTTTCTGGGCTTTCGTAAACTGTTGGAACAACTGAATTTTTTCAGCATTTTATTCCAAACTCCCACCTCAAACTTGCAAATTCCATCTTATCTGCTGGGAGATAAAACATGCATCAAACACTGATCTTAATCTCCTTTCTTTTCTAACATTTTAGTCTGAAAAACTGGGTTTTGTGTGCAAATTTAAACTCAAACTGGACTATGAATTTATTCTTGGCCAAAAAAACTTTAAAAAACACATATCCTTAGGTTAAAGCACTTTGGAAACAGAGGTCAGCCAGGATTAGACGGCATTCCTGTTGAGGGCTGGGCTCGTCCATCAAAACAGGCCAGAGCCTCAGCAGATCAGCCGTTTTCAAACCCAGTCACATCCCTAAAGCTGTTTCTGTTTTTTAAACACACAAGTCAATGTCCTCATGGAGCTCAAAGAAACTCAAACCAGTGTTTTGTTTGAGTTTCAGCCAAAAGTCATACTGAGCTGAAATGAATCTGCCTGGCTGGGCCGCTTTATTGTTGACATGAACACAGATACTAAAAGACAGCTTGTGTTTAAAGTCGTGATCTGGAGAGATGCTGGGATCTCGCAGCATCCTTGAGCCTTCGCTTTGACCTCATGCCACCTCTCGCCTGCCAAAAGCCAAACAAACGAACAAAACACTGCAAAAGCTGTGTGTGTGTGTGTAGAGCTGTGTTTGCATTCATGCATGAAATGTGGGTTTTAACCTGCAGGGGAGTGTGTGTTGGCTTCTTTTAATGTTTGATTCTGAGCTTGGACTTAAGTCAAAATGACAAGGTGCAGATTTCAGTCACATAGGTGTTTAATTTTTAATAAAAACACCTTTAAGCTGCACTCAAGTAACTCATAAAAAAATCATATGAGCACAAAGATCAGCATGTTTTAGGCAAACTGACTTAAAACGGCAATAAAAACTTAAAATAAAAAGGTCATATCTCAGCCAGGTCTGACTAACACTACTTTGACATACTTGTTATGATGTAGGTGAGGTTTTGACAGGAGAACAAAAAGATTTATCTCGTTTTTTGAAAGCAGAGGTTTAAATCAACTCGTCTTGGGTCGGCCTGAATGGAAAGAATGATGATAAATCACTTTAATCTTTAGCTAATTTTCGTTCAGCTTCTTCCACTTGACTGGAAATGTGAGCAAACAAAGATCTTCTTCATGCAAAGTCAGTGAAACAGAACTGACAGTGTTGGATTCAAACTAAAAGAAGAGTTACTGTTGGCAGCAGACTCAATCAATGTTTGCAAAGTGTCGTTTTGTGCTTAGAAAAACACAGCCATCAATGGAAACTAGACTAAAGCCTTGGAGAACAGAGCTCTACTTTAGAGGAATAGCTCATCCATTACTTTTGACAAGTTTTCATATGAGTGTACAACAATCCTTAATGATGTAAAACATGGCAGTATCTCATTTAATCAGTCAAAATGTTTAAATAGCTGACTTTACATGGCACCAGTAAGGATATAAACCCAAAGACTCATTGAATTTCCTCCCAGGTCATCTTTTTATCCTTTTATTCTGTGATCAAAGAGCTTTTAGGTGGATTTAGTCAGAAACATGAAACTGAAACTGAAGCTGGAAGTGACTGGGAGCCAGGTACAGGTCGGTACAGACCAGAACAGCATCCACAGCAAAACCTCAAGAACTTCCTTCAACCCTTCACAATAAGAGTCTAAAACATAGACATTTAATGCTTTAAAATACATTTATTATAATTGTTGTCTGGTAAAATTAATGCTGCAGTCAAAGAGAATTCTGGAAAGTTTTTAACAGGTTATGTTCAGATCCAGGTCCTTTTACCTAGCATTATGGGTATTGTAGGTCTTTGTGTCTTTCAACATTACACATGGCATTTCAACTTTAAAGCGGCTCTCTGGATTATTTTTCTCTGTATCAAAGTTTTCTAAATGTTTTAAATGATATTTCAGGTCTAAACTATGATCTATGGGTTGAGTTCCACAACATCTGTCATTCTGATGAAGACCCTCCTTCCTCCTAGAGACCCCTTTGCATTATTTCTTGCCGCCGACATTTTTTAGCCAATGAAATTCAAATGTCTGCATTCTCTCAACATGCACGCGCATCGACCAAACCTGCACCAGTAGGGAGCGCTGCCGTACAGGACGCTCCGTGTGTTTCTCTGTTTGCCGTCTCGTTCACTGAGGACTCACAGCTCATTTCTACTAAAAACCTACCCATTCTCCAGCTAAAGATGGATTTATTTTTATTTTTAAACCTTTCACCTCACAGAATGGCAAGGCTTGACAGGGTTACGCGTTTATTTTGGTCAGAAAGTTCATCCAGGGCCGAGTCAAGTTCAGCTTCAGAGTCCAGCAGCAGCTCTCTGCTAACAGAGCTAATATCAGAAGCAGCAGGGACAGAGAGGGCTCTTCAGACCCTCGTAGTGTTGTTGGAATAAGATTGTGAACTGTGAGTGATTAAACCCTACACACTGAGCTGTGCACTTTATGCCCGCAACGTATATGCGCCGTGTGCACGTGCGCACACGCGACCGACGCACGTGTCGAGATGTTTTGAGGAGGAGCCTTTGGACGCTAGATTCAAAAACTGCTCTCTTGCTGAAATAATCCAGAGAGCGGCTTTAATCTGGAAATAGTACATTGACTTTTTAATCTACATTTTAGTTTTTTAAACTTGACAGTTCATCTTTTTTTCCCCCTGAGGGCATTAATATAGTCTTAGTCGACCATTTCAAGGACAAAATGCATATTTTATTTTTACCCTCAGTTGATTGAAACCAACAACATTTTAGGAGACGAGACACACCTGGAGGGGATCAGTGCAGGACACAGGAGGAGGATCATGAAAACAGGGGGAACACAGGCATATACTGGACACAAGGGAGCAGAACATTTTGCTAAATGCATTCTGAACTGAAACAGCTTTAAAGACATTTTGTAATAAACCATAAATAAAACTCCACAGGGATTTTGTCTAAATTTTTCCCATGGTGCCACTGTGTGAACGTTTAAAGTGGTTTTTGATTCTGCTTGTCAGATTTCTGCTTGCAGATTTTGCAGCACCTTAAATTTTGGTATCAAATTTTAATGAGATGCACAAATGTACTATAAATGCTGATTCAAAAACATGATGATGACTAAAACCGGATGCGACTAAGTAGGAAATTAGTCATTTCTCTGCATTAGATGGTGACAGAACTCCCCAGTTCCTCCATTATTAAAGTACTCTGGGTTCGTGTTGCATCTGTAGGAAGCAGCAGATGTTCTCGTCAGTCCAGGAGTCTCAGACCACAGCTATATATAAAGACAGGATAATTACTGGACCAGTCTGAGCACAGCCAGCTCACTCACTCACATACACTTACCCAAGCCTCTCATATAATTCAAAAAAAGGCCCACATATGGCTCCCAGCCTCCAGGTTTGTCAGCTTTATAAGGATAGATTCTCAGTTTGAGATTTATATTTCAGTAAATTCATGCCAGCAGTCACAACCTGTAGAGGGGAAAGAAAACATATTCCATCCATCCATCTTCTGAAGCCGCTCATTCCTCCACAGAGGGTCGCGGGGGAGCTGCTGCCTATCTCCAGCGGTCAAGGGGCGAGAGGCGGGGGACACCCTGGACAGGTCGCCAGTCCATCGCAGGGCCACACAGAGACGAACGAGACAAACAACCACACACCCACTCACACCTAAGGACAATTTACCAGCCCAATCAGCCTGACAGTCATGTCTTTGGACTGTGGGAGGAAACCGGAGTACCCGGAGGAAACCCACGCATGCACGGGGAGAACATGCAAACTCCACGCAGAGAGGCCGCAGAGCCGGGACGCGAACCCACGACCTCCTTGCTGCGAGGCAACAGTGCTAACCAACTGCGCCACCATGCAGCCAAGAAAACATATTGAACTCCAAAATTCATGGATGACAAGGATTGATTTGTAGACTTTACCCTTTAACTCTACTTGCTCATTTGAAAAGTTTCTCCACAACCTGCAGATGAACTCTCTGACCTTCTTTACTGTAAATAAAGTCAGTGAGTTTTTTTCAGCGGGACTTGTTCAGAGTTGCTGTTTGAAGTTGTTTACTGTCTAAAGGAGGCTGCTGCCTGCAAAGCAGTGATTCCTTACAGAAAATCTTCCCGCCCTCGATGGGAAATTACTTTTTTTTTCATCACCTCAGCAGTTCTTGGTTGCCTGGAGGTGTTCTAAACTCCTTTCCCCGTCCTGTGAGGGATTATTGACTCCACTTGAGTATGAAACTCTAACGTTTCCAAAACACACATTGACTTTAAGGCTTTTCTGTCAGCTGAGGGGATTTTAATGAGGGGATTTTCACTTTGACCATGCAAGACAGAGATGGTCAAGGCCTATTTTTTCCCTTTAGTGGGAAAGATGCTTTATTCTGGCTCTCTTACAGGTCAGATGCACCCTGTGGTGTGTTCAAAGTACACAGATGATCACCGCTGACCTCTGGTTTGATCCCAGTTTCATGTTCCAGGCTTTCAAGTTGCAAATCAAAGACATCCAACTCACCAGTGAAGTAAATGACCTTCCAATAGAAATTATTGTTTCACATTTTTATGTTAAAGGTAAGAAGTTCACATTTTAGAGAACAGCCCTGTTGGTTTACTTGTTCTAGTAGGAACAGCGTCCATCTCTCAGCTTGTAAAAGAACCAGATCTGAACCAAACCCGTATATACATTGTTCTGAAAGAGTATTTGACCCCTGTCCCTTCAGGGGTCTCCACAGTGAATCATCTGGCTCCATCTAACATGTCCTCTACATCCTCTCTCACCAATTAGCTTCATGTCCTCTTTCACTGCATCCATAAATCTTCTCTTTGGTCTCCTGCCTGGCAGTTAAGCATCCTTCTACTGATATGTCCCGCCCCTAAACATGTCCAGACCATCTCAGCCTGGCCTCTCTGATCTGATCTCCTAAACATCTAACATGGTCTGTCCCTCTGATGGACTCAGTCCTGATCCTGTCCATCTTTGTCTCCTAAAGAGAATCTCAGCATCTCTGCTACCTCCAGTTCTGCCTCCTTCTCTGTTCTCTGGAACAGTTTTAGACTGGTTCCGATCGTACCTCTCAAACAGAAGTTTCAGTGTCCATATAAACAACATCATGTCAGATACTACAGATCTGTTCTGTGGGGTACCCCAAGGCTCTGTTCTGGGTCCACTCCTGTTTTTACTATATCTCCATCCTCTTGGACAGATCATTAGTAGATGTCACAATGTCTCCTACCACCTTTATGCAGATGACATTCAGCTGTACTGCTCCTTCAAGGACTCAGAGTTCTACAAACTGTCTGAACTACTGGAGTGTCTGTCAGCCATTACTAACTGGTTAGAAAAGAACTTCCTTCAGTTAAACCCTGAAAAGACTGAATGTCTGATTGTTGCCCCTGATAGGATGGTCCCTCTGATCAGTCAACATATTGGACATTTAAGTTCTGCTGTAAAGTCAAACCTGAGGAATCTGGGTGTTATTTTCGACCAATCAATGTCTCTTGAAGGTCACTCAAAACAGCTGGTCAGAAACTGTTTTTATCATCTGAGAAATATTTCCAAACTGAGAAAGTTGGTGTCAAAACCTGAACTGGAAATGGTTCTTCATGCTTTTATCTCCTCCCGTCTAGATTACTGTAACACACTTTTCACATGTTTGAACCAAAAAGCCCTTTATGGCCTTCAGCTGGTCCAGAACTCTGCAGCGAGGCTCCTCACTGGAGCAAACAGGAAAGATCACATCACTCCTATTCTGAAGTCTCTGCACTGGTTACCTGTTAAATGTAGAGTTCATTTTAAAATCCTGACTCTAACTTTCAGGGCCCTACATGGTCAAGCTCCTCTTTATGTTACTGAACTGATAAAGCCGTACGCTCCAACCCGAGCTCTCAGGTCCACAGACCAGAATCTCCTAACAGTTCCAAGGACCAGATTTAAAAGTCGAGGTGATCGCTCCTTCCAGTCTGTTGCACCGCGACTTTGGAATGACCTTCCTTTAGTTTTACGCTGTATAGACAGTCTGGACTCCTTTAAAAAGCAGCTGAAGACCCAATTATTCAAAACTGCTTTTAAATAACTCTTTTATGTTCTCTTGTTGTTGTTTAATGATTTTGATTTGTAATGATATTTTGTTTGTTTTATTGATTTTATTTGTTTTATCATGTTTGATTCTGTTTTCTGTGAAGCACTTTGTGATTTTTTCTGTGAAAGGTGCTATAGAAATAAACTTTACTTACTTACTTACTTACTTACTTACTTACTACTTACTCCTGTTTCCTCAGTGCCTACAGCATCGCTGGTCTCACCACTGTCTTCTACACCTTACTTTCATTCTTGCAGAAGCTCTTTTATCACACATCACTCCTGACACTTTTCTCTATCTTAAACCTGCTTAAACACATTTTCACCTCTTTTCCCCATGTGAAAAAGTAACACCCCCCCCCCCCCCCCCCCCCCCCCCCCCCCCCCCCCCCCCCCCCCCCCCCCCCCCCCCCCCCCCCCCCCCCCCCCTTGTTAAATCATGATTAATCACATTATTTGTAAAGCTGGGTTCAGTTTCACCAGCCACACCTAGGTCTGATTTACTACCAGACCTGTAGAATTAAGAAATCCCTTCAACAGAACCTGTCTGACAACATGAGGCAGACTAAAAGATCTCAAAAAGCAACACATCATGCTCTGCTCTAAAGAAAACCAAGAACATCTAAAGCACTGCAGGCCTCACTTAGTTAAAGGTCAGAGGTCATGATTCAGCAATAAGAAAGAGATGTAGCATCAGTGACAGAGTTCCAAATAGGAAGTCAAGGGAGCTAACACTATTTCCTTCAGTTCTGTGCATCACAGTCTTTATTAAAGACACCGAAATGCCAATAAATCAAAACTTTATTCCCACATTACTCTACATTTATGTTACCTTAGAAGTTATGGATGACTTTTTGCAGCTTTCAGTAAATCCTTTCCCCAGACTGCAGGATGGATGTAAAAATCCCTACAGCTGTACCTAAAGCTGCATTTGAGTCTCCCTCGTGATAAACTCCTCAAAGCTCTGCTCGTCCATGCTCACTTATTCCTTTAACCAAAAGACCAATCTTTGACCAAAGGGCTTCGGATTCTGATTTAGCTATTTCTACTGTCCATCTGTGTAACTTTGTTCATGTTTGCATCTCATTTTCAAAGAGAAAAGTTGAATATACAAGTGCTTCCTTTTACATGATCCTCAATCAGCAGGACAAAGGAATCCTTGAAGGTGAAGTGAAACATCTTCCATCTTCAAAAATCTAAAACAAAGAAAATGTTCAGTTCAACTTACAATGATTGGATGTGTTCCTGAGAAAGCCGTAAAGAATTTAAAGGTTAAATTAACCAAATGTCTGAGACCCACAAGCGTCATTAGATTTTCTGATTTCATGTCAAATTTCTTGTCAGAGCAGAGCAGAAGTTGCCTCAAACCTACTTTAATTACAGGATAATCCTGCAAGAAGCAGGACAGTGAATGTTTGGCATTCTCCTTTCTGGTTGTCTAATCTCACTCAGTAATGCACATTAAATGTTTATGTAAAGCCCTGTGGTTATAGCTGCTAATGCATCAGCCCAGATAATGGAAAGCAGATGCAGACGTAGATCTAGGAGTTTTTCTTTACGCTATCTGTAAAAGTTTAATGAAGAACAGCAGAAATATTTGGAGTCAGAGAGAAAGACTTTGTGATCATCCAGATTAACAGTTCACTAAATCTTGGAGGTTACAGAATCTGATTTACTGGTTAAATATTTAGTATGCATCCCAATAAACCTGAGACAGATGAGAGGAACAAAAAGTCTGCAGCAGGGGAAAAAGAGATGAAAAAGTGAGACAGAAAGTGACAGTGAAAGTGTGCACGTTGTGCTGTGGAGGGGTGAGGTCGCGCCCTCTCAGATCAGCTCAGCAGCTGACAGCTCTCTGACGGGGATCAGAGGGCTGCCTGTAAATAATCAGGGTTCAGACCTGGGGCAGATTTCTCCTTTACATCCATCACTCCCTCCCATTTCTGGGTCGCCTCCAGGGAACTGAGTGCTCAGCTGGTTATCCTGGAGGATTTTTTTTCACCAGAGAATAAGCAGCATTGCTCTTTTTCATTTTCTATACCGTTAAATAGCGTAGCATCAAGTGGAATTTTGATTCTCCTCCTCTGCTTCATCTCAAATAGAAACATTTCAATTTCCAGGAAAATGGAAGGAAAGCAAAGCGGCCGACTGTGATGACATCACCGATTTAAAGTGAACATCTGGGAGCCAGACTCAGTCGGATGCAGCTCTGAAATACAGTAGGCATAAGGGGAGGGGGGGCTACTTGTCATGTGTGGTTAAGACACACATCATGACACATCAGCAACTCTTTTTACTGGAGAACAACCAAAACTCTGTTAACTCAAGCATTAGGATGCAGACTGCAAAAACAAAGAAGCAAATTAAATAAAGTGTGAATGGCTGATTGCAGAAAATGTGCAGAAATGCAATCTCCTTTTTCTCAGGTGGAGTTTCGACCAGTCTAAAATGCTTCTTTCTCTCTGGGTCTCAACCAGACACAGCTGCTTCTTGTTGCCTTCAGTCATCAATCACCGCTCTCATTTGCTACCTATAAGCTGAGCTTACGATCATTTAAGCTGCTTTAGTCTCTCCTTGTGATTCTCTAATGTAAAGTGTAACTTACCTGTTGAGTTATTCCATCCTATTGAGTCAAACTGTGACTGGTGCCTAAACCCTGCAAACAAATCTCTTTAAAACTTGCCTCCCTGCCCTCCTCTCTCCCCTAGAGACCCTAAACCTTGTGTCTGTACAGTCTGTAGTTATTTCAGGATCTGTTCAGTGTTTTTATTATATTTGTGTTTTCTGTCTATATTATGGGAAGAAAAAGATCAAGTGTGTCTTGCCAGAATCCCCCACAATCCCTCTGCATGTCACCTGGTCTAAATCAGACCTCACTGGTCCATTTGTTATCACGCTAGCACTGATAAGCACTACTTTCTCAAAAGTGCATGAATACGTCCCTTTCTGTTTTTGGCCTTCTTGCTGTTTCTAGTCGTTGTGAGCTATTCAGGACAATAAATATGCAGTTAAACTATTTGGGTTCTCACACGCAAGAAAAGTGCACTTAATTTATGTCATAATAGTGTTTATTTAAAAGACAAACTCTGCATGATCTCTTGTCTAGTTCTTTCATCTGTAAAATCCTTGAATAAATCTAATCAGTCAAATTTAAGGTTGTTGTTGTTTTTTCTCACTGTTTGTCTTTATTTCCCCTCTAGGGTTGGATTTGGGATTTTAACATACTGTAACTAATGACCTGAAAGGTAAATTTACAGCAGGAAGCAGTACAATGTACAAATACTACTGATTATTAGATTATACAGACTGATCTCAAGAAGAAGAAGAAGAAGAAAAGAAGCAATAAGTACCCACAGTTGAGGGTACAAGTTGAAGGTATCATTCCAGAGACAAACCTTTGGTATTTTTCTTTTGCCTGAAGCATAAAGAGCTCAAGGAAAAAGCACATTAAACAGATCTTTTTTCCTCCCTGCTTGATTTTGTATTTTTGAGAAGGATTTAACCCTTTATAGGGCAAGTGATCATGTTTGATTACCTCTGCTTTGTGGGGGTTTTAAAATAACTTGTGAACTTTTTGTAAACATTATAGTTTTTAAACAAGAGCAGCAAAGGAAAAGATTATAAATGTTGTAAAACACTGTGTTAGCAAATATGTGGGTTAGTAACAGAATTGTTATGATCAAATGTGACAATGTAGCAGGATGAGAAGATATGAAATGAGAGATCCTTGGTAACCATGGCAACGGTAAGGATGCAGGAGGTCCAGGGCTGATAGTGGAGAAAGGGGGCGGGGTCACACCCTTGTTTGGAGCTGGTATAGGACGGTCTACCTTTGCTCCTGGTTTTGTGGAAATTGTGAGCCTACCTCCTGAACAGGGTGACATTTTCCTCACAGACTTCCCAATCCATTAATGATGTTTTCCTACTTTTGCTTCAGCACAGTTTATTCAAACTTTAAAAAAGCAATTTTGTGCCATTTTTTTGGACAACCGAACACTCCTGAGTGTGCATTAAATTTAAACTTTCAGCCAGAACGTGAAACTTTTACCAAAAAAAGTTTTTAAAAGTTTATTAAAATTTAGTTTTTTTTTTAAATAAGGTTTTTAAAACACTGTTTAAAAAGGAAAAATATAAAAAAAGCAGTAAGATAAATAGTGAGTACCCTTTAAAAGGGTAAAATCGATCTTCTATTAGATAAAGGAGATTAATTTATGACCAGAGGAAAAGAATGTGTGGCAACATGTGTGTTCTTCTGCTTAAAGACTAAAAGTGAACCTACCTACACTCTAATGTCAATTTAAGCAAATAAGCTACACAGAGACTCCAGAAAGCTAGCTATCTAATCCAGACCCACCCAAACCACCGGGCAGCCCAAGCTGTGAGGAGGAAGGAGGAGGAGGAGGAGGCTCGAGGAGGAGGCTCGGGTCAGAGTGGAGCGGAGGGGAAAAAAGAGGAAAGTTTTCCAAAGTATGCTGACTGAGTTTAGCAGACTGGACGTCAGGCTGTCAGCAGCAGCAGGTTCGGGATCAGACGGAGAGCGCAGCGCGGAGGAGGCTAGGTGAGGGGATGAGGATGTAGCACACCTGCGGAGGGAGAGCGGCGTGTCGCGCGCGAGTAAAACGATTCTGGAATTAATGCGCGTGCAACTCCTCACGAGGGATGAGTTGGCTGCTGTTGTGGATTCTGACAGCAGCTGGGATTCAACAGGTCAGTGAAGAAAACATTTTCGGTTTCAATTATTTGTATTTGTTTGTTTTATGCGTCTAATTACAGTCTGTATTAACAGAAAGGCTAATACTAATTGGGCGAATCCTCATACACTGGAACTATAACTTTCCTAATGGGGACTGGTTAACCTCTGGCGTCATTTTTCTTTTTTCACTTCCTTTAACATTTTCATCTATTTGTAATTCTTTATTTCTATCCACACACCCCACCATTAAAACTTAATATGGTACTGCCAGGTGTCTCTTTGGCTGTTAATGTTTGCTTGATTTTACTGCCATCTTGTGGTTATTTAAGGAAGCGCTTCTCAAGTGACATTTCTAGTATTTTCTGCAATCATCAGTGTAAATACAGTTTTTGGAAATGAATGGTTTGTGTGGATTTAACAGTAATGCCTTATACAACCAAACACATGGTGAAATTATAAATTAAATGTTTGATTTTAGTCTGTGAGGAATTATTAAAATACTTGGACCTCAGTGTTTCTCATCTTAAAAAGCATTTATATATGATCTAAATACTAAATACATATAGTAAATCTCTGGTTTGTGCCTATTGGGGATGAATCATTTAGCAAAAAGTTTTTATAATTACTTGTGAGTCACCCACCTCTCTGTGATCGGCTCTTTTTGTCTGATTAATAGTTTGAGTTGAGCTTGTTTTCTGTATCAGTTTTTCCTCCATAAGAGAGCTCAATGTCTGTGAGCTAAATTAACTCTTCTGAGGATTGGATTAGTGGCACAACTGTGATTAAAACTAATTTCTCGCATTAGCTTTTGACATCACACTCAGTCATTATTAATATGGATACAATTTCACTAAAGGGCTGAGAACAATCTTAGAAAATTGGCTGAGGCTATGCCGTACTTAAAATGATTGAGTATATTTTCTCACAATTAGTTCTGCGTTAAGCCTGTATTATCTATTTATTGATGAAAAGCTCAATACTGATGTGAGCTCATCAGTCAAACTGTGATTTATGACTTTACGTGAAATGTCAGACCCACAATCGGGTCACTTTGTGTGATCAACACTTACTGTTGATCAGCTAGTTTTTTCTATAAATAGCCTTCAAGGTTTTGATTTGGCAAGTCGTATCTAAAACTAATGGTATCAAAATTGTAGTTTGACCTTTTATCATAAACAGGAAAATTTTAAATGATGCAACTGAACTATTTCAGGTGTTTTCTAAAAAAAAAAAAAAAATTTTGTTCATAATACAATAAAATGTTTATGGTGTCCATTTCTTAAGACTTGTGATCAAACCCAGTCAAATGTCAAATTTTAGACAAAAAAGCATCTGGTATCAAGGGGAAATCAGAAAAAAAGCTTCAGGTAGGAAAAAATCTTTTAGATTAAAAAAAAGCACCAGGTATAAGAGAAAAAGTCCATTAGATGAAAAAGCATCAAGTATTGTGATACTTGATACAGGTTCAAATCCCAGCTGCAGCCTTTCTGCATGGAGTTGCATGTTCTCCCTATTCGTGTGTGGGTTTCCTCCAGCTACTCTGGATTCCTCCCACAGCACACAACATGCCTGATATACAGTATGTATACCATGTACGTCATTTTGGATAAAAACATCTGATAAATAAATAAACATTATAGCAGTCTGGTGAAAAAAGCACCAGATATCAGGAAAAAACAGCTGTCAGATTAAAAAGCAGTCAGACAAAAAACCCTGAGGTTTCTGGAAAAAAGCAGTCAGGTGAAAATGCTTCAAGGATCAGGAAATAAACAGACAAAAATGCATCAGGTATCAGGTAAAAAGCAGACTTCAGACCAGATTCCCCTGTTTTTTTTACCATCTGTCTGGACCATATGTAGTCAGCTGCTCTAACTACCGTACTCAAAACAGGACTGGATTTATTTACACTTAAAGTACAATCTTTGAAACACTAAGTAGTAATTTATGAAACATTTATTCTATTTTTAAAGTTCTGTTAAATATATTTTTGTGCTTTTATTGCAATATGTATTATTCATTTTAAAACTTGACCTGTTTTAATGTGGTCCTGATGCAAAAAAGTGCAAAAACTACACTTTTCTTGTCTGGATTTTTTCTTTTAACATCTTAATCAGCTTAAGTCTGATATCTGAGGCTGTTTGGTCTGAAGTCAAAAATGCTTTCCAGTGACCTAAGGATGACCAAAACAGCACACCATTCTAAAGACTTTTAGTTGCACAATTTTATCTTGACTAGACATGCATTTAAGTAAAAACAAAAACAAGATTCCAAAACTAACCTCTGAGATTCAGGCTGATAATGTGTTTTGAGTGACCTGTCTAAGTGTAAACATCTGCTTTAGGAAATACAAATCTCTTTAGAGTTTGAACTTGGCGACATTCTGCAGACTGCAAGAGTAAAAACATGCAGGAGGAGGTGATTTAAAGAACCATCTGCAAGATATTGCAACTGTTCATAGCAGTTTCATCACTTTTAAGTACAGGCTAAAGTAGACCCTGACATTAATTTAATAGGATTATCACAGCTGGGTGTTTAATTCACTTTTAAAGCCTCATTTAATTTGTTGCACTGCCTGACTAAATGTTAGTGATCATGAAGGCTGTGAATCAGCAGTTAAGGGTTTGAGACTTCTTGGATTGTTCACTTTATCACAAGTCTTACCAAAGAGGATTGTTTATAAAGGAAATTGGGATTAAGGGTTTATTAAAGAATTGCTTACCACAATGACTCAAAAAGCCTTATGCAATACAAGATTTAATTTGGCCTCATTGTAATAAAATAGAAGCCTCTGATCTCGAAGTCATCCCCTCGCACCATATTTAGTTTCTTAATTTCAGAGCCTCACTTGTGAGATAAACTCTAAATATATTCCTATTTTGAACAGTGTATTTTGTGTACTTTCCTCTCTCCAGGCCTACTCCTTGAATGCCACTGCCATGCCTCCTTCCACAGCTGTCACTTGGCCAACCACAGAGCCGTACAACCGCACACGGTACTGCAAGTGGCCCTGCGAGTGCCCTAAAGTCGCCCCCAAGTGCCCCCCGGGCGTGAGCCTCCTCATGGACGGCTGTGACTGCTGCAAGGCCTGCGCCCAGCAGGTGGGCGAGGTGTGCAACGAGGCTGACACGTGCGACTACCACAAGGGACTGTACTGTGACTACAGCTCGGACAAGCCTAGGTACGAAAAGGGAGTGTGTGCATGTAAGTGTCACTCACTGAAACAAGCATCTGTTTTGTTTTTACATTGTAGGAAATTCCTACTTGATGCTGCATTATTGTCCAGCCTGGAGCTGATTTCATTAACAACACCCTCTGCCAATTAACTCACCAGATCAATTTCCCAGAAGTTTACCTGACTTGATACCATGCTTCGATTAAAAAGTGGGGTTTTTTATGTGTTTTTTGAGAAGTGAATGAGAGAAACAGCTGCCACGTGTTGAAAATCACTGGATAATCCTTTCAGGATTTGAATTTTCTAGACATTAGCTTCCAGACTCAGTAGCTGATGGATGATTTCCATTGCAGCAGGATAAGAGCAGTTAAAGAAGCAAAGAACAAGACATTCAGTTTGTTTTATTCAAGATTATATAGATGTCTAGTCTACAACATGGCAATCAGGGGCAAAATCCTCCTAATTTAGAAAATAACCCAACTAAACCTTTCTGAAATGTAATTTATGTAATTGTATATTAAACTAACAGCTTAAGGCGGGCACATGAGGATAAATCATTTCTTTGTGTTTGGACTTTTTCTTAACTCTGCTTCCTATTCACTTGGGGGGGAAATAGTACAGAGATCCCTGACAAAACTACAAAGCATATGACATTGAAATAAATTATTTTAAGGGAGAATTTATTTGTTAGCATGGCATTCAAACTCTGAGAATGCACCATCCAGAAAAGTGAATGAAGGAATGATTTTGTCAAGCTGTTTTAATGAATATTTACTGATTTTACTTTGTTTGTGAATTCAGTTATTTTACGGAATGATTAGCACTACGATTGGTTCATTAAATAGAGCACTGTGATTGGCTCGCCAAACTGTTAATGTTGTGATTTGAATACCAAATAGAGCACTGTGATTGGCTCGCCAAACTGTTAATGTTGTGATTTGAATACCAAATAGAGTGCTGTGATTGGCTCACCAAGTAGAGCCCTGTGATTGGCTCACCAAATAGAGCACTGTGATTGGCTCACCAAATAGAGAGCTGTGATTGGCTCACCAAATAGAGAGCTGTGATTGGCTCACCAAATAGAGCACTGTGATTGGCTCACCAAATAGAGCACTGTGATTGGCTCACCAAATAGAGCACTGTGATTGGCTCATGAAATAGAGAGCTGTGATTGGCTCATCAAATAGAGCACTGTGATTGGCTCATGAAATAGAGAGCTGTGATTGGCTCATCAAATAGAGCACTGTGATTGGCTCATGAAATAGAGAGCTGTGATTGGCTCATCAAATAGAGAGCTGTGATTGGCCCACCAAATAGAGCGATGTGATTGGCTCACCAAATAGAGAGCTGTGATTGGCTCATGAAATAGAGAGCTGTGATTGGCTCATGAAATAGAGAGCTGTGATTGGCTCATCAAATAGAGAGTTGTGATTGGCCCACCAAATAGAGCGATGTGATTGGCTCATCCAATAGAGAGCTGTGATTGGCCCACCAAATAGAGCACTGTGATTGGCTCACCAAATAGAGAGCTGTGATTGGCTCACCAAATAGAGCCCTGTGATTGGCTCACCAAATAGAGCACTGTGATTGGCTCACCAAATAGAGAGCTGTGATTGGCTCACCAAATAGAGCACTGTGATTGGCTCACCAAATAGAGAGCTGTGATTGGCCCACCAAATTGAGAGCTGTGATTGGCTCTCCAAATAGAGCACTGTGATTGGCTCACCAAATAGAGAGCTGTGATTGGCTCACCAAAAAGAGCACTGTGATTGTCTCACCAAATAGAGCGCTGTGATTGGTTCATCAAATAGTGCGCCGTAATTGGCTCATCAAATAGAGCGCTGTGATTGGTTCATCAAATAGAGCGCTGTGATTGGTTCATCAAATAGAGTGCTGTGATTGGCTCATCAAATAGAGAGCTGTGATTGGCTCACCAAATAGAGAGCAGTGATTGGCCCACCAAATAGAGAGCTGTGATTAGCTCACCAAAAAGTGCACTGTGATTGGCTCACCAAATAGAGCGCTGTGATTGGTTCATCAAATAGTGCGCCGTAATTGGCTCATCAAATAGAGCGCTGTGATTGGTTCATCAAATAGAGCGCTGTGATTGGCTCCTCAAACTGTTAGTGTTGTGATTTGAATACCAAATAGAGCGCTGTGATTGGTTCATCAAATAGAGCGCTGTGATTGGCTCATCAAATAAAGCGCTTTGATTGGCTCATCAAATAGAGTGCTGTGATTGGTTCATCAAATAGTGCGCCATGATTGGTTCATCAAATAGAGCGCTGTGATTGGTTCATCAAATAGAGATTAGACTGAAAGACACTGAAAGAGAAATGAAATTAAAAAAACTTGGCGAGATGTTTTATTTTCATAGTTTATACCCTGCCAGCTAGAGACAGAGAAAAACTAGCTGTCCACAAATCTGTTCTGACCTTGTTTATTAAAATGCTGACATTTTGACTTTAACCCCAAGATGACAAAAACATGATGAGTGCAGGTAATTCTTATCTTTTAAAGCATTATATATTGAATTGGTTGAGCAGAATATATTACTTTTAGACAGAAAATATAGATAAATCCACACTTGGAACTGCATCCATTGCTTCAATAAGCACAAGTAGTAATTATTAGTATTGAACCACATCAGGCCAATTACTGTTTGCTTTCTTCTAAATTTTGGGTGTGCATGTTTACTCAGCCTGGTTAGATTTAGAAACATTAATACTGTAATGACTTGATGGTCATCAATACCAATATTTTCTTTATGCCGTCTTTTTGCAGTACAGTGTACATTTTAGGACATCTTTAGGTCTCATGAAAACATATTTAGACCAAATGTTCTCGCATCTCAGACTTTAAAGGAAAAGGCATCAGGTGTCAGGAAAAATGTTGTCAGACTGAGAACAGGTGCTTGTGGCAGCCTGCACACACATCTGCTCGTATTTAAATTCTACTCCACCGCAATCTTCTAACAGTGTTATCGGTTTGCCTGTATGTGTCTATTAAATGTGTGTCTTCTTGTCGTTCCTCTGTCAGATATGGTGGGAACGGGCTGCGAGCATGACGGCGTGATTTACCGCAACGGTCAGAGCTTCAAGCCCAACTGCAAATACCAGTGTGTGTGTGTGAACGGTGCTATTGGTTGCGTGGCTCTGTGTTCAGAGTCCCAGCCTCCCAGGGTGTGGTGCCAAAGCCCACGTCGGGTCAAAGTCCGGGGTCAGTGCTGTGAGCAGTGGATCTGTGATGAGCCCAAGAGAGGGCGCAAGACGGCACCACGACACGCAGTGGAGGGTAGGGTGACTTGGATGTGAATATTACTGGTTTAATTTAGATAATACTGAGTGTAATCTGTCTATAGGAGTGCTAAAAGGTTTACAGAATAAAAGATTTACAAATTACCTGTTATTTTATTGGGATATTTGATACAAACTCTGATGTAATTCATAGCCTTCACCTGAATGTGTGTTAATGAAAAGATAGTTGATAAAAGTTTCAAAACTTTGAATGATTCTGATCATAAAAAAGTTTCCAGCAGACAGGATAGGACTGAAGAAGTAAAACAGAAGCAGCTGTGTTTGAGTTTGGCTCCCGTTGTTAATCCAAGACAATCATGAGATGTGTGTGTGTTCCAGTGTGTGTGTGTGTGTGTGTGTTCCAGAGTGTGTGTGGATCCAAGCCTTTCCTGTGGAAGACCTCATACTTTTAAATTTTGGGTTAGATCCAGTGTCTAGTGCAGCAAAGCTGCTGAGGCAAGAGTGTAAATGTAGTTCTAGTTGTGTTGCATAAGAAGACAAATTAGACCCAGACCACTAGACAGACACGGCTTAAGAATTTAGATTAGAAACAGTCAGATGCATTTTATTCAGAACCTTTGCAAAGGTGGAAAAAAATAAAAAGTGTTTAAATAGAAACCAGAACGATTCAGAGTTTATCAGTCTGCTAAAGTTTTAGAAGCAGGATATTAATGCAGAAACTTGATTTTGTAACCTTTTCTTTTTTTACTTTCTTCTCTTTGATCCAGTTTTCTCAGCTCAGACCCAGAGCTGGCACAAGAACTGCATCTCCCAGACGACTTCCTGGAGCCCCTGCTCTAAGACCTGCGGCCGCGGCCTGTCCTTGAGGATCTCGAATGCCAACGAGCAATGTGAAATGATCAAAGAGTCCCGTCTGTGCAACCTGCGTCCGTGTGAGGTTGATATCACCAAACATATCAAGGTAGTATATCTGTACATGAATAGCTCCAAAAAAAAAAAAAAAAAGAATTGAGTCTTATCCAAAGTTTTTATTTCCTCAGCCAGGAAAAAAGTGTCTGAATATCTACAGAGAGGATCAGCCCTCAAACATCACCATCTCTGGCTGCACCAGCAGGAAGCAGTACCGGCCCAAATACTGCGGCGTCTGCACCGACGACGATGAGCGCTGCTGCATCCCGTACAAGTCAAAAACCGTCGACGTGGAGTTCCAGTGTCCCAATGGGTCGGGATTCACCTGGAAGATGCTGTGGATCCAGGCGTGCTTCTGCAACCTCAGCTGTAAAAACCCCAACGACATCTTTGCAGAGCTGGAAAGTTACTATGGTTACCCAGAGGTCATGACTTGAGGATTCTGACGTTCCCACAAGTTACACTATATTCTGTGTACTTATATTTTGTAAATATGAAATATCTCCAGAATGAATTTATATGGCAATTTGCTTTCAAAGAACTGCAAAAGAAAATTCAAAAAGCATGTAAAATATTTAAAGTTTAATTTATTTGCATATGTAATGATCTTGCTTTCCATCTCATTTGTAGATATTTTCCTCATCCGTATTATATTTTGCAAGTTAAAAGTAGAAAAATACAAATATAACTTCTGACTACATCTTCAAAGATGGGGAAAAAAGGACACAAAAGGGAACCTGTTACAAGTTTTTTATTGTTTTTTAATAAATACAAACTGTTATGTCATTTTAATGCATTTCTACAGCAATAGATGGTTTGTGCATCAATACAAAGCTGCGTTTATGTTCTTGGTGCAGTAATATGTTGCTGTAGTGCAAGTAGAATACAGAAGGTACCAGGTTAAGTTCTATGGCTATTCTCATGTTAACATGTGGACCTTCAATCAGTCACAAATCCACAGCCACAAAACGAGCATCACATCCCCAGAGTGAACAATGCCATGGCACTTTCTTTTGTTCCATTCTGCTGAATTGCATAGAAATCATAGAAATAAAAGGGGGGAAAGTTAAGCAAATAAAGCATATGATGAGGGGAAAAAAGCCTTTTGGATTCTTATTTTAATTACACAGTAAATTCTGTTCTGAAAATATTCGATCCAAACACAGTTCGGCGTGGATTTAACATGAAATGATATAAACGTTTATTACAATCTGAAGGAAAATAAAAAAATATCCCAACACCTTAAAGATAATGGACACCAGCAAGAAGGAATTTGCATATTTACAGACTATAATTGTAATTTGTCCCTTAATTTATGACATTAACCACAAAATGAGGCAAAACAGCCCTTTTTCAATGTATGCAAGTGCCTCCACGTTCTCTCCCCCCCCTCATCAACAAATCTGCTCCTATGCACAAACATTATGACTTCCATTCACAGTAAATAATCAGAATGAATGATCTGAAAAATTACAGCAAGAACACAAGACATTTACAGTCAGGTATGCTTGAGAAAGCTGTGTCAATGTGGTAAAAATGGATTAGAAACATGATGAAGGAATGTTGAAAGTTAACTTTTTTGATGCATGAGAATTTACAAGCTGGAGTACGTTTAGCCACAGCTTTCTGTGATATTCTCTGCTTTGTTGTCCCCAAATGCTGCGTTGCCTCCAGTTGTACTCATACCCGACAGAAAAGCTTAGCGAGTTCAGAAACATTTGAGTTCCTGAATGAACAGTTGACCTCAACCTCCTAATCTGGTGATGAATGTTTGAATTTGGGCACCTCGGCTGCATGGGAAAGTCTGCAGACAAGAGTCCTTCTGTGCGTTCATTTTAGGCTTCTCCGCATGCCATTGTCACCTTCCTCTCTGCATTAGGTGTGTGTGTGTGTGTGTAATTAGGAGGCAGCGCAGCACAAAATAAAAAGGGACCTTGAGAGGTTTGAGTGTCTGCAGCGGCGAGTGGTTTAGCAGGATACTTCGGTGGACTTGGGCACAGACTGGTCCACGTTGTTGTTGGCCGTGCCGTCCGTGTGGCTGCGGCTGCGACTGCCCTCGTTGGTGTGCGAGCGCGAGCGGTTCCCCTCGGTGGTATGGGAGCGCGAGCGGTTGCCTTCGAATGAGGTGACGCTGGAGCCGGAGGCAGTGCGGGATCGGGCCAGGCGGGTCATACTGGCAGAAGGCACTGAGGGGAGAAGATTTAATTAGAGAACTACTTGGAATAAATAAATTATTTAAACATGAGACACAAACAACAACAGGCAACTTAAAATCTATAAGAATATAATTACGTAATAAGGGCAGGTAAACCAAAAAGGATTCATTTTACTTTTAACTTCCAACTAAATTTTAATTCATTTAAATGTTTTAAGTTACTGGCTCCATGAAAAGTGATGCTTTGTCGTTCATTTACTCACATTAGAGACTAAAACTTCATTTTTCTTTAACTACAGTTTGCTGCCAATATACTGCTACCTAAACATTTTGTATTACCAGACTAACTGCATAGATATTTTAATTAGTTCGTCCAACTTTTGGCTGTACGAATTAAGGAGAATTATTTGTGATTTAAACTTCCTTTTATCACCACAAGGTGGCAGACAAGTTTTTTAAAAAGGCTAAAAAGTCAGCAAACACATTCAATCCAAACCCCTGAATATCCTGAATACTTACTGTATCCCATGCCCTGAATGAAGTACTTGAAAGCCTCTGTCAGTTTGCCAGGCTGAAGAGAAGCACAAAGACGGGTAATCGGTATTGTTGTCATCAATAATCGCTTTGGTATATACAACACTCATCCAGCAGCTTATACAGCTCAGGCTCCGAGATATGACAGCTGCTAGGAGCAGGTGTAGCTCAGATTACAACCTCACAACTGCAGTCTGGTTCCTGTTAATGCTCTTAAGTGCCACCTTCTTACACATCCACCCACACCTCCCCGACTTGTCTGCGTTAATAAATCTGTCCCTCTATCAGATACACACCTGGTCGACCTGGGGCATGCCACCACAGTCAGCCATCTGCAGAGAGGAGAACACACAGGTTAGAGGTTCAAGGTTTTCGGCAACAAAAGCCCACAAGTGAGCAGAAGTAGGTCAGCTACTACAGACTGTACTATGCGTATGCGTAGACACGCTGAGCTGTTGCAGCTCTAGTTAATATGTCACCAAGTAAATGCTGACCCGCTGGAAACTTATCAGCCGAAGCGCCTCCATCAAGGCTGTTATAATCTAAATGACAGCAGAGGGGTGTGGGACAGAGGGCAGGAAATGGGCCTCTCACCTTAAGCAGGGTGGTTTTTGTTGGGTCCAGCTTGGTGTTGCACTCAACCTGCAAAACAAGCAAACCGAAATTGTTAGAAATCAAATCCTAAGTTAACCTAAAACCTAAAAAACTTAAAATTTATCACAGAAAACCTTCTGGTTGGGGGGGATTTGAGGCCCCTGCTCAGCTGAAAGTAAAAATGGCTACACAAATCTCTTGACTTCAGGAGATTAAATCTAATCTGAGTCACCTGATCTTTGTTCTCTGTGCCATTTTTTTTTGGTCCAAGTCATGTCTAAATGTTGCCCTAACCAATTGCATATCTCTTCAGCTTACACGGATGGCTGAAGTGAACGGAAAGCACGTTCGGCACAAGTTAGCTGCACTAACGGCAGTGAGGAGTGCAGTTAGCATCCGTTTGAATGGTTATGTGGATTGGCTGAACTCACCACAGCGTCCACAGCAGGAGAGCTGTCACCAACCACCAGCAGAGACGGACACCTGGAAGACAAAAGCATTAGATATTAGAAATTATTTCACCTTTAATTAAAAACAAAACGCTGCATGAACCTACTTGAGGGTTCTGACGTTGACTCCAGGGACAGGCCTCTCAATCTCCAGATCCCTTCGGCTGCAGAGAAGTGAAAAAATTACCAAACAGAAAAACTTTTTTTTTTAAACCCAAAATATTTTTTATTTGATTTGTTTGTTACGTTTCATAGGACTTGACAAAGAGATGCAGGTTAAACTGGTTCATCTCGTTTAGGATGTGGTGGCGGTATGTAGCGATTAAATCATGGTTGTGGTTGATCTCCTCCTGTGGAAACCGAAACCAGAAATAAACAGCATGTTTATGAATCTTCCATTCCAGAATAATACTCATTGAAATAAAGATATGTGGCGTCGTACCTTTCCGAAGAGGTGGGTGATCAGCATGTCTGGCATGGCGTGAGTCCAGCCGCTGATCTACGGTTAGAGACATTTGGGAACCAATCAGCTCACATATTGTAACTTTTGGTGAGATCTGGAGGTTTTTGTTAGTTTTAAATGTGCATTACCTTGTTTGCAGCCCAGTCCATCCACCCCTCAGCACATGGGTTGATGTTGAGGAGCATCAGGCCCTCCACCATGTTTGGATAGTCCAGCTAAAAACACAATGCAACACAATTCTTCCTTTGAAAGAGTTTCTCAGTGGTTTTATTTTGACGTATTTGCTGCTTTGAAGTGATTATAGGGAGGAGATCTACTATTTAAAGGATGATTTTTTTATGTGCTATCATTTACAGCAGCTACAGTGAGGCTGCAGGAGGGAGTTCACTGTTGTCCTGTGTCAACATTTAGTCAACAAAGTGAGACTTCCTGCTAAGCAAGGTGTTTTTGTTGAGCCAGCTGTGAACATTCCTCAGGCTTTTATGGCTCAGCAGGCACCAGCAATAATCTCAGCAGCATTGCCAAAATAAGCAAACAGCAGCAGAAACTCTGCTAATCCGAGATTAATTAAAACTCAAATCAAAAAGTGTGAATGCGAGCAAGAAACTTACAGCAAATCTGGTCAGGATGTAGGCCCCGGCTCCGATGCCCATTCCAATCACGCTCTTCAGCCTGCAGTGCACAAAGATTCATGGGTACTGTTAGAACAACGGGTTAGAAAATTCCTTCAATGAACCAGTGAAATGTTTGGGTGAAAACTGCAGCTCAATTTACCCAAAGTGCTTCAGCACCAGAGGGAGAGTCTCAGCCAGCTGGTCCATGGAAGGGTACTCATATCTTGAAAACAAATAAATGTATTAAGATAAAAATGTGTAACAATAAACAGTCTTATCACCAGAATATGACTCCAGTTTCTGTTTTCACTCTGCGCTAAGGCAGCAATAACACAGGACAAAGTACCACCATCAGAGCAGTGAACAAGATAAACACCTGTCCCAGAGACACAATTGTTAAATTAGGTTGCCTTAAGTTCACCAGCAGTGTTCTTGTGGAGTCAAAGGTCACAGACTGCCTAACACAGATCAAGCATCTTGTGTATAACCGCGTGCGTGTCTCACCCAGTGGAGAAGGTGTTGGCTCCTTCATGCTGCCCCGGGGCGTCGACATGACACACAGCAAAGTGCTGCATGATTTCTGACATGTCCTCATGGTTGAAGAGAGTGTCCCAGCAGGTTTTGTCTGAGAAAACAAAATCAAAAGGAACACGGATCATAGCCACACGTTCACGATGACGCTGTGATACAGAACATCTATGAAGTTCAGCTCCTTAATCTGACAGCGCAGGTGTTCAGAATTCTGCAGGATTCAGGAGCGACAGATGTTTCATGTTAAGGAACACAGCTTACGGTTCAGGCCGATGTCATGGAAGCTGAGGATGACCGGTCTGTCCCCTTTGGGAACTCCCTTCATTGTGCAGCGAATTCTTCCATGGGGAGTCTCTACATCGTGCTCCTGCAAAAAAAAAAAAAAAAAAAAAAAAAAAAAAAA
>SSNR01000058.1:271510-301488 GCA_006937965.1 Callopanchax toddi | reverse complement strand
AAAAAAAAAAAAAAAAAAAAAAAAGAAGAAAATTTAAAACATAAATTAAAACCTCTAACCTATTCTTCCCAAAATCAGGTCTTGTTCTCCCTCTAGCACCCACTGAAGAACCCCAGCAGCAGAAGAGATTTAATCCCTTCACATTCCACAGGAAACTACAGAGTGCACATTTTAAAGAAATCCTGCAGTGTACTCACGCTGACTTCAATCTCAGCAACAATCATTTCCACATCAGGATCCTCCAGAACCATGTTTTCAGAAACTAACAGAACGCTACTTGCAAATAAAACCCCTGTTGTCGCAGCGGCTCCTCAAGCTACAGATCTGCCACTCGATTAATCCTCTGACGTTGTTCAGCCCTGCGCCCAGAGCTGTGTTTTATACCCTCGCTGCTTACCAGTTGGCCTAAGCTCCCCGGCCTCCCATGGTGCCTTGCAGGCTGGTCAAAACAAGCTAATTCTAGATGAACATATCCTTAAATTGGATCAGCCAATGTCAGACAGAGGGGGCATCCACTGCTGCACTGACTGTTTTGGATGATCAGTAGAGAAACATGCTGCGTGAGGCCAAGATGTCAGCCATTATTCAGCAAGACTCAGGAATATGGTCTCAAAATTAGGGCCAATTAAAAATCAACACAGAAATTTGCTAAAGAAAAGACTTTTGGTGGCAGTTTTACCTAAGATGGTCATCAAATACACAACAACTGACTTAAATATGCTAAAAAAATTGAGGCATTATCCAACAACAGACTAAATTATTTAATTTTTAGAAGAAAAATGAAAATGCATGTTTATTCATAAGAAAGACAATAAACGAAACTAATATATGTTAATAAGTCAATAATTAATTGACCTTTTGTTTGGTTGTCGGGGCCTTTGACCTCACAGAAAATGCACAGAATAATCCTGTTGTGTGTTTAAATTAAACTGATGGCATACCAACATAAAGACACACTTTCACAAACTCCCCAGAGTAAAATCCATCTGCGTGACCGCAGTCTTGCAAATGTATTCAGCGTTATTGCTAGCAGCAAAGACCACAATATCGTCACTGTCTCTAATCCAGAGGCACTAATTATCAGAAGCTTAGCCTCCACAGATTTCTGCCCTGGCTGGTTGAAGTGATCCAAACAATTAGTGTCAAGTTAGAGGCCTTCAACATGGAGGAATTTCCTCCTCTGCGTGTCCTCAGGCAGGCCACCCAGCATTTTTTAAACGTAGGAGGTCAGGAATGTCCTGACTCAGCATTTAGTGAGCACAAAAGGGGACTCAAAGAGGAAATGTTTTCTAATTTTAGAGAAAATACTTGAGTGATCGGTTTTCTTTAACACTTTTGTAAACATACCCGAATGTATAGATAGATGGCTGTGTGATGCAAGGGCACTGATCAGCCTTCAGAAGCTGACAGATGGCTAAATAGTTTTGAAACTAGATTTCTGAGACACTCAGGAGTCTTTTAAAGACAGAAACATTAAACTTTGACCTCACAGCCTGAAGTTACACAAATGTTTTTAACAATGTTAAAACTAGCCCAATTACTAAATGGTTAGCAAAATGATTATTAAGCTATAAATATGTGACAAATCATTAAAAAGCAGGTTAAGAAGGGCACTAATTACTTGTTTATTAAAAGGAAATAACTTTTTACGTTCAATTTCCTTTACGAAGACTACCGTTTTCTTTATTAGCTAGATTTTTATCATGAAAGATTTGTCAGAAACATAAAAAATAAACAATTATAATTCAAATTTCCTAATTAAATTTAATATGTTGCACATGATCTCTTCAAATACTAGCCCTAGTGGTTAAAGGTGCATTATACCTCTTTAATCTGTGCTTATTTAATCATTCCTAAAGAGTTTACAACTAGTTATTGAGCTGATAAAAAAAAGATTTCAAGTAAAATTCCAGGAAATATTTTCTTATAAATTTGAGGAGCCGTTTGTCTCGATACAGACACGCCGGTACCAGCGTTCACGTCCGTTTTCTCCTAGGAGTTCAAAGTGAGTGTCATCACTTCCAGTATCTGACCCAATTAGTCGAGTCCAAATTAGATTTATGTCCAAATAAAATCACAGCAGATGAGAAGTCATCACCATGATAAATGAACAGCTACAGAAACCAGCAGCGGAGCGTTATCGACATCAGCCACTAGATGGTACTAGAAAAACCCAAGTTATGTTCAAAACTAAAACTGAATATGTTTCAACATTTGCTTAATTTACTTAAAGTCATAACTGATTATTTACATGTTGCAGGATCTGATTTGATGAGTTTGTGTTTCTGAATTCATACCTTGACAACAAGCTGCTGCACAGCCTCTCTCAGGCCCTAGGAAGAGAAAACAGAGCAATGAAAGGATGAATCTAATGCAATCACATGATATAATTTAATACCCTCAGGGCCTCGCCCAATCAGTAAATACATGTTCACATTCTAACAACAACACAACTCAGTATTTGTGGGCAAATCAGCTATTGATCATAAGTGTTTTAATACTGGTCATGTTTTTAAGTTGTGTTAGGAAACAAAAGTTAAATGTCTACAACTTCAGAAATCATAGCTTTAATTTAAGTTTAATGAAAGTGACCTAAAAGTGCAACCAGTCATTTAAAAAAAAAATCAAATCAAACATAAAACAAAAATGGAGTCTTCCAACTTAACCATGTGATTCTTATGTGATCTGAGCTAACAGAATCCTAACAAGCGTGCAGATCTACACGTGATCTGAATGGGTTGAAAGAGAAGACTTCTTTTTAAACACATATAGACTTTCAGTTTACATACCTGTAGGTCCTTGTCAACCAACAGGGGTTTGGACTCAACAACTTGGATGTCATCCATCTCGGGGCCTGGGAGTCGGAGAACAGAAGAGTTGGATTGGTTCAGTCTGTGTTTGTGAGGCTTGAAGTAAAAAAAACATTTCAGAGAAGCTGTGGGGAAAAAAAAGGAGCGGATACTTTTTGCCGAAAACTCCAAGTGAGTAAAGTTTGCTTCCTGAAAACATCTTATTTTGAAATCGAGGTGGGGGCTGAGAAGTAGACAATAAAAATAACAGACTGAAGTGTGAGGGGCGTGTTTATAATCTACTCAGCTGCAGGTGTAAACACACACAAGAAAGCTTGCGGAGACTTGAAGTTTTGACCTGCAGCAACATGAGAATCACACCCAGCAACTGACCACAGCACAAACCCTAACGATTAGGACACAGAACCCAACAGATAAGGCCCTCAGGCATTTAGCAGACAAAGAAACGTCTAACAGGAGGAAAAAAGGAAATGTGATCCAACTTCCCCAAACCCCTCCGAAACTCGCCTTAAAGGTAACGATAGCTTTTTAATAACAGAACTGGCAGCTGAACTGGACACTTGAATCAAGAAGACGTTTGTTTCAGGACAAAATGTGGAAGAAGTGTGTAGTTGGGTCGTTTTAATGAAAAAAAAGTTGTATAGGAAGATTGAGAAAACAGAAAAGAGAGGGAAGGAGAGCGGCCAAGTTGTGTAGATCACACTGCTTTGTTGGGAGCAGAACATGCAGGAGGTGACTGTGAATGCAAATCAAATTAGCCAGTTAAGAGGACTCTTTGTCCACTCATCTGGTCACTCCTGAGAAACCAGGGGTTTGCCCTCTTTTCTCCATAGCCGAAGGAGGGATGGGGGGGCACAACTGACCAAGACACAAAGACACATCCACACAAACAGGAAGCAAGCAACACCCTGGTTCCCAGCAAAACATCCCAGCTTCTTTTCATTCTCTGCACGTTCTGACACTTTTTCCTCTGTTGCTGTTTGCAGTAACCATGTTTGCCTTTTCCAGTCTTCAACAATGTGCTCCCCTCCCTCATTAATCAGTGCAAACTGCATAAGAAGAAAGTCAATCGACTTCCAGAACTTCTAGCAGAGCAACCCGGTGATCGGAATGAGGTGACTAAATATGTTTATAAACACGGATCTCTTGCAGAACACGCCCTCAAAACACACATGTTCATGCACGCTCCCGAGGAAACAAGAGTCCGGCCGCAGCCAGATCTCTCGCAATGGTGCAGATGAAGAGGAGTATGGAACAACAGGTTCATTTGTCTGCAGCGCTCTAAAACATGGCCACCGCTGCACTGCAGGAGCTTTGTTGAAGAGGGCAAAAGATCTGCACCCCCGCTGAGATTCCTCAGTCATGTGAGGAAGAAAAGGCATGTTTGTGATCACACTGAAAGAAAGAAAACAACTGTTCAGCTGCTGTTTTATATATTAAAGTATGAGGAGGATATCAGATGAATAAACTCAGAACAGTGTGACTTAATGTACAAAACTGGATTCAATTATAAGAAATAAAAGCAGACTCCCTCCAGTTCATCATCACCTGTTGGGTATGTTGGCAGTGAATTTTGGCTGAGACATAGGTCACCTGCTAACTGCAGAGCTCAAGTTTCACCTGGCCGAAAGGTGAGACCAAAGATGTAAGGTCCCATTTCAACAATACACGTAATAAACTCAAGCTACAGTATTTCCATGGACCCAATCCGATCAGGTATAATCACAGAATCAGACACCAAATTCAAAGTAAACATAATCTCTTGCATTCTACTTGTAGTTTTTTTTTTTTTTTAATACAAATAAAATGTATCTCTCAATAGAGATTTTAGAAGGAGGAACTTTCAATTCACTGCACCCTGGAGTTAAGGAAAACAGTGGCATATTGTCTACAACTAAGTCCAACCTGTTCCAGCATAAAGAGTCCTTATTTGAACATGTGCCTATTTAGGAAATATCATACTTTAAAGACTGGAAATATAACTGAATCCGTTTGGTTTTTGCAGAAGTAAGAATGTGTTATGCAACAGGAAACTGTGGGAGGACATGCTGCTGTTTGGGATTATATGAAATGTTGCTCAAAATCAGATGTAAAATAACCTCCGATTGTCTTTTTACAGCAAGATAAATTGGTTTTAGCTTTAGGATACTTAAAAAAAAAACCTCCATAACACATGGGTGCTAGTTGTCAACTGTAAATATAAAGATGCAACATGCTACCTAAAACCAGAACATCCAAGTTACTAAATAGCTTGAGCTCCAACTCATTATCTGGAAAAGAAGCATATGAACTGATTAGACTTGAACTTTAAAACTAAATTTTAGGGGCTTTCCTCCTTCAGTGCATGGCCTTCTACATCCACAGGCTTCTATCTGCAGAAACAATGATTGCTTCTCTAATCTTTGGGAACTCGCTCTTTAATCTGTCAAATCCCTGGTTCTGAAATATCAGCATGGCAGCAGCTGAAGGCCTGCTGGTTTAAGCTGCTGAAGACCTATATTTTTAAGCAATAAATAATAGATATTGGGAATAAATAATGTGGGTGTTTGCTACAACTGTTGTTTTTTTCTAAAGCAGGAAAAAAAAAAACACTAGAAATAATTATGTTAATTATACCAAAAGCTGTTGTTTATAGTGAACAGAATTAAAACAACAAGACTTATAATGACCAAAAATATTAGTGCATGTTTTCTTAAAATATGTTGATCTCAAAAGTCAGTGAAACATTTGACTTTTTTGCGCGTGCACAGAGTGACACGTGCGAACCTGTTTACTACATGTACACACAAACAAGTTGCTGCGCATACTCTAAGCGTGTCATCCAAAAAATATGTGTAATTTTTCAGATATTGGATTAAAATTCTTCCCCCACTCACAAAAAGTCCGTGAAAAGCTTTTTTATGGGCAATAATTTGCATAATACTTAAAAATAAGCAACAAATACTTAAATAAATCTACGCCACTGCTCACATGGAGTGAAAAAACATTTTCACATACCTTTTTAGCATAAAAATTATATTTTCTTAGTTTTAACGCATAAACAAGACCTGCTGCTAGCTTAGATGCATAGGAAGCGCGCGCTGAAAAGTTCCCTTTAAACGCAGAACAACTTTAAATCGCATTTGTTAAAAAAGCCCCACCTGTTGCCTTAACTGTGGATTGTCCTGAGTTGAAAAAGCACCAAAAAGTCCCCAACAATGTTCTTCGCTGATTTACAAAAAAGGAAAAATCTACGCAAACTTCGACAGAGCTAGAAAGTTGTCTTTTGTTTATATCGGTGTCGCGCGAGGCGGATGTGTGTGCGGACAATATAAAGCCTGGCGGGGGGAGCGCGCGGCCCAGCCCACTTCCTCGCGCCGCTGCCTCGATTGGGCCACAGCAGCAGTGGGATTACTGCTCCTTCC
Source organism: Callopanchax toddi (assembly GCA_006937965.1). NCBI lineage: Eukaryota > Metazoa > Chordata > Actinopteri > Cyprinodontiformes > Nothobranchiidae > Callopanchax > Callopanchax toddi. The sequence continues at coordinate 295,274 of SSNR01000058.1, read as the reverse complement.
AGCGGTAGGAAGCTGAGAGAAACGCTAGAAAACGTGACTCCGGCGACCTTTTCTAACCCCCACATTTAAATTTTTCACGTGGAGGTTTGTTGTTGTTACACAGCTGTATCAAAAGTATGGGAAAATATGTTCTTGCTAAACATTCAGATAGATTTTTAGCATTTTTTGAACACATCACTTATCTCCTTATTATGCATACAAAGCAAGATCTTATCAAAGTCTCAAATTAACCTAATTTTGACTCCTAAGAGTGCAGCTGACAATTGTAGAATGTGTTTGATTTACCAGCTCTGCGAGGCTGAATGCGAGGAATGCAGTCAGGACAACAATCTTGTATGAGGCCAAGATAAGTCTGTATAAGGAAAGTACTTCTTTTATTTTCTACCATTCTAATGACCTACTATTGTTCAAGCAAAGCATGTGGCACTGATCCCTTAAACAGGTTCCTAATCTGAATTTAAACTGTTGAAAGGCCTCATCGGTGGTTTGTTGGTTGGACAACACAGAACACATGATAAGTCATCAGAAACCTGAGTAGTGCCCTTTTGTGTAAATGCACATGTCAGCACCTTCACAGGAAAGGTCATTCCTATCCCAAATCTTTTAAAATTCATCCTCTAGTGTGGGGATCTTCATGGAAATTTCCACACCTGCAAGAGGACTGACTGTTGCACAGCATGGTCTTCCAATAAGTGCTAGTATTGGCAATGAGTGTGTGAAAGGTCCTTGTTGGAAGACAATAGCTGCACTGTGGACTTGTAATGTGAGGCCTTCAGACAATAGCGGCATTGGGATAGGAGGGGGTAATAAACGCCAGGCTAATTTCATGTCACAAGCTGTACAGATGGGAAAATAAAATATATAGAAACAGCTTAAGATTTCTTCGAATTAGGCTCTAATAACTATCGTTGTGAAATAAATGCATTTGCAGGCTGCCAGAAAGTGAGAACAGTCTGTGGGCTGCAGAGTGTCTCAATAACTGATAAAGCAAGTGGACTTTAACCTGACTGATTACTATGTTTATAGGAGAGGCTGTCTGCTTCTGCAAAGCTTTTAATGGTTTAACAGGTCTGAGCTGCATCAAAAGAGTCTTTACCTGAATTTTAATGTATTTGTTTCATTATTTTCATTGATTTAAGTTATGAAGTCTTTTCCCTGTTTCTTTTTCTTTCTTCTTTTCTGTTCTACATCCAGTGGCATAACAGAACAGTGTTTGCTTTTTAGGTTTTCAACCTCTGGCGCTGCTGTTTAGAGCAAACAGAGCAGAACAAATAAAAGATAGAAGGCTCTGAAAGTCATCCAGACAGCAGCTGCAGTGCAGGAGTTTTTACATTAGTCATAATCCACCGGACTGTTTCCTAACATTCCTCCTCTCAGGTCGAACCACCTCACACACCCCGTCCCATTTATTGTTTCCTGCAGACAGGATTCAAATGGTCCTGGAAGACACACTGTTGCAACAGGCTTGCAAGATGAGCGTGTGTGATTCAGACACACATGACAGTGTTTGTAGGTCACGTAATAAGAGGTGTGTAATGGAATGTTAGTTGTGCAAAAAACACGGGTCGGTTGATTAGCAAGAGGATATTAACACTGACACTGAATCCTTGGATGTCAGTGGTAAATCTTCACAAACGTTGTCTGGTTTCATAAAAGAACAAGTTAAAAAGTTCTTTTTCAGTTACTTGCCGAGATGAATCATCAAACACAGCTTGAAGTTCAGTTTGGCCTTTTGTACTCCAAAAAAATGAACTTTTAGAAGATTTTCTTGCTGAGAAGCTCTTAATTAATGCTTGCATCTAATTTATTTACTATTAAGAACATCTGAGGTGAATCTATAAACTTTCTCTCAAAACTCATACCTGCTTCATACCTGCACCTTGTTGCGAATCGACAAATACACATTCACATAGTTGGCTGTGAAAAAAAACTTTATTAAGGATCACGGTTTGTAAATTTCCCTGGGCCTGTATTCAGCATTGATTGTTTTAAGAAGGTGCTGTAACTGATACGATAAGACTCCTTTCTTTTCTGTTGATGTTGATAAGATTGTTACTGATTGACTGACAAGGTTGTGTGATGTTACTGATATGTAACAACATTGCTGAGCAGTAAACCTTAATAACATTGTTTGTTTTGTCTAAAAATTGCTGGGCACAAAAGTTAGATTAAACATGCACCAGCCCTGGGGCTTCTAGTGAAAGAATTAGACAAAATGTATTTGATCAACGGTCTTCGTGTGATTAAAGTTGTTACAACAGTTTAGATTAAAGGAATGGTTGCTGATTCGACCTTCTGAAAACAGGCCCTTAATCCCAAGAAATGAAGGGGCCCCATAGGGAGTCTGTGGGGTGACAACTTCCTTGTTTGTCAATAAAACCATCAAATAATCGTAAAAGACAACAAAGAGCTTTAAACCGTCTTCCAAAGGGAGTCAAAGCAACTTCAAAGACTTCAAAATCACCTTAAACGATGATGAAAGAAGTTCAGTTGGCTTGAATAAAAACACATCAACTTCTGAGATAAAACAATCAAAACTGTTGCAAATAAGTTGAAATAGTGACGAGATTTAAAACAACTGCAAATGCAAAGCAGCATAACTCAAAGCAAATTAACGTTAAAACACAAAAGCAAAAAAAAAAAAAAAAAACAGCTCGAGTGAATTAAAACAGATAAAAAGGAGCTGAAAAAAGACAAAAAGGTATAAAATATTAAACACGAGATGCTCAGAAAAAAAACTTCAAACAGCTCAAGATTACAAATATAACATTCTAGATGCTCAAGGTGTCTCAGAACAACCCTACAGAAGCTCAAAATCTTTCCAAAACACAAATGTTTGCTTTAAGAAATGTCACCATGTACTCAAAACAACAGCAAAGATGCTGATACAGCAACAACAAAACCCAAAACAATAACAGGAGTCACAACCAGAAACAGAGCAACAAAACAAGAAAACCTAAATACAAATAGTTTTTCTTTAAATAAAAGGAGTCTAAATTACAATAATGGGAAACTTTTTTTGAATAAGTCACCTTGAGTTTTTGTTTCAAAGTATTTAAATGTCCTTTTGTGGAAAGTGTCGCGACCTTTGACAAGTTTGCGCCCAGGGGCTTGTTGGCTCATAATATGTCCATGTTTACAGTCGCTAAGGGTCAAATCGACAGTCAGCTGACACATTCTCAGATAAGCAACATAAACATCATCAGTGTAATTATTAAAAAAACTAATCTTAAAAAACAGCTAAAGACCTTTGACATCACTAAATTATGCACATGATCGGTAACAAATTAGTGTGTTTAATCATGTTTGCACACTAAATGTGTGTGCAGCAGGGCCTTTTTCACAGTTGGTACTGCAATCAGTAATTTATTAAATAAATAGAATATAATAAAGCCTCCACCCAGGCTGGGCAACCGGTGCAGAGGAGATGGAGGTTTGCATGAATGAAGAGCGTTGCATAAGGAGGCATGGGAGTGGACCAGAGCTAACCCTAATCCTCTCAGAGCCACAGTCATCGTCCGTCAAGTTCTTCATCTAATGTCTTTATCACCAGTGCCAAGTATAGACTCACAGTAAACATGCCAAGGAACATTACTGCTGCAGCATTTAAACTCAACCAATACTTGCTGTGGTTCTTTACAAGTTTGGGATCAATATGCCTTTTTCCGCCCCCCTCCTTGTTTTTATCTAGGCTTGGCATTCCAAGAATGGAAAGGGGCACCCTCTGCAGATAAAGTTGCACCCACAGTTGACGTAAAAACTGCATCTTAACAAGCCTCTTGTTTTAATTCCTGAAGAAAATATGTGAGGTCAGACTGACAGGGCTGGAGACTGCAATCCATTAGATCCACGGATGTGGAACGTTGAGCAGACTTTCCCTGCACTGAACAATTTGGTCCTTTCAGATAGCAGACCCTAATGGAAGGACGAAAAGACGAAAACAGTAAATCTATTGACACGGTGGGCTGTGAAGTACCGGTGAGATTGTAATAACAGCCCCTAATGCGTCATAGGTGGGATTATGTTTTGGCTCACCTTTCACGCAGGAAAATAGGAGGATGTTGACATGTAAATAGTGGACATGACCGTTGTGGTCAGAGGGGTCATCCTTGAAAGAGATATGAGGGGTGGATGTTTGTGACCGGAGAAAAAGGTTTCAGCAGTAGCTCGAAAGGGAAATAACAAGAAACAAGGTTAAAAAAGAGTCAAATGTGCAGTACGGTGAAAAAGTGTTTGCCCTTTAACTGATCTCTTCTGGTTTTTTTTTTTTTTTTTTTTGTCTCTTAAGTGTTTCAGGTTTGCAAGCAAATTTCAACCAAAAATATAACCTGAGTGCATTTTTAGGCAAAAAAAGCTACCAAACTTTTTCCAGCATGAACAATCTGTTTAAGGTCAAAGGTCAGACATTCACCTTCAGGGTTTTCTGATGGAGGGCAGAATACATGGAGCCACGTTGTCCTGAAGCAGCTAAAACCGCCTTTAGGACAGGTAAAATACAGACAAAATTCCTTAAAGTGATTCTAGATACCACATAGGTCACACAGAGGGCCGAAGTTGCATTAAAGCGACCAACCACGTGTTTCCAAAGTCATGTATTCCTTCAGAGCAACACAAGACTGACCACTAATTAACTCGCGCCGCTCAACCATCTTTTCAAATCAATGATTGACAATTTGTTTTGGAAAACGGGACAAATTTGGGGCGCCTTAAACTTTACTGCTCGTGTTGTTGTTAATAGTTAAGAAGGAGTTTGCTGACCCAAATAGCCCTCGTTGTTAATGATTCCTTATTAACCTTATAGGGAGGATATACAAACAGCACTCCTCAAAAGCAGGCACTATAATCCCACAATATCCCCTCTATAAATCAAAGTTCCCTCTTACCCTACCTGCAGCCGAACACTTTCTCAGTGCTGTTAATGCAAGTTGTATAAAAAGGTTACATGAGTTGAAAGGTGTTTCAGAATGTAATAGGAGCATTTAAAGGCATATAAGTGTTGCACCAACACAATCCCTTGATTTATGTCTTTTCTATCTGAGTTTTATTCGGATTAACCAAATATTGTGACTATCCCCCCCCCCCCCCCCCCCCCCGATGTTAAAAATTGCATAAGTTGACAAAATAAAAAATGTGTCATGTCTTTGTGTGTCATGCTTTCTTCAGAATGTTGGACATATTTAGTCAGTGTTCCCGAGAAAACATACTTACAAAAGACAGTGGGAAGAGGAATTATATAAAAAAATAAAGATATTACTCTCTTGGTTAAAAGAATAAACAAGCAATAGTTATAAGATTAAATATAAATATATAAAAGTAATACTTAAAACACGGTGTGCTTGTTTGCAGTCTGATCACAGACTTTTGTCCTACTTTTCCTCTTTATTTTAAACAAAATACAGACTTTTTATCTCACAAAGAAGCTTTGTGTTGCGTTCATGATAACAACTATTAAAAACTCCTATTATAATCACAGACATTAAAAAAACATGTTTTTATACCTTGATTATCGTCAGAACTGAGCGTTTGTGTGTGTTTATCTATTTTACGAGCAGCCCCTGAACGCAGCACAGCTCGGCATTAGAACGATGACACCGAGATTTCAGCCTCTGTGGGCGGGAAGGAGGGAGACGAGGAAGACGAGTGAGACGTGACTGCTTCAGATAAAGTTTATTGCCAACGTGGTGCGTGTTTGTCCTCGGAACGCACGCTTTGAAGGCACTCCCAGTTCCTACTACACAATACGGAAAGTTCAGTGTGTTGATTGGCTTAAATTCAGGACAGTTCTAATACTGTACTGTACCTTTAAGAGAGAAAGAACTCAACAGGCTTACATGTACTAGCATATAATTGAGGACAGGTATACACATGCTGTTGACAGTAATGGTTATGACTAAACATTAATACAAACACACTAGAAGGTAATGATGACAGGAAGCTACTTGCACAATATTCTGAAGACGCTACAAGCAGATGAGAGGAAATGACATCTCAAAGCTAAAATTAGCTCATTTAGCTTCAGTCCAGCAGGCTCCACACGTAAATAACTGGCAAACAGCTGTCTGGAGATTAGCTCAAAACAGAAAAAACACACAAACAATGCAATGGTACAGAAGGTCAAATCAAGAGGCAAGAGCAAAGGTTGTGAGGCAAAGAGGATTTTAATCAAATGACAAATCAGAATGTTAAAACCCCATAGAATGTACAGCACTTATCTACATTATTGTTTTACGTTAAAAACTAATCCACATACAGTGAGGATTCAGTGTACAAAACAAACAGGGGATTAATGCCTGAACCAGTTTACTTATCAACAAGTTAATCCTTAACATCAAACAGGCAGACTCTTCAGTTTACTGTTATTCAAAGTTAAAATAAATCTTTAATGTCCTTTTATTAAAATTACAGGTTGTCTGTAAATCTTGTTTTCTAAAAACCAAATTTCAGAAGTTAAAATGTGCCACTGACCCAAAATATGAAAAGATAATCAGTGAAGAAAAGAGAAAAATGCTGTTTGTCTCTCATCTATCTCAGTGTGTCATTTAGTCACATGCTCGCTTGTTCTGTGTGAGTGCCAGGCTCGCCACTCTCTGACTGTAATCTCTGTTGATTGGTCAGAAAAGAGGAGGGAGGCAACAAAAGATGGAGCACAGGAGGACTGTGTGGCAATCTAGGTCGTCCACCAGTAATCCCTTCGGGATAGAAGTGTGTCGTGGGCATCTAGTGCCAAATGTTGATCTCACTGCTCCTCTTCGCTGCCTTCTGTTCAATACGTTCTTGTTTTGAAGACCAATCTTTTCCCATTTCTCCCTTGGCCCACAAGATCAGGTGATACTGATGAAAATACTTTACAGGTCGGTTGAGTTGAAGTGTTTTTGAATGGTATAAAGCAGATTTTTCAATCAATTGTTTGAAATGTTGTCCAGCTGAGATGACTTGTTTAAAACTGAGATTTTCAGTCTGGTTTTAAACGACTTCTTATAGAATGGAAACAGCATTTTAAGGGTTTTTAATGACAGCTTTACCAGCTGACTCTGGAAGCTTTGTAGCACCATGTGGGGTGCCTCAGGGTTCAGTCCTTGGACCGATTTTATTCTCCCCATACCTGCTCTCTTTGGTGTATCTCCTTCCACTGCTATGCTGATGACTGACAGATCTACAGTGTATATCTGCCTTTAACACCAAACAAGTTCACACTGCAATATATTCAAGACTTTGAGGGTGACATCATCATCTCTCAGAGGAAAACCCTGTAAGCTAGAGATAACATTACACTGTCCTCCAGGCTGTGTTGCTCAACAATTTCCATACAGTAAGCTGTTTTTTTCCCCCTGGAATCATGAGCTTTTTACCAAACAAGTCAACTCAAAAAAGCTTTAGACTGGGCTGCCAGTACTCTTGCAGAGAGTTTAAATTCATCACTCATTTCTATTTATGTCCATGTGTTGTTTGCTGTTATAGTTTCAGAGCCTCCATGCTGTTGGTGTTTCAGTAAAGTCTGTGCACACTCTTGCAGCCAGAGTGCAGCCAAACATAACCTTATCAATGCAGATTGGAAATTTAAAAACTGATCAAATCTCCCATCTCCTGCAGGGTTATTAAATGCACATCAATAAAACTGTAATCCACCTTGACTAAGAAAAACCAAAGGGTGTTAGCAGGATTTGTGTGAAAGAAGTTGAATAGCCTTGGGACACCTGTTTATGCTGGTGATTCAGAGAGAGAATGACCCAAAACACACACGTTGTTCTGCTACAATACATTTAAAAGGGGAGGGGAGTTAATGTTGTAGAGTGACCGAGTCAAAGTCCTGACCTTAATCCTTTAGAAAGGCTGTGGAAGAACCAGAGGCGAGTAGTTCATGTGTGAAAACCAACCAAAAACTCAGAGTTATGTCCTTTCTGTACAGGATAGTAAAATCAGATTGTCACACGTGTTAAATTATTCCCCTAGTGAACAAATATTCAGTGTATTTCTTTATCAGTTTTTAAGGATATAATGCTTGAGGTCACCTTGTGAGCTTCCCATGTGTGGGGTTTGCTGACTGGGTCAAATGTTGCAGCCTGTGTTCATGCCTACCCAGGGAATTATGGGTAGAATGTGTTTTTGTCTCAAAAATGGATTTATGTGCTGTAAAACATTTGAAATGTGTGCCAGAGACCACTGTGCAAAAAGTTATTTTAACATGATTTTTGTGCAGATTAATAAACTTCTGATTTATGACTCTGAATTGTCATTGGCTCTGAGTATTACAGTGGAGAATAGTGTGCCCTTGTTGTACAATCAGATCTGAAACATACCTCCTACCAACCTAATATGCTCTAATTTCAGAACATCCTTATGGTCCTGATCAACTAGTCCTTGCACAGGCTCCATCTACGGTTCATACTCGATATAAAAAAAACTTCAGCTGAAGAGTTGCTACTGAGCTCTAACAGGAAAAAGCAGGGTAGGTAGATCACAATGCTCTGGTTTTAACAGGAATCAAATAAGTTTTGCTGTTTTTTTGTGGCTTCGACAGAACTTTCAAAACTAAAACGAATGCAGGATTTTCAGCTCTTAGTTTGCGATCAGGAGGCAGACGCCTCTTTATTTTCCTTTTTGATAACGTTTTCTGCTTTTTACCTGCTGGGGATTACCCATGATGTACTGTGCACCTCTGCACCTTGCAGTCTTTACATGAATATATATGTTTACGGGGTTTATTTACCCAATCACAGACCTCCCTTCCCTTCCTGTGTGTGTTCGTCCTGTTGACCTCTGCTTGCCCTTTGGTGTTTTCCTTTAAAGTAAAAATAAACGTCTTTGAATTTGGTGTCAAACACAGCTCTGTAAGCAGGACTCAGAACTTTATTATCCTGAAGATTAGATGTGTAATATGCTCTTTGTTATTTTTCACAAAGAAACACCATATTAGAATAATTTGACTGCATTTATTTTAAGTTTAATTTGACTAAAATCTAAATTATTATTATTATTATGTATTTTAAACTAATTTGTATTTTCTTTAATAAAATGCTATAAAGCAATCACTTTTTCCATGAGAGTCTGACTCAAATAAATAAACTTGTTTTCTCTTTTTGTGTTTTTCGTTACTTTATTACATCTCCGTCTGCAGTGGCGTCTGCGCTAACTCCAAAAATTAACCTTTGACCTCTATAAAGCAAATGATTGGTCTTTTCTAATCCTCCATTATTTGTTTTTCTTTATTTTTCCTTCATTTGTAGAGGATTCTAAAAACTAGGTTCTGTTTAACTTTATAATTTAAACCCTAAAATGTTGCCGTTTTATTTTAGTTTGACTATTCAAAGAATGTTTACAACTCCGCCAATATTTAACCAACAAAGAAATAAAAGATTTATTGGAAATCCCTGTATAACCTCTAACCTGTTGCGATTTATTAATCTCGACACATGGGTTCACTTTTTTTTAATCGTTTCAGTAAACATGAATTTCCACAGCTCACTATTAGAAAATAGAAGATCACTGAGTTCAGATAAGTTACTGAAGGCCTCCGATGTGCTTGAAATAGAAAAGCAAACATTTCATTTGCTCACCACAGTGGTCAGTCACCTCGGTATTATGTCATCCGCTTGGCTAAATGGGATGAGTGTGATCAAACTTCAAGGTTCAAATGTTAACATTTAACGAGAAGAACTGATTTCCAGCATGTTCAGAATTTAGTTCTTGAAGCAGATGTTGGGAGATTTAGAATCTTTAAACCTTTGAAATTAGAAGAAAAAACAATACATGAGCAGAAATCCAATAAAAACTGATGTTTAATTGTCATATTTCATACACAGGTCAGTTCCAAATCTGACATACTGACATTAAAGACACATGAAACCATTTATGGGCTTTGTGTAAAATGACATTGTTCAAAATGCATGCAAAAGTGCAAAGATGGCATCAGGAAGAACACGTAGGGTGCACTTAAAACAAAGTCAAGAACGGAGGGAATCCAGACTGCTGCACAGAGTAAGTGATGTAACTGCTGTGTGCACTGCTGAAATGAGGAACAGGACTGTCTGCTGTGTAGATGAGCAGTGAGGGCTCAGTTTGCAGAGCAGCTCTGTTAGCAGGAGGTCCATGGTGTGTGCTGCCCCCTGCTGGGTAGGTGGGGGAGGATCTGGCTGAAGGATGGAGATCAGGCTCCTCAGACAAGCAACTGAAGCTCCTTTTGGTCCCTGCTCCTCTGTGAGGAGGAGGCTGCTGAGGAGAAGCTCTGGACGGACTTGTGTCTTTCTTCAGGAGGGACTCGATTGAGAAGGGACTGCTGAATTTCTGACTTCCAGCCTGCACGGCTCTGCAGGCTGCAGGGTCAGGGGGGTGGAGATCCGAGTGTTGTTCAGCATTATTCAATCTCTCTGTTTCCACTTTAGAGGCCAGCTCAGGGAAGAGCTGCAGGAGGCCTTTAAAGTGACGACGCACCATCTTAGCTGTGATCTGACTGCAGTCCAGTTTCCAGTAGCTTCTCTTGCTGTTGACTACATCTGGGACTACTGGGATCTAAGGAGAGAAACAAAGTTCAGTAATGAGAGGGAAATTAAGAAAACTTAAGGGTTTTATGTAAAATCGACCAAAATATGAAAATCTTACCTTAACAAAACATTTGTGTGTTGATAAACAAACTCTGATGTTGTTCTTTGCAGACTTCCGGTCATCCAAGTCTAGTGGTGCCATCTTCTCCATCAACTAAAACACAGGGAGGTCAGAAAGTTTTTAAATTGAAGACGAGTTTTGTGTAATTTCATGAAAATCCTCATTATTTCTGCTCTTTCTTACCTGAGCAAACGTGAGCATCCTGCCTGGAGCATCATGGAGGACAATAGCTATCTTTGCCAAGTATGTGTGGGCCCACTTGAAGGCCTCCTCCCTTCGACTCTGATCAACAGGGAGAGACTGCTGAGGCCCAAGCTGCTCCATCCAGCTCTGCATCTTGAATGTTGTAGCATCGAAATCCAGGCAAATTGGAGGCATCTCAGAGCCCAGTGAGAGCTGGTGTGGATCTGAAGTGGTCAGATTCTAGATTTAAGGCCTGCAGGATGCATGGGGCATTAGAGGGTGTGTGCTCTGCAGGTTAATGAGCACCTTTTCATGTCCTGATGAGCCGTTGGTGCTGGAGGTGGAGCCAGAGATCACAGTGAAAGGCCTTTTTGAAAAGTCTGCATGTAAATGCTTTTATGTCATTTTACTCTAAATCTCTACAGATCTGAAATTTAAGTTTAAAGCAACAAATGACTTCCTGGATCATGCATGTCATGGATTTGGGTAACATTAATTCAGTAACACATACATGCAGGCTGAACATAAAACATGGATCCAAATAAAGGACTCGAAACAAATTTTGGTCCATTTTTCACCAAAAGATTGAATTATCATCAATCTTTAAAAAAAAAAACAACAACATGATTTAAAAAGGAGAAAATGTCTCCTAAATCAAATTTAAGGGGAAAAAAAGATTCAAAGTGAATTTTATTTCCCTACTGAAGTAAACTTTGTGTGCAATATGATTTAACCTGGAACATTTTCTTGCAGGAAAATAAAAAAATAAATAATCTAAAATACTTTTCAAAATACTCATTTAAATCTGAATCTAATCCATGTGATGATGTCATGTTTTAAAATAAGGGGGGGTTCTTAGAGTATTATAATTTTGCGATATTTTTGTTGTAATATTTAAAGCCAAATAAAAGTTTTCTGTTATCAAATGTCACAAAGAATTACAGCAATTGTGAAATTTGGCTTTTGAAAACAGACTCGTTTTATGCACTTATAAAAGATCTTTATTAAACATAAAAGTTTTAGCCAGCTTCTTTAAAATGGCCTTAACAGATATACATGTTATAAACATCATAAGTCAGCTTTAATTTCAACACTTTAGCTTGTTTTTATTTGTCTTTATGTAAATAAAAACATTTATCATGCAGTTTTTGAAGTAAAAACTCAAGTAAATTACTCAAATATTACCCACAAAACCATGTTTCATCTGAAAAAAAGTAAACAAGCTTTCCTCCGGCTGATGTAAAACACACACCAGGGTGATGGAAGCATTTTAATGAGCAATCCAATCACATTCCAACACTTAACACTTCTCCCACCTTTTAATTCACTCACATTTAGCCCCTATAAATAACAGTCATTTACATCAGTGATCCCCATTCACATTCATCAACATTACCAGAACTTAGGCTTTGTTAAATAACAGGTTTTTAGCTCCTGTTTGCATTCTCAGACAGTTGATTTCTTTTGTCTTTGATTGAAGTAACAGCTGAGTATCCATCTGAAAGGGGTCTGATAAAAACAGGAAACAAACTGAATCAGAAAAGTTATCAAATCAAGCTCGAAACAAATGCTTAATGATTGATGCAAAGATAAAAAGACTACTGATCAAAAACGAAGAGAATAAAGCTTTTGTCTTAAACATGTGGATGTTTTTGTGTATTAAAAACAAACACGTTAAACATGAAAGTATGAAATGTGGTCCCTGCAAATAAAAAATCATAGAACTCGATTTTGATAATAAAGTTTGCAGATATTTTTGAGTTTGAATGTAGCAAACCTAAAGGTAAAACTAAGAGCCAAGATAACGGAGTATTTCAGTAAATGGTGTGAAATTGTGGAACAACTTAACAATGGGAATGAAGGAATGAAAGTCACTTAATGTATTTAAAAGATGTTTTAAATCAAATGTTTTGAGGAATTATGAAATTGTTAATGAATGAGCTCTTTTAAATTGATGAAACCCAGACGAGGTGCAAACCACCAGGAATGTGACAGCAGATGTTTTTACATTTCATCCACTTACTTTTAATGTCACACATTTTAACTTCAGTGATTGAATTCAGCTTTATTATTAAAATATTTGTTTTTTCGTTGACACATTATTCTTTTTAACAGAGATGTCTGAAACACATTGTTCTGCTTTTAGTTTCACTTTGGACTGCAGACATCTTTACTGTCCTGAAAAGATGCAACAGTATCCCCCACTGTCTACTATAGAGCAATTATCTAATATCACAAACACACAGGATGATTTTCCTACATGTAATAATTTTCCTATAAACGGTATGATTGTAAACCAGTCCAGGTTGAGTGGATTGACTGTGCTCTTACTGGATTGATAAGCTAACAGGCAGTCTGAGTAAGTCCAGTCTTAAATTATAATTACAACATTTTTACGTGAAATTAATGTGTTGTCTTATTTACATAGAATTCAATAGTTATTGCAAATAAAACTAGCAGTTGACCTATATCCAGGTCAGTGTACGTTGTATAATTTTATTTTACTGCATATAACTTAATATATGGACATCAATTATTAGATATTTTTTTTGTATGTGTGGATTAGATGGATTGTTACTAATATCTGGTCAGAATTTCATGTTAATAAAACCTTTGGAAACTGGCGACATGTTCAACATGCTGTGACCCAGGGTCTTCACAAATGTCCAGCTGCATTTCCCCTGTTTTAACTTGGTGTTGGTATTACATTAAAAACAGGCTTTTATTAGTCTAATTTACTAGAATGATATAAAAGAGTTTAAAAAAAATTATTACCCAGCTTTTTGAAATCCATGGTTTAGTTTATATCATATTATATGTCAGACTAACTTATGTGTGGAGCAACAAATGTTTCTTTAATGTTCAATTAGAAGTATGAAGTGCAAAATGCTGGTATGTTTAATATAAAACAAACTGAAAACCTGAAGGGGAGAGAGTGAAGTGATGTCACTGCTTTGTGAGTTGGTGAAATTAAAGACTGGTTCTTGTGTAGAGTGATGCCCCCTGCTGGACATATCAGAGGATGTCAAGCTGAAGGATGAAGAATCATCACCAGTTCAAACACCTACATAATTTATCTACCACAGTGCAATATATGTCTAATGAGACAAATGAAAATTTGTAACATAATTTTGCTGTTGTTTTATATAAAAGTAAAGTTTTTTTCATTCAACCTATAACTTGCTGGCCCTATGATTTACTGACCCTTACTGTATATGCACTGTTTTGATTAAAAACTGGTTAAACTCTCTCTCCTCTTTGCTCTACAGTCATGTCTCCTCCTCTTCACCTCCTCTGGGATTTTGGGGTCAAATTTTGATATTGAGTTTTTGAGGTGTTAACAGCAAAAGCCATATACCTTCAATCTAAAAAATGAAGAAAAATCAAACCTGTTGCAGCATTTTAAAGAACTTCAGTTTAAAGACATCGGACCTGTGCAGATTGATAAGCTAATGGCTAGTCACAGTGGATCACTGCAGTCTTGAAACAACTTTCATCTTGAAGATATGCAAATGGTTTTATAAAAAAATGTACTCTGCTGGAAATCTTGTATTATTTACATTTTATGGTAATGTATAGATATACAAAAAAAAAGTGACTGGTGATCAGAATTGGCCAATATTCATCATGATTTAATGTGATCAACCAATCTGAAACTCATAAATCTGATTTATTTTGTAAACATGCCAAGCAGCAAAAAAACTTTTAGCTGGTCTCACCAATGCTAAGTGACAATTCATAAAAGCAATATCTTAAGTTTTACATTAAAACACTACTTATAAGATTTTACTTTCCTTTAAAAACATTTTTTATTAGATTTTGTTAAAATACTTTTAACAAATCAGAATCGCTCAAGTCGCAAAAGCATATTGCCTGTAAAACCAGAATTGGTACACATTTTTTTCAATGAGGTGCTCAAGGGAGTACAAGGGGCTGATGTTTGGTACTCACACCATCCTTGTGAGGGTGTGCACTGCAGTGTGTTGCTAAGCTCCCGCTACCATATGAGCGCACTGTCACAGCAACTCGCAAGATGTGAAAGTGAAACTCTGAGAGAACTGCTCAGCTCAGGCTGCAGCTGGTCAGTGTGTGATGAGGGGCTGCACACTCCATACAGCGATGTGCAAAAGAGCATAACGGCACAAGGAACTGGTACACATTTGTGCACCACTTTTGTGTAGCCCTGCTTATAGTGTTAACATTTAGGCTGGGGAAACAATACAATGCAAACTAGATGGCAGTGTAAAAGTTTAAAAAATACAGTTCTATGAATGATCCCTCCCCTATTTGAGATGGCAAAATTCCATTTTGGTCTTGGTTCTTCATCTGTCAAAACGAATCCATACTCCTACAAACTGAGGTTGTTTAAAAGGTAATCTGCAGCTGCTGTTTATAAAATTTCCAAAGAAACTTATTTCAAAAGCTTTGATACACATTTCTTGTAAATCAAATTGTAACAATTTGAGTAAAAATAAAAACCAGACTAGACAAAAAGTCTAAACTTGACAACCTCAAGATTTATTGAAAACACAGGAGACTGACTGGATGAAATAAAATGCCTTTTTATTGGTTCAGCCGTGTCATAAACTCATCCCCAAAACAAACACAGCAGGACTAGAACTGTTTGTCAACCTAGCTACCTTTGATAGCACATAAAACTGGGTTTTATCAGACCACCAATGATAGCTTTAGAATTGTTCTATCAGACATCCAATGATAGCATACAAAATAGTTAACCTACCAGTGATACTGTATATAAAACACTTGTCTCTAGATTTATCCCAGACCCACCCCCAATTTCACCCCATATCCCTCTTTAGAACATTTGACACTGACATATTTTATGCTTAAACAAGCACATATTAAGAGTGCATAATTCTCCATTTTTGAGATTATATAAAAAAAACTACACAATGTTACACTTGAAGTCAGAGTACATTTCAACTGATTATTAGTGTTCTACACATTCGACCATAACCAAAAGGAACATTGTATAATAGCACTATAACTTAACACTACGTGTAACATACGTTCTTAAAAAAAAAGAAAAATTACAAATGATTAGCATTGAAGAGAAAATGAAGATGGCTAGTGTGAAGGCAAGCTGGGTCAGTACCATAACATAATGAGTAATACAAAAAGAAATACAAAAAATAAGAAAAAATAGAAACAAAAAAGTATCTGATAATACAGGCAAAGCTAAAACATGTGTTTCACACTTAAGATCAACCTCATGTGCACTCATCCAAATAGATAACCTGCTCTTAGACCTCCATTGTGTGATTTTTTTTTTTTTTTTTTCAATCTTTGATACTTGGAAATCCTCCTTTTTCTCTCTCGTTTCAACTTGCTTCAACAATCCTGTGGCAACCATCTTAATTTTCTTGTGTCAGGCACTTTCCAAGACTTCCCGTTCCTCTCTTTACCTTCAACGTTTTACAGGGCAATCATAATGCTGCTTCAGACAAGACAGGACAGCCACAATGCAGGTTTGATCAGAAAACAACTGCAAAAGACCACAGGACAAATCTATTATTAATGTGCTTAGATATTATTTAAGCTTGTAAATGTAAGAGTGCTGTAGTCTAACTTACCAATCCTACAGGTCGGTGTCAAACCAGGCCAGCTGGTTGCTGTCCATCAGTTCCTGGGTGTGGCCCAGATCTGGCAAAGGATCAGTGTGGTGACCCAGGTCGGGCAGCGTGTCAGCATGATAGTCAGCACCTTCCATCATGGGGTCCAACAGGGTGTCCTGACCGTAAGCTGCTGGGTAGGCCCGATATGCTCCATCTGAAAGGAAAAACGTGGTGGCACCTTATCGTTCAAATTCACTTGACACCAGGTGACTTATTTGCCAGGTAGAAGATAGTCTCAGTTACTGAAAATTCATAAACTCAGTTTTAAAAGCAAACAAAAAAACAGAACATAGTAACATTTTCAACTTAAAATTACAAGAAGCTTTTTTTTTTTTTTTTAATTTTTTTAAAACAGATACCGGATGACTACTCACCATCTTGTCTGTAGGCCAGCGGATCACCCTGTGCTCCCATGTCCAGTCCCAGGTCTCCAGTCTGTAACAAAGATGATGTTATGACATAAATAGCAGCTCGTTTGATTTGTTTTTAGCTGTGCATGGTTCCTTTTAGATACCAGATTTTGTTTTTCTAAATTTATGTGTGCACGTACATCGTTCCAGGCCATGGGCTCAGTCCTGAACAATGAGCTGGTCAGCTCCACCGACAGACGCTTCTTGTAGTCTTGGGGTTTGTCTTCAGACATGCGGAACAGAACAGCTGCAGCGTAGGTTGCTAGAGAAGAATTCAGATCCACGTAAGTCAAGCAACAATGACAATAAAAAAGTGCGATCTGTATCTCTTTTTTGTAAACTCACCAACACCCTCGTTACGAGAGTGCAGCAGCTCGGTGAGCGGTGCGGTGGCTCCCTCAGCTTCAATAGCCTCAGCAGCCTCTTTGTCCTGGGCCAGTTCACACAGAACACCTGCTGCAACACGCTGGATGTTCTCCACTGGAGAGTACAGCAACTGGACACAACAACGAGGACAAAACATGCATCAAGGATGTAAAACACACCAGCATGGATTTAACAAACAAAACCATTTTACCTGGACAAAGAGTGGAATGGTGTTAAGTCCTCTGATTACGATTCTGTTGTGGACATCCCGGGCCAGGATGTGCAGAGCTCCTGTGCACCCTTCAACTATTTCCTCCATACGAACACCCTCCTGGATGAGTTTGAAGGAGGAAATAAACATGAAAGAAACATTAGGTACACATTTAAATAAAATAAAATTAAAACAACCATATTAAAAAGTTGAATATTGTTGGACACACACCACAAACTGCTGCTGATTGCCTCCCATACTGGTGCGCCTCTGGGTGTCCTGGTGAGCTCTGACAAGCAGCTGGACCAGTCGGGGAATGGCACCCTGCTCACGAAGAGCGCTGTGATTGGCAGGGCAGAGGGCCAGGTTGCGAATTAGACCAACTGTTGCCTAAACAGAAGAAAGATTTTACCTTCTTTAGTTAAGAATGTTTTGGTGATTTTAATAAAGTGTCCAAAGAAAAGCTTACCTTGATTAGTGGCCAGTGGGATGGAGGATGTAGCAGTTTGACAACAACAGGCAGGCCATAATGCAGGCGCACAGCATTCTGGGCCATCTCAGCATCCTGGTGGCGAGAGGTCAAGTGACGCAGGGCACAGACTGCAGGCTCTGTGATGTCCTCTCTGTCGCCAGCCCGAAGTACAGTTCTCACCAAAGCCTCAATGCCACCAACCTAATGAAACCATTTAAGAGTCGATATCAAAGACTTGACAGCAGTCAACTGAAAACAAAACAAAGTCCCTCAAAAGATTACAGCACATACCTGGCACACCATAAGTTTGTTGCTGTAGTTGTTGCAGGTCAGGTTAGAGAGGATGCCAGCAGCACATGTCACCACGTTGATGTCATCACTGCCCAACAGCTGGACCAGGGTGCCCAGGAGACCTTCCATCCCCTCCTACAGAGAGGAATATGGAAAATGTTTATTCTTTAATCTTGTTCTTAATGAGAATGTCTCTTTTTAAAAACTTTATACTGTTTTTAAAATTAAATATATGCAGCTTTAAGAATGGGCCTTTGGGAACCCAGATGTGACTGCGGAAAAGCCTTACCTGTTTAGTGGCAGCATCTGAGAGATTCCTCAAAGTCCAGAGGCAGTTCTGGACCAGACGCTGGCTCGGGTCGGTCAGATGAAGTCCCAAAGCCTGCATGCCACCTACACAGCCAAACACAATGATCACATTAAGATCCCATGTGTAAAAATTACCACACACACACACACACACAACTCCAAAATACAACTTAGTCCAATAATTATATCAACAGTGAGGACTGAGGAAAAGTTAGATGAGGAGATGATGATTTTGTGTAAGTGTGTGTGTAATGAAGTATTCACTCACCAGCTTCTACAATGGCTGGCTTGTTGCTTGAGCAAACAGAGAGCACCTTGAGCACTCTGCTTGTGGTCCACAGCAGTTTCTCATATGTGAAGGTCCTCATGATGTTGACCAGGGCTTGGGGACCACCACTGGCCAGGATGATCAGCTAAAACAAAGACAGAATTTTGTCCAAGTAGAAAACTATGTAAGCAGACCTACAAAGGGGATCGGATCCCAAAAACTATATCAATATAAATATATGTTAAAAAATAAATAAATAAAAATAAAATAAATAAAAAAGCAAATGTGCCTTTACCTTGCTTTCCTGATTGCCATATGCCAGAATCTGGAGACAGTCAGTAGTGATAGCCAGAAACTTGACATTGGTGTTAGACAACAGAGCAACCATCTTTTGCAGCCCCCCAGCGAGGCGCACTGCCATCTTGGCCCCTTCCTGGTGCAACAACAGGTTGTGGAGTGTGGTGATGGCATAGAACAAAACACTGTCCACTGGTGAGCTGGTAAAACCACAACAACATACACAAATTAAATCCATATTCAATGTTTCTACAATGTGTTACTGATACGAGAAAACCAAAAACAAGACACACAAGGAACTTTTTATTCACACATGGCAACAATTATGTTTCTGTTGAGGCGATAATCATAAAAGATGCTGCACTATAGCTTTTACCCACCAGTTATAAAATTAAAAAGTCACCCAGTAGATCAACATACACAAATTAATCTATTCAGCAAGATTCTCAGGAAAAAAAACAACAACAACTGGACTTGATATCTGTATCTTAATCCACACAAAGGTTAAACGAGTTCCTTTCTCCTCACGCCAGCCTGCACTGAAAGCACTGTGATGTGATTCCAGGTGCAAATTCAATCACACACATACAACATCCAACAGGTCACAACTTGCTATAGATCAAAGTGTTTTGGCTCTTTGTGAGCTGAATTCACACGTGAACACAGGGGATGTTCAGGAGACCGTGTGGACAGTTTGGCTCAAAGTTTTCCTGCAGGTACTCTTCATAGCCCGACAGGAAGGAGGGAGGGAGTACTACTGCAAATCCATCTACAGGAGGCAGGACACGATGCAGAAAGTAGTGTTGAAATTATCTCTGCAACACGTTCAGAATAGCAGATGAGGCTTTGCTGTAGATATTATTACCACATTTTGAATGTATCTGCAATAGCCAGGAGAGGAAGGACAGCAACATAAAGGTCAGCAGAAAACAGGAATGAAACTGCAAGAGTGCAGCAAAATCTGCTGCAGAGTTGCTCACCTGCTGGGTGGAAAAATGACCACAAGT
This sequence comes from Callopanchax toddi, assembly GCA_006937965.1. Taxonomy (NCBI): domain Eukaryota; kingdom Metazoa; phylum Chordata; class Actinopteri; order Cyprinodontiformes; family Nothobranchiidae; genus Callopanchax; species Callopanchax toddi. The sequence goes on along the minus strand of SSNR01000058.1, from coordinate 275,225 downwards.
AGCTTTAAATTAACACAAAAAATATTTTTATTTTCACATTTCACCCACAGAAAACATCTCTAGATCATTTCAGGACTGCAACACAAGTGTGTAAAGGGCCATAGCTCAAAACAAAACCCTTAGGTTATTTAGGTTTCACCTATTTTTTCCCCCAAAGTAAAGGTTGAGGCATTTTGTTTTGCAGAAAATATAGCTGGTTAACCGCTGATCATCTTATTATAAAAACAAGTTGGTCAACTTTTTAGATTTATTGTTTTTAGATCTGTAAAGAAGTCCAACTATTCTCTTTTCAAATGACTGGCAACCAAAACATACCACACACCAAGGCTTGGACCATCATTTTATCATTGCATATTTTACCATTTAAACAATGCAATAAGCATCATGTTCATTTGCATGTCTTACCCCAGCATCTTGACCAGAGCAGGGATGCCTCCAGATTTGAAGATTGCGAGGAGCCCCTCACGATGGTGGGAAAGGTTGTGCAAAGTGCCAGCAGAACAACGAGCAGTTTCCACATCTCCAGTGTTTTGCATGGCACGAACAACCGCTGAAACCATTTGCGGCGAACGCATGAGGGCATGACGCGATGCTTCCTTCTTTGACAACTGGTGCACCATTACAGCCGCTTTATTCACAACCACCTACAACAGAAAGGAGACTTGTTGGAAATCAAAAAGCAAGGAGTTTAAACCTGCTTTGTAACAAAGTAATGAAACAAGTTAATTATCCTGATTAATTATTCACTCTCGTACCTGGTCCTCATCATTGAGCAGTTTAGTGAGCTCAGGTATAGCACGAGTGGCCAGCTCAGCATCATCCTGATAGTTGATCAGGTTGACCACGGCGTGTTTTAGCATCTGAGAGGGCTCAGCCAGACGCTGTACTGCTGTTGGATGAGCAGCATCCAATTGGGTCGGGGGGATCTGAATGCCCTCTTCAAGAGTTTCAGGGAACATAGCGGCACGCACACGCTGGGCTCGGGTCATGGCATAACCCTCAATATCTACAAATAGATAACACAATGACGATGGAAATGTTTACTTTTTATTTAACTGTAGCAATTATTGCACAGTACAATATCTTTTATAATAGGATGTAATAACGTAGGTTACATGTTTAACTTTAATTTCATCTGTAATTTTCAAGTCAGGTTTTCATAATATAGCAACTTATAAATGACATTGAAAAGTCAAACACTATGCAAAACACACCATTTTGTTAAAGTTAGAGAAACAGCTGCAAGGCATGTGAAGGTGCACTGTGATTTCTGGCAACAAGATTGGCAACAGATCTTCAAAGTCCTGTAATTAGCAAGTTGAGTCACTGGGAATTCAGCCTTGTCCCAGCAGCAGTTCCACAGTTCCTTGTGCCACTAAAAGTACACAATCCATTGGCTTCCCAAGCCTGGCATTCCCAGAGGAACAATAACAGTCATCTAGACATAACAATTAGCCCCCCATAAAATTTAACCAGGTTCTTTTCAGTTTAGCCTGTATGCAATCCAGTACACCGAATGTTCATTTGAGAAAAGCAACGCTATTTTAACTAGTCGAACACTCACTGGTGAGTCTTATCTCATTTACCTGTAGCTTCAGGAGTGAAGGGCTGATTGAACTCCCAGTCATAAAGTGTTGGATCGTCCTCCTCTGCATCATGGTTCCCTTTGCCACTCAAAGACGGTGCTGTGGTGGTGACACCTGACTGGATTCCTGAATCCAGATAGGACTGCTGCTGCCACTGGCTCACAGCAGCCTTACTGTCACCCATAGCCATGTCCAACTCCATCAAATCAGCTGCAGAGAGACCAAAAAAAACTATTATTAATCAACCACCAAAAACAGTTTGAAAACTGTGACTGCTTTGTTTGGTATGCTTTAACAAGACTTGTAGACATCAGTGGCAGGTATAAATCCTCACAATAGTGTTATCAACTTGTGTCTGTTTCAGCATGGACTGTTCATTTTTTATGAAGATGCCCACACAGAAAAAAGGTACAGCGTAGAAGGACAGAAAACAAAAATAAAAATTGTGTTAAAATTTGAGAGAAAAAGTTTTTCTTAAAAGCTTTTCATTATGAAAATGGCTTCAAATTAAAGTAAAAGTTAAGGCTTTGAAAAGTTACAATTAGTATCATACCTGTCGTAGCCTGCTCTTTGAACAGCCTCAGTTTGGAAAAACAGATCAACTTTGAACAGACAAGCTAAGAAGTAGTCACAATGGAGCCAGTGACAAAGGTTACGTTTACGCTACAAGGCTACAAAAAAACAAATCTGCCCACAAATAGCCAAAATCAGATTTTTACGACAGTTTGAACAGCACTAATGTGATTCCAACTGGACGAGAAAGGAAGCAACAAGATCAAATGCTTTCCATGATCACTTGGTTGTCAGCTCTGACTGCACAACAACTTCAGAGCTGAAAACACACACCAACATATGTAGCAGCCATATTTACTTCCGTAAACAGAGCTTCCGTCTCCTTCAGGGCTGTAGACTGTTCACACTTAAGTCTGATGGTGACCACATTAAATTTATAATGCAAACAATTGTGTCTTAACACAGTTAAAATGTCTAAAATGTAATATCAGTTTATGCCAATGACATAACTTCTAATTTGCTATTAATTTAGCAATTTTTTTGATTATGCTGGCAGAATTATAAAATTCTAGCCCAGAGTGCTATATTAGTTAGCTCTGCAGAGATCCACAAGTAACTACTAAACTGTATGTAAACAATAATGTAATGGGAAATTTGTTGTAGTGCAATAGTTGATAAAATAACATCTGAACGAACCATTGTTTTAAATAGATCAGTTATTTTAAGATGGCAGAAAAACTTAAAACACTCCTGTGCTACTAGTCATTTGTTTGTTCAATCAGAACTAATCTTTGTTTCTCAAAACTGGGGTCGTTCAAAGAGATTTCTACAACAGGTAGGATATGAATTGTTCTCGACATTTCCACAGTGAACCACTTCAAATGATATGGACTATCCTTTAAAAGAGATTTGTAAATACTAGATCCCTTTCAATTCTTTGTGCAAACAAATTATTGGAAATAAACAACTGCTGTGGACTTTGTGACATGTGCTCCTCACAATTCCTCAATGTTACTGTAATTCCACATAAAATCTACATAATTACTAATAAATTCTATTCACATTGATATAAAAATGTAGTTGTGTTTGCATTAACAAAACAAACTAATTGTAGGTATGTAGTTTGCAATACTCACACTGGGTAGCCATTGTTCTTGCCTGCCCTCAGCCCGCACAGCAGATATGTCTGGAAAAAGATATGGACACGACAAAAGTAAGAAAACTGAGGTACAACTCTGTTTCTTGCTTGGTAAAGCCCAAACTAAACGTGATAAGGTGATTCTTCTACGTGGTCTCAATGAAAACGCTCTTTTTTGGGTTTACTGCTCTACCTCCGTCGCCACTTTAAGCAAACGCAGATTTCTGAGGGGAAATGCCGAGTCTCCACCTTAAACCGAGAGAGCAAAGCGGTGGGTATTTCCAGGCCAGCACGAACACAATTCACCATTCAGCGGCATACTACATCAAAGGCATATTTCTCCCCCTCCCCCCGTACCACGGCCAAGTTCCGACCTCGCTGCTTGGGTTTCCAATGAGAGACATAACCCCCTCCGCCTGGAATCACTTCCATGACTCCTCCTCTCATGGTGCCTCTAACTACCCCCCCCCCCCCCCCC
>SSNR01000058.1:0-271500 GCA_006937965.1 Callopanchax toddi | reverse complement strand
CCCCCCCCCCCCCCTAAAAAAAATAAATAAATAAAACCAGGCTGTCTGATGATTACCAAGTAAAAAAATCCAACTAACTGAATGAGTTACATTATTAACCATGTGCTATTTATCAACATGTAATTAAAACAGGAGCGCTAGCACAAATTAGCCACCCCAGCTAGCTCTTATCTCGAAAGCACGCTACGCTAACCTTTCCGTTAGTTAGCTCGCTAGCTAACATAAACAATCAGTGTTTCTGGATTTGCCAGGACACTTAATAACAAAACGTAGGATTTATTATAATACACACCCGTTATCACAAGCCGCTAATAATGCTTCATTATAGGAATCGTGACACTGAAGGAAGCCCTCAGATCTTTAATTCAGGTGTGATTAGCGTATAAAGACGTATAAAAAGTAGATCCAGGCGCCACCGTACAAAACCTGCTAAAGCTGCCAGCCACATCAGAAAACCTCACCGGAGCCCCCTCCTTAGCAAAAGATGATTTTCTTTGATAAAACATGCATTGACAAACTGTAACAGCGCTACACAGTGTCTAAACTAAACATATTGTCTTTTACCAGAGTCGAGCGGCACCTCCGTGGTTTTTGTCAGGCAAAATTTTCCCTTTCTCGTAGCTGAAAATAGTAAAAGGACTGTTAGGTGAACCACCCGTCCTAGTCCGAACCACACCCGCTGCTGCGCCGTCGAAGATGTTGCTTCCGCCTGCGCGATCGAACATCAAGATGGCGAAGAGAGAAAATGCACAGTATTCTGCCGCACTCGGAAAAGTAGAGCGTCCTCCCACTTTAGGTTTTGACTTAAATACCGGTTTTTACCATTATTTTTAGATAGTTCCACCTTTATTTCTCAAAAGAAAAATATGCCATTTTACCTATAAAGTTTTTCCAAATGTGGCAAATTACAGAATACAGAATTAATTTTATTATAATCAATTACATTACATGGTTTGCTGTGACTTGCATTGAAGGGTCAAAGTTATGCAATTAACTGAGGTTGGAACATTTTCCATTAGGATACATAAGATTAATTTACTAATGAAATAGTCAAAATTGAATGCTGCTATCACACACCTGAACACATGTAAATCAGATCTAACATACAGGGCTCAGCTGAAAAATACAAAACACAAAATACACTGCCAACAAAATTTGATGTTGCTTGTTTTTTTAGCACCTTTAATTTAATCCCAAAGCACATTTTCTGACCTTAACAGAAAATCATCAGTATGCTGGACTTGCTTGTGTATTTTATGTATCCAATAAGCTTTGCAACAATGTGAAATGTGTTATTTTGCATTTTGATTTTGGACATTATTTGTAGATTAGCTAGAATATAACTGAAATTTACATGTCTAACATTTCTACCCTCATCAGGAATGTACAACAAAATTACTAAAAGTCCAGTTTTACCAATCATGTGTCAATAAAAGGAAAAGAAATGCCTTTAAAATAGCAGCATGTGCCATGCATACCGCTGTACATATCCTCGTGTATGAAGGCCTGAAAAGGTCAAAGTCCAAATGTTATTGAGAAACACACTGCTGTTAGGAAAGTCAGGTAAAAAGAATCTAATCAGAAGCTTTACCATAATGATTTGTTAAGAGATTCATATCTGTACAAACAATAAATACATTTGGAGCATTCTGTGATATAGCCAGAAAAAGACAAGCCAACATCAGACTAACAAGAAAAACATTATGTTAAAAAAATATCACTTTAATGATTCTTTAATATGGTGGCATTTATTCTGACTGATTTTCTGTTTCTTGTCAGTTTTATTGTGCTTGCTCCAGCTGCCAGTAGCACTTTGGAGTAAAACTATAAAAAGCTCCACTACTGTCCCAGTTACATCTGTAAGTTAGCATCAGGAAATCGGAATGACAACCAGGAAGTGCTATAAATGGCTCGGCTACAGTGCAATTTTATTTTCAATCAGCCATGCACTGTTTGAGATTAAATAATTTACACAGATCAGCTGTAACATTGTGACCACTTGTTAAATATTAGGAGCAACTTCCTCTTCCACCACTAATGGCCCTGACCTGTCATGACATGGACTCTGCTGTCAGGTCTTTAAGATTAAGAATTTTTTCCCCAATACTGATCTGAGACATTTAGGATTAAGTGTCTGCTGATACGAGTCTTAGTCCAATACCTACATTATTTAGCTTTTTTTTTTTTTTTAACAGCACAGACATGTATACTACATATCATCTACAGATCACACAAGTTGGTTGGTTACTCCTGCAAACAAGTGTTTTGATTTGACCAGACTGTTTTTTGCTCTTTATTGATGTCTGATCACTATTTGTCAAACATCATTGTGAACAACTAGCACAAACCTGGACTCATAAACACCAGCTGGTGATTTAAAATGTTTATAACAAGCGTTTCAATCTGTTTGTGATTTCAGTTTTAAACAGTGACAGTAGTGTTCTGACCTGCTTTTATTTAATTATGTCACTGACAAAACACAAACTGCTGGAGGATGGGAGACCATTAGCTCAGGTTATTTCACTGATAATTTGACTTATTGACTTTGAAGTAAAGTTTTTTGTCTTAAATTAAGCAGAATAAAAGTGAAACTGAGATTTTGAGCATGAAGCTCACTATATTTAATTGGTTGTTGGTCTCCTTGAGCCCACCTCCTGCTCCTGATGAAAATGATTCTTTCCCCTAGCCCAGCAAAGAGTTGTATGACCTGATGTAAACCAGAGAGTAGGTCAACAGTGGAGATCCGTAACTGAGTGTTGTCATTCTGATCTGATACAGATCAATGAAAAATGCCTGCAGGGGTCCCCAACCCGTTAAATGAGATCAGTTTGGGTCATCCCTGATTTTGACATTTGATTGGATTCCTGGAGATCATCTCAAAACTTTGCGTTTTACAGCAAAGTCATGACATCACCTTTGGGAGCCACTGCCTTAACCATTCTTAAATTATTTTGCTGTAAAATGCTGATTATCCTGCTGCAAAAGAGCTGTATCCATTAGAAAATACAATATTTCTAAAGGGATTATCTTGGTTGGGTATTTAGGTGAGACTTAAAGGGATATTCCATTTTGAAGTGGCACTCTATTAATTATTTACCATCGGTGACATCACTCAAAGTGAGTGGAGTCTCTAGAAACAGGAAGTAGTTCACATTGTCTTGCCTTCTTCCTAAAGTGCCCCCTGTTGCCATGTTTTCCACAAGTAAGAAATATTTATGTTGCAAAACATGATTCATCATAACAGACTCCACTCCTTTTTTCATTGCACTATGGTTCTTTTCTGAATCTTAGATTAAATGAAGAGCACAGCTCTTCTGCAGCTTTGCAACAAACAGCATTTAACATTTTCAGCAATTACTAGATTGAAAATACAAATCTACCTTTGCCTCCAACAATAATGCCATGAATTCTATATTTTTCCATCTTTTTGCCATTTTAGCTGCTTCGGACCTGTCCAAATCAGGAACATCTGACAGCAGTTATATTTGTAGAGCTGCTGTGATCCAGCTGTCTAGACATCTCAATTTGGTGACTGGCAACATGACTCAAACCCATACTTACGTTTCTTTCCCTTAAAACGTATCATCTTGTCATTTTAGTAGCCAATATTTATGACGCATGTATTTATAAAACAAACAAAAAAGAAAACATAAGAGAAGCCATGTGAATCCGAATAAATACACCTTTTTATTTGACCGATTGACAGATCTGATTATACAAACGCCAACACGGAGCTCTGAAATAACAGGACCAATCAGCGAGACAATGACTGTACATTCTTGATGTGACCCTCCCATTTTCTGACCCCACCCCTTTTTCTGACTGTCAGCAGTAACTACATACAATGCTAGTATTTTTTTTTCTGTACAAGTAAAGCTAAGCTACCCACCCGCTAACGCCCACTCCCTGTTCAGTGCAGTTTTTACCTCAACTTTAGGCCAAATACAGAACAGGGTGCCATGATGAACCTTAGTGTTGAATTTTGTTAACCCTTTCATGTTTGGTTGTAGTCTAGCAGCTGCTGCTGGTGTAATAACGGAGTGTGCGTACGTTTGTAGTGTATGAATATGGGCGTAGTCTTGTTTCTTGCCATTTGGTTGTAATGCAGAAAGTTCAAAATCTCTTACCCATTAGTTCCCTAATTATCCTCAATATGTCTCATTCTTACACTCTTGTTCACACTCACACACACACACAAATACTGATTTTTTTTCCCTTCATCTTAAAAAAAGAAGACTGTTTGCATGTTTGTTTCAATAGTTTTTGTTCTCAATCTCTTCATCCAGTCACCTATAGCTCGTCTCACATCCATTAGACACACAGTCATCTCTATCTTATCTAAGTGCGGTTTCTTCCAACATGCGCTCTCAGAAGTTCCTACAGTAAAAACACTACCTGTACCATCACACCAAATGGATGGATAAAACACCCTCACGTTCGGTTTCAGTCCATCTCTTGCTTCCTCTCACACCCCTCCATTGGTCCCCCTTTACCCATGTACTCAAATGGAACAGACAGTCTTTTGCATGTAACAGTGACAAACACGTCTCCTTGGTGTAACAGCTGCGAAGAAAATAAAAAGGGCGGGAGCGAGTGAAGGAAGGCAATAGAGAAGGGAGAAAGAGATGGTGAGATCTTCTCCTTAAAAGGAGGAAGTGAAAAGACGACGGGGAGGAATAACTGTACGTCCACCCCTCTGTCCCCCCCCCCGCATCTTTACGATGAAGTGGTAGGTGGAAGGAAAGGGAGGTGGAGGGTGACTGAGGTGGAGAAGGGGGAGAAGGGGTGAGGGGAGTCGGTCTTCATGTGTCCTGGCCATCTGTGGCAGGGGCGTCGTTGGCATTGGACAAGTCTGAGTCAGTTTCCCGGCTGGATATGCGGTCCAACTCCGCCTGGACATCGCTCAGGCCCAGCTTCGAACCTGAAAATTAAAACTATTTGTAAAACTGTAAAAAATAACAACAAAAACATACAAGCAGTAAGTGCTGTGAACAGAAGTACAATTTCAGCCACGATGCACAAGCATGTGCACATGATTAAAATAAGAGCTGGGAGGAACAGTGATCATCATTAAACATGGATGAGTATAAACACTTGCACAGTTCCAGTATTGTTAATTAGGCCATTTTTCTATTTAATACAAACATTTCAGAAGGCTGCAGAGCTTTCAGTGGTCTCATTGTGTCTCAGCTCATTTGCAAAAGGATGAGCAGCCGTTCTACTTGTACTGATGTTGAGAACAACAGCAGCCACCTGATGTGAATAAGCTCTGAGCTGTAGGGAAAAAATATATTTCAACATAAAGACGGTTAAAAAAGATTTTCTTCAATGACAGCAATCTTATTTAGATTACCCGTTTTATTCACATCCAGGTTACAAATTTGAACAATAATCCAAATCAGGCGTATTATTATTATTATTATTATTTTTATTTAAGTTTTCCATTGTGACGTACAAATATTTGCTTGAAACTCCTTTTTCCTTGTCCTAACAATCAGTGTACTCGTCGTTTCCTCTAAGCTGTTCTTGAGCTTTCTAAAGATAAAAATAACTTTTACAAAAAAAACAGACCAGGAAAAGTGGAGGTCAATTTGAGGTTTTGAGAAACAAAAATGTCTTTGAGAAAAGATGACGTCTTAGCAGTGTTCTCATGTGCAACTAAACATGCATATCAGCAAAAAAACCATATCCTGATATGTTGCCCTGCAAGTCTGGAAGCGAACACCCAAACAGACCTGGTGCATTTTACTTTCTGTCTGAGTGTAAAAGCTGCATCTCAGCACTATTTAAAAGACAAGTTATCTAATGATTTATTTTTTATGGAAGTAATCAGTTATTTGTTAAATGCAACTTTGTTAGAAATTAAATCACCTTTTCAGAAACTCTCCATTTTTGGCTAACGGTGGTGGTTTTCTAATTTGTTTCTGCATATTGTTATTAGCACAAGTAGAAATGGTGTTTCATATCACATGAGATGCCACATAGCTTTATTTTCATGGTTTGACCAAAACAGCTTTATTTCCATCATTTCTCCATTTAAAACAGAGTTAAGGCAGAGTTAAGTTTGGGAATTTCACTGAAAACATTTGCAGATTACCATTTATTGTACCGGTATTTACGGGCATTGTGTTAAAAGCTGAATTCATCTTCACACTCTTAGCCTCCTCAGTCTTAATTAGAATCATGTGCAGATTGATTGTTGCACGTTATTGATGAAAAATGCAACCCTACATGCAAAAATAAAACAAATATCCCTCAAATAAAGTGGGGAAAAAAAATTTGCAGCGAAAGGGAAGGCAGGATATATGCAATATTTTAATATGATCCTCTTTCTAGTCTTCCTCTTGGTAATTCTTGCATGCACTTGGACTTTGGCAACAAATATGATAGTGCATCTCAAAGGCAATGTAGCACAAAAGTAATATTTTTGCCATAAGATAATTTGATAAATCTACATATTGGAACAAGACAAAACATGTATAATGTATGTACAATAAATGGACACAAAAGAAAGCCTGTGGTCTGTGTGTCTTTTTTCCACAAGACATAAATAACCAAAACAGGAGATTTGTTTCTTTAAGGATGCTGGAGAAAAAAGGAGGTTTAGCAAATAAAAGGAGGAGGAGTCAAAATAATCAAAAAGTCAAATGGAAGCGACGAAAGACGAGTAATATCCTGCTCACACACACCTTACCGCGGCCAGCATCCTCTGACTAGTGCATACACACACACACACACACATTATGAGTGAAGTTAACAATGAAAGGAGGAAATGACATTCTGAAGTGAAGCTAATATCATCCCTAGATCCCGTAAATTTATTTTCTAAGGGTTATGCTCCAGTCGGAGTGGAGGACAAGTATGGAAGTGAAGATGATGGATGGCAAATGAGAGCTGAAGTAATGAAGCGTGACTAAAGATGGAAATTCAGCCCTCAAACACAATTACATAACATGTCTCAGAAAAAGCCAAAGCACTTTGAGCAACAGCGTGTGTGTTCTCACCTGACTTCCGTACAGTTCCTGGAGTGTTGTTTCCACCACCTGGTGCCCCGGGCCCCCCCGTTCCTGCTTTCTTTGTCAGTAGACTGTTGAAGAAGTTGGCCAGCACGCCCTCGCTTGTCTGACCTGCAGCACAAAGGAACCACAGTCAAAGAGAGCGCTAACAGCAGAGGAGGAGAATCATCAGATGGGTGTGCAGATACCTGACTGTGGCATGGCATTTGCTACGTTGGCTGCAGCAGAGCGATTACTCGTCCTCGGGGAGCCTGTGGGCGCCCGGCTAGTCGTGTCCTAAAACCCACAGCAAGTTTTTTCTTACACATGAACACCGAGAGGAGTCTTTCTTTCATTTTATTGGTCAAAATCTTTGTTTTTTTTTTTTAAAGAAGGAAGTACTCACCACTGGTCGCCCTGCTGTCACAGCAGGCTGTTTGGCAAGCAGCGACTGCAAATTAGAGCATGATATCACTCCAATTAGTACTTAATTAACATATCAAGACCCTCAATTACATTTGATTTGAGGAGCAAACTGAAATGGTGTCTGACCTGCAGCTTTACCAGAAACACCTGGTCATCCTCTGCCTGAATCTCCTTTTCATGAACAATCTAGTGAAAGGAAAAATAAAAAATGAATAAACAGCAGCTTGTATGTTAGACTGGACCATTTTTACAGTTTTTGCTTTGTGCATTAGCTGCAAAAATGAATCAATAAATCAATTAAACACCTTTCTGACTGGAGGTTTGACTATTATGTCCTCGTAGCTGTCGTCTGCTTTTAGTGTCTGGAGGTTCTCGTGAAGTATGGCAATCTTCTTCTCGTTGTCCCAGCCTGATGGTCTGGAAGAGGACACAAGAGGGTTAACAAACCAAACACAGATGGATCCGTGTTGCCTTGGGGAGGGGGGGGTCTGTACAAATCACTAGCAGGCTCACATGAAGACTGCGTCTCTTTCCACCACCTGTGCGGGGCAGTGAAAAGGAAAGCCATAGAGTCTGTGGACGAGATATTTGTAAAGGATGTCCAGGTTCTTCATCTCCTTCACCGATGTGTAAAGCAACGAAGCACCATCTGACACCACCGTCAAGGATACTCACTGCAAAACTAATTGCTAATTTTTAAAGAAAAATAAATCTTCATAAAAACTTATTCTTAATTGAACAACAAAAAGAGCATAGTATTGGCTAATGTTAAAATATAATTATTTATTTCATTTAGAACGAAACAGAAAAAAAAAATCCTATATGGCCAATCAAACCATATTAAATATGTCTGTTTCTAAAACCCCTATCTCTTTAGCAGGATTAGTACTTTCCTCAAAAATCTCCTGTATTATATCCAGTGTGTACTTTAAGAATTTGTTTTTTAATCAATTTAATGTCTTGCAAAGTTCAACTCCCACAAATGTAATTTTTTAAAACAAAAATATAAATTTCCTTTTATTTATGAAAGAGTTAAAACTATGTCAAACTGTCTCCTCTTCAAGTAATATGAAGGATTTACAAACTGAAATCAATAAATGTATTTGGACTTGTATTCCTCTCTGTGTATTTATTTTCTTTGTTGTAACTGGTTAACCATCAATTGTTTAGTAATTTATAAAAATCTTTTAAATTTTGATGATTAGAAATAAAGTTTATACAAAAAAACTATGCATGTATTCTGCCCTCTGGTCGAGAATCAAAATACTACAGGTGGAAAGTGCCACATTTATTATTATTAATATTATAGGATTATAGAAATATATTAAAATATTATGTATTCATAATAATGTACAAAACCATTTAAATAAAAAAACATTTTGTCTTGTTTTATGTATGCAGCATTAGAGGGTTATGACTACCACTGAAACACAAAAACTATAAAACTTCATGCTGGTTATCCAATGCACAAAAGAAAAACTTAACTTGTGGTTGAAAAACTAAATAAACCACTAAAAGTCATCAACAGTCATTTAATATTCCTGTTTTTGCTGCATTTTTCATGCACCGTGTTTGTGTTAGTTGAAGGATACACTGCAGACAGAAACGTCTGATGTGGGACTGGATGAAATCCAGGTGTTCGTCTCTGTAGTCGTGTTCCTTCTCCAACGTGCTGATAGCATCACACTGAGGACAGATAAGCAGGGGACACCCATCAGTCAGGTGCAGATAGTGTGTGTTTTATATAGCACCACTGAATAATGAGTGTGTGTGTACCTTAGTGCAGACCACCACCACTGGTATTCCCAGGTTGTGTGTGAGTGTGTTGTCCCCTAACGGCAGCAGTACGCCCTCCTCCTCTTCACTCCTCCTCTGTGGCGTGCCGTCCTCTCCACTACCCGGCTCTGTGTACTCCTGAAACTGTTTTACAACTACAAACAAAACCAAAAGAAAGTAAGTAAATGAAAGAACTGGGGGAGGTTATAGAAAACATGTAATACTCTAATAAATGGCTTCTTAATACAAAAGCACAGGAGGGCCTAAATGTTTGTTTTGCTTTGGTAAAAATGTTGTTTCCTGTCCTCTTAGGTGCTCTGATAGCTGTCTGTATGACTCACTTTTGTGCTCGAGCTCCCGCAGCTTTTCCGGGGCGACTCTGAGTTTGTCGATGTGTTCCCTAGCAACGGCGGCCCACTTCTGAAGAGAGTCCAGGGCGTTCCACGGCCGCGACATGTCAAGTGTTATCAGCAGCAAAGTGTTTTCGATAGAGTCCACCGGAACAGCTACACCCTGCAGACCTTTATGGTAAAGGTCGCCGTCCAAGACCCACGCGTTGCATCTGGTGTGGTCTACATTCATACAAACACACACAAAACAGGCCAAAATACTTCATAACTACTTCACAGAAAGTAAAATACTGAATAATTTTATTTAAAATTACAAGAAGTTGCTGGTTACCATCAACATCATCATCATGGACACTGAAGTAGAGGTATTCCAGGCCACGCCCCTTCATGTACTCCTCAATCCCCTGCAGCTTTGCAACCAAGGTGGTTTTTCCCGATCCCACCTCACCTAAACACACATAAATAACTTATTTCACAGTTAATGCTTCAACTTACAAAGGAGTTTCTTTTAGGCAACATGTCTATATTAAAACAACCAAAACACATTCAAAATAACATCTACTATAAAAACAGGTAAAATATAAAATGAAAATTAGTTTTTCGAACATCTTCTTTTATTGCATATTACTGCTTTTGTTCTCAGTACTGTCACAAATATCACTAGTCACCACAGATTTGGTAGCAAAAACAAGTTAATGTGTTCAAAAGGGATACTAACACCCTACAACTGATAAGGGTGTTAGGTGACAATATTTAAATCATGACCAAAAGAACAAAATCCTGGATACAAGCAGCTAAAATTAGCTTCCTAAGTAGGGTGGCCGGGTTCAGTTTTAGAGTTGAGGGGAGATCAGTCATCCATCCTCATTAAAATGAGTCAGTTGAGGTGGTTTGGACATCTGACTAGTATGCTTTCTGGTTCCTTCTTTTGGAAGTTTTCCAGGTGAGAGGAGACTCTGAGGTAAACCCAGAAATTGCTGAAGGGATCATATATCCTCTTTGGTTGGGGAATGCCTTGGAGTCCCTCGGGGGGAGCTGGAGGTTGTGGCTAGGAAGAGAGATGTCTGGGTTTTCCCTCTGGGTCTGTTACTCATGATCCAACATTATATAAGAAGCAGAAAATGGATGGATGGATATTTACATCAATCAGAAAAATAATTTAAAAAGGTGTAACGCTGCCCACCATTTTTAAATATACTGTGTACAAGTTTACAGTTCAGAGTGTCCCCCAAAAAATTCACAAAAGCCAAGATGAGAACTTAAACTGGTTTGTTTTGTTCTATTAACAATCATAAACTGAAAGATGTTACTTGATGAAAAGAACTGCATATTCAACTCTAAATATTCAAATGTATTTCATGTGTGTTTGAGAAATCACTTCATGATTTACCCCGACATAAATAACTTCAATATTATTTCATTAACCAAACTAAGTCATGTTTATGTATTTAGCAGATGCTTTCATCCAAAGCGACTCACAAATGATATTGTAACCAATAATTGACTTTGAGGCTAAGAAACAACTAACCCTGACAACATTAACCCAAACAAACTACTTAGGTGGTCAAACACTAGCCTCTAAGGTGACTGTGAGGGAAATAAGAGCACAGAATGGAGTGAAGCGCATGAAGAGAGTACAGAGGAGTAGGGGAAGGTAGGAGCTAGTCTAGAAGATGTTCTCTGAAGAGCTGGGTGTTCAGGAGTTTCTTGAAGATGGACAGGGACGCCCCCGCTCTGCTTGGTAGGTCATTCCACCATCGTGGAACGACACAAAGAGTCTGGACTGGCCCGAGCATGGTGTAGGCTCTGCTAGCCGGCAGTCCTTTGATGACCGGAGTGACCGAGCCGTGACTTAAGCCTTAGCAAGAGGATTCAAGAAGATGGGAGCCGTTCCTTTCAGGACTTTGTATGCTAGTGTTAGCGACTTGAATTTGATGCGGGCAGCTAAAGGTAGCCAGTGGAGCTCAATGAACTTATCTTTCCTATGTTGAACAAAGCGAAGTGGCACAAATGAGCGACAGAAGCAACATGATCTTTAAAGGTCAGCTGGTCATCAATGACAACACCCAGATTTCAGCTGTCTTTGATGGAGCCAGAGACAGGGAGTCAGTTTGGATTGAGATATTGTGTTGTATGGTTGGTTTGGCTGGGATGACAAGCAGTTCAGTTTTAGAGAGGTCGAGTTGGAGATGATGGGCTTTCATCCATCTCGATATATCAGAGAGACAGTCCGAGATTCGCGCTGAGACTGTGAGGTCATCAGGTGGGAATGACAGGTAGAGCTGGGTGTCGTCAGCATAGCAGTGGTAGGAAAAGCCATGTGATTGGATTATTTGACCCAGTGAGCTGGTGTAAATCGCAAAGAGAAGAGGTCCCAGTATAGAACCTTGGCAAGGTGGTGCACGGCAGAAGTGTGACCGATCCAGGATACATTGAACAACTGACCTGTGAGGTAGGGTTCAAACCAGGAGTGTGCTCTCCCTGTGATGCCCAGGCTAGATAGTATGGACAAAAGAATGCCCTGGTTGCAAGTCATAAACTGACCAACCTAATACCAAGACTTAAAAAACAACAGTCCAATCCATTTGACTGGAGGCAGGAAAGCTGTCTAAATGAGGGATGAACAACTGAAATATTTAAGATCTGCTGACTGTTTTAACCTGCAGCATGACATTGTTACTGTGGAGTGTTTATAAGGTCAACTCTGCATCCATTTCCTTCTTCGTTCCATTAAATAAACCAACAGGGAGACATTGTTGAAGTTGTCATGGACAGCATA
Source organism: Callopanchax toddi (assembly GCA_006937965.1). Taxonomy (NCBI): domain Eukaryota; kingdom Metazoa; phylum Chordata; class Actinopteri; order Cyprinodontiformes; family Nothobranchiidae; genus Callopanchax; species Callopanchax toddi. Next base: position 259,174 of record SSNR01000058.1, on the reverse strand, counting down.
ACAAGCAAGTGGCTCCACAGACAGAAATTTTTATAGGTAACCCACTCGCTGATTAGCTGCAGTGGGTAGCAGGAAGTGGATTAACCCAGGCGGAGGTGTTGTCAGTGTGTTTTGTGTGTGTAAGTGGATGTAAGCAAGGCAGGAGAGCTGCTCACTCACATAAAGCTCTGAACAAAAGAGGAATCACAAACCGCTTGTTCAGTATGGCAGTCTGTTGTAACGTATAATCTAAACACTCTGTACCTCTAATAACTTTTTTAAATATCACTACTGGCCTAACATTCTTTGTGTCAGAGTAAGAATTAAAATTATTTAAAAAACAAACATTATTACCAATAGAATTGTATAATAAATGAAATTGTATTAAGAAAAACAAAGTGTGAGATGTTTAAATCTTTAAAATGTTTCAGTGAACCATGGATATGGATTACAAATATCCATGATTCCATTCTTCCTTCCATTATTCCTAGAATAAAATATATATTTCCTTCATAAAATGTCTATTTCAGCTTCAGATATCTATAAGTACATTCACCCTCACTAAAAAATCATTGTAGATTTTCAAAATAGATTTTGTATTTAAAAAACCCTCACACTTTAGATGTTTAAAGTGTAGCTGATGCTACTCATAATCTCAATTACTCCTATTATATGTTAAACTTGCATGCCATATACATTACTAAATATCTAAAACATATTTTTAGACAATTGCAGTTATGTTGTTGCTGTAGGGATGGGTGATACAGCTTTGGAGAGCAAAAACTACGTAAAACTTTTAATCTGATAATCTTGCAGGTAGCATCATTTATTGGTGAAAACAATTGGCATTTAGCATTTTCCATCTTTTATATTCTATAATCTACCACTACATGAAAATGGTGTGACTCTTTTGATACAAATAAATGCATCATGGCATCATATTTAGTTTGCAATGTGCTGCTTTCTCAAGCATATAAAGATAATTTTAATATCAATATTGTTGTGGATATGGTGCAGCCCTACATGCTTGTCATTATGTTTGTAATTACTGTTGTATGAAGCTGCATTTTAATTAGTCCAAATTTGATTTGTGGATATACTAAATTATTTTTATAACTCCGTCATTTAAAAAAATTATAAAAATAAATCATAGATATATAGAAGTCTTCATTTTGGATATCCAAAAATTACAGTTGTATATATCTGAAATGTAAGTTTCCCCTTATAAAGATATTTATATCATAAAAAGCACATAGTAAAAGTACATGCAAATATCAGTAACTGACACACCAATACACATGAATAAGTAAGATTACATTTGAGATATCCAAAATGTTGATTTTGAACATAAAAAATATGTTTTCTAGATCATTTTCAGTGGTATGATTTGAATTATGCCCATCTGTTTTGAAGCTCCCTGTTTGACTATTACATGATAAATGGGCTTGCCATACAAGTGTTTTCTTTCTGGTCCTTAGAAATCATCTCTGCCTAGCTGCTGCTGCTGCTAGCATCACTGGATGCTAGAATGACTTGCAGGCTGAGAGACGCTTAGGTCGCTCTCATATGATGAAGAGCTGTGTGTACGGGCGCGGACTATCAAATAAATGCACCTGCTTCTACCTGTAGTCACTTGCAGCCTAATCATAAAGGCGCTGTTACTTCCGAGCTGCTAGCTAACGCTATCGGGAAGAATTAAGTCAAGCCATCAGATCACCAGCGGGTTCTGGTTTAGCCAGGAGACAGACTGCAGACTGATACCCACCCATGACCAGGACATTTTTCCCAGACGGTAGCTTGGATCTTGAATGGGTAGACACTTCACTCAGGATAGTGGACCTGTAGACAGAGCAGCCCCGTTACTACACAACCAAAACAAGGCTCATTCAAAAACAATGACGGGCAGCGAGAAGCTAAAGCGAGCTATAGCCGCTGTCACCATTCAGTCTGGTGCTGATGCTAGCTAGCCTCATTAGCAGGCTAGCTGTCAAACCATCCTCATCCCAGCAGTGGACTCTCTGAGTCCCCGCTCTCTAAACACCATAAACCAACTTTAAATCCTCACTACCCACCATAGGTTCTGTCCGTCATCCTCTTCTGCGTTGGAGCTCTCCACTGTGCTCTTAGGTCCAGTCAAGGTGGAGGATAATAATGCACTCCTCCCTGAAGTCGCCATCTTCGCAGGGCTTGTAAACCTAACGGGGCGCCCGGATGTAGCAGCAGCAGCAGCAGCAGTGAGCTAACCCATCCCGGAGCAGAGCGCCGGGGCCGGGGCGTGGTCCGCCTGCACAAAGATCAGGCTCTGCTCCAGACAGCATGGGATGGACAGGTAGAAAACACCATATATAACTAATATCTCTGTGATCAACTAAAGATTACATGGAAAATTAACATGATCTGCTACATATTTTTACATTTTGGGTCATTTTGCTTCAATAACACGCCTTTTTTAATAAACAAACATAAAACAAGCATAAAAAATATAGTTTTTTCATCACATTTTGTTTTTAGTACTTTTATTCGAATATAAAAGTTATGATCATACTGTCTAAACTCTATGTTCTAATTATTATTGTTATTATATGGGTTAAAGGAACTCACAGTCCTAAAAAAACCCCACAAAAATTAGTTGCATTTCTTGGCTGTTGATAAAAGTCCCATAATAATTGAATGCAATTATGAAGAAGTTTAATCATATTTATTATTTATAAATAACCAAATTTCCTGTTTGTAAACAGTAAAAATGTTTAACTTTATAAATTAACAACAACAATAAAAGTTAATACAATAATATATGTTTTTAAACTGTGGTGTTAGGTCTATTACATGATAAATGCATTTCAAAGGAATACACAAACACATTCTAGACAAATTATCCACCTGAATTTGCTGCTTTGTTATATATATTTTTATTTTAGTTACAAAAAATATTTTAAAATCTGTAATAAAAAGTGTGAAAATTCCAAAAAATATTTTTTAACCTTCATCGCCTAACTCTACTTATGGAAAACAATCAAAAATGTTTTGTCAAATGTCCTTACACTTTTACATTGCTGTGAAGAATTTGCTCCATTATAGACTTCTTCTGTTACAGCTTTTTGTCACACTTAGGGTCAAAGGTCAGACACATTCCCTCAGGAGTTAGCAGAATTCATGGTTTCATCAGTTATAGCATTGAATCCATATCCTTAAGCCCCAGACTATTGCACCACCACCATGTTTGACCTCTGACCTCACCCAAGGGATGCCTGCAGCTGTAGTTTTTTTATTTTAAATTTCATTAGAATGGGGTGTAATGTGTTGTCTACTCATGTTTTCCAACCTTTATATTATCAGGTAAATTGTTTGAGATCACAATCTCATTTACAAACATGACTTGGCCGGCCAACTTAACAGAAAATGTCAAGATTTATTTTTATTTTTATTTTTGGCTTTCCTTAAATGTTTGAATACTACTGCAGTTTCCCCTCAACAGATAGTCCTGCCCTGAAAACAAGAGAATCATATCAAAATGTGTGTAATGTATCAAATTAAAAAGCGACTAATTTGACAAGACAATAATACATGTTCATAACTATGGATTTGTTGGGCCATTTGTTTAAAATATATACTTTAAATCAGCTTAAATGTGCTTTAAAAAGAATACACAAATCCGTTTTAGATGAATTATCCCCTCTAAATGTGCTGCCTGCTGAATTATTGCCCTGATTTGTGATTGAAATGGCACAGGGCCTAAGCTTGTAGGAGATAAAGCTATAATTCCATGTTGGCTTTGGAAGCGCATCAAATACTGCAATTTATGGAGCACATTCCATATGCATAAAAAAACAATATACCTTTCTTCATTTTTTGTTTATTTAGGCAGCAAAAATGGCTCTTTTAACATATTTGAATTAATGTAAACTGAATAATCTGCCGGGCAGAGTGAGCTTTAACCGCCAAGTGGTCTCAGGTGTGCGCTCGCTGCTTATTATAAAACCACTGAAGCGCGTCGCAGCCAATCAAAGCTGAGAAGCAGAAAATTAGCTCCCCCCCCCCCCCCCCCCCCCCCCCCAAGCGACAATTCACCCTAGCAGCCACTAGATGGCGTTAAAACACCGTTTTCTGTGTCCTCCGGTCCCTGGTGCGCTCTCTGCGGCCCCAGAAGGAGCCAGCGGATTACAAACTCCAGTTAAGTGTGCGCACTGTCCTCCTCCTCCACATCTTTCAGCCAGAGTGAACCCAGGAGCGCATCGTGCGTCCAAGCAGAGGGAATCCAGCCCCGCTCGGCTGTCAGCGCCACAAAACTGGTCGAGCTCTGCAGCGGAGGAGGAGGAGGAGGAGGAGGAGACGGGGGGTCGCAGAGAGGGGGAACATAGAAGAGTGAGATGGGTCCGGAGGCGGTGAGGTATTCGTGATTGTCAAGTGAACGGCGGTGAAGTTCTCCTGCTCCGCTCGGATCTTTTCCTCCAGGACGCTGAGGTGAGTTTTTTTTTCCCTCCCTCTCTTTCAGGAAAAAAAAAAAGAAAAATCAAAGCTGGGCTGGTTCATGAGAGGTAACATGGATATATTTCCCTGCAAATCATATGATGTAAATAAGCAAGCAGTCCAACAGAAAAAGGGAATCAAAAAATGTTAATTTCTCTCAATTATTTTGCAAAGAAAGAAGAAACAGAGACACGTTTTCTGTTTTATTTCACAAATAATAAATGTAGCTGCTTTAAAAAAAAAAATCTTCCTGCAAACAAAAACTGCATGAGCTTCATAAAGAGGAAATCTCTTTCTCTTTTTGCTGCCTTTTCCCTCTAATCCCCCCCCCCAACTCTCTCAAATGTCAACTCCAATACCACTGAAAGTTTACAGCTCCAGACAAGTTCTCCTCCTATTTTCTCAGTCCAATACCATTTCAGTTTAAATTTTTCCACATACAGTTGAATAAATTGCCACCTCTTTAGGGCGAGATGCTTGTGAAGTGGCTGATAATCAATATTGTGACCAAGCAATTACAGCAGGTGTCATGGACCTTCCTGTGACTGAATGCCAAATCTGTCACAGTCGTATGGGAAGTGTATGGGAAGGTGAATGGTCACACTCACACATCCCTGGACACACCGAGTCAAGGGTCAAGGCAATCGAGCTGCGGTGATTGTCACAGTGTGCAGAAAAAGGAGCTGAGAGAGCAGCGCTGTGGTGGTTTGATTCTGACCCGGCTCTGCAATCAGCCGCTGCCTTTCTAGTTTTTGTGTGAGAATTACTGGGAAAAGTATCAAAAATAGCTTTAACTGTCATTATGATTTTTGCACTCGACTGTTTCTATAAAATAATGCAAGTAAATATAATCTATCTCAGTAAACAGATCAATAAATCTGAACAAAAACCAACAAAGTTTGCATTTTATTTACAGAATTTTTATGTAATTGTTCCAATAAGAAAGAAAAAACGCACAATGCTCACTGAAATAACCTGAAACTGACAAAAGTAAAATAATAAAACCAGATTTTGCTTTTTAATTGAATAATTAAAATTACAAATTAAACAATAAAACGAACAGTAATATTTTCTTGCACAATCTTTTACTGTAATCAGGTGATTTCTGTAGCTCTTAATGAGACTTCTGCACCTGTCGACAGGTAATCGGACTCACTCCTCATGATCAAACTAAATGTCTCAGGTCTGAGCCTGGGGCTTCTTCTCCAGATGTTTCAGCTCCTTCTACAGATGTTCAACAATATATAGATCAGGGCTCATAGAAGACTGCTTCAGAATAGTCCAAATCTCAGATGTTTTTGTGTTTTTTTGGGTCATTATCTTGTTGGAGGACCTATGACCTGTGACTGAGACCACACTTTCTGACTCCTTGAGATTTCATTGAACCCTGAAACAGATTCAAAACACCCTGAACCAGATCCAGCAAACAGAACCGAGCCTGCGTGTTTCACAGTGTGATTCATGTTTGTGCCTGTGACCATGGAGCTGACGTGTTTGGCTAAAAATCTCTCGTTTTGTCTCTTCAGTCCAAAGCACGTTCCCTCAGAATCTCTGTGGCTCGTCAACATGCATTTTGATAAACTCCAGTCTCATTTCCTTTCAACAGTGGCGTCCTCCTCAGTCACCTTCCATTAAGTCCACTTTGACACTAACAGTGATGGATGGTGTGATCTGACATTGATGAACCTTCACCTTGAAATTCACCTCTAATCTCTAAGTTATTCTGGACTCTGGTTACCATTCATAATATCTGTCTCTTCAGTTTGTCATCAGTTATCCTCTTGTGTCTACATATAGAGAGGTTGTCTACAATCCTGCTGACCTTAACCTGAAAAATATGTCTAATTAGGAACATCAGGCTTGTTGGAGATGGTCTCCTAGCCTTTACCTTAAACATATTGACCAATAATTGTCCTTCTAATCTCCTGAGACGACTTTCTCTTCATCTTTCTGGTTCACGTTTACACACCCTGATACCAAACAGCACTGTGACTACCTTCTGTCCTTTAAACAATCAAGTTGGCTTATCATAATGTTGAAGACACACATAATGCTGATTACAGGACACACTTTATGTTCCTGTGGTCATTTTTAACATACATTTATCAGTTTTAAGTGTTTTTTCTTTACCAGAAGGGTATCCATGCCTGTTTGTTTCAGTCCTTCTTGTTCTTGTTTGTGTGTTTTCTGAAATGTTGTTTTGCACTTCACATCCACCAGAGATTAGCATTACGGCGCATAAATATCAAAATGAACCAGCTGTCAATTTTCGTAAAGCACTGACGCCAAGTGCGAGATCGTGTGATGAAGTGTGATGTGGGAAAATTAATTGTCACCTCCAGCTATGTGTAACACATGTGACGGCTGAGGCGCTTTTGCTGAACCGCAAGGGCAGACTCTGCACGGAAGATGGATGTAGAAATCCTCCACATCTCCCTTCGCTATCAGTGTCATCTGCTGTCAACCAGAACAGACAAGCATCTGCTGCATCCCTCACACACACACATGCACACACACACACACACACACACACACACACACACACACACACACACACACACACACACACACACACACACACACACACACACACACACACACACACACACACACACACACACACACACACACACACACACACACGTATGCTGAAACATACAGAGGGAAACACTTGAAAACGCAACTATCTTCTCACCACTCCCACACCGCTCGCTTGTGTCTCATACACCTGCCATGTGGCTCTGTACACGCCCGTTTGTCTGTATACAGTCTGTTCGCTGTGCTTAGCTAAAAATACTCACCCACACACACTCTTAGAACATGAATTATGGAAGGCAGAGGGAGAGAGAAAGACATTCAGGTCAGAGTCAGACCCAGTTCTAAGAGCCTCCCTCCCTGAGGATGATACTACGAGACCGCAGCATTAAAATTCAGCTGGTATCACCCAGAACACCGGACCTGTGTTCATCCTTGCAGCTTGGGCTAACTGGACCCAGGGCTACACTAGAGTTCAGACCCTGTACTTTATTGGTTTGCAAACTGGACCCATAAATACGGGGATCAATTATGCATGTGATGCAGTGTTGCCAACATAATAGCAATAATCCAACATCTTAGCGAGTGTCTAGCTCTAGGCTGTCGTAGCTGTGGAGTTAACTGCTCGCTGCCCCATTAAAGGTCTGGTTTTTTCTACTTTAGGGATACATCTAAGTGTTTGGGAGCTTCTCTTTAAATGTGACGCTCCCCTCAGTAAACAGTTTGCTTGGTTACAGCTCAGTCCAAATGTTAAAAACAGGCCCATCAACACTACCGATTAACACGCTGTCATAGAGTTTGGGAGGCATTATTAGCATCGCTTGTTATCTTGTGAGCTTCACTGGTTTGCTAACGTGTTTCGTAACACGAAGCCAGGCAGGCTGCGTGTTTCTAACCATATCGTCTTTATTTTTAATGTGACATCTCCAGATCTAATATTTACAATGAAGAAAAGTATCGATCAGCCGACATGTCAAACCAATAATCCCTATTATGCATTTTAGCAGACTAAAACAAAAATGATCTGCTTTTAAAGGATAAAAAAAAAAAACACTTTTAGCCACCCAAACCTAACAAAGTGGAATTAAAAATTTCAAACTACACTCAAATTGAGTGCTGGGATATAGGCACCAGCTCACCGCAACCCTCACTGGATTAAGCAGTTCAGAAGATGGATGGATGGACTCAAATCGAAATAAAAAAATATGTTCTGGAGGGAAATCTTACAACTGTGCTGTCTTAAATCTTCACAGTAAAACCTGCAAAAAGAAATATTCAGTTTTCATAAAGGGACACATCCTCACTAAATGTCCTAGCTGACCCAGAATGTTGTTCGTTTACAGTAGAGACACACCTGTACTGGTTTTGAGGACCAACACCAGTTCCCATACAGCTCTGACCTGCTGTAGCAGCTCCTAAAATGTGGAATCTGGACGCCAGACAGACTTCCTCTGATTTAATAACTGTATTAAAAACTCATCTCTTCACCTTGGCTTTTAGCACCATGATGTGAGATGATGATTTTAGTTGTTTTAGCATTTTAGTTTATTTCTGTACTGTTTTTATCTGTTATAGAGATGTTTCCTGTTTTTTCTGTTGTTCTTACCTGTTTAAATAAGAGGCTCTTTTGTACTTTTTATGTTTTTACTTTTTACTTATTTTATTCTTGTTTCATGTTGTGTGAATTCTGCTATCTTATTGTTTTTACACCATAAGTAATTTAGTCCTACACTGGTTTTGAAAGTGTTTATAAATAAAGTTGGATTGGATTGGATACCAATTTGGTCTAATTCCTATTTATCAAAAATAAAAAGAACTCAAATTAAAAGAATACAGTTTTAAAAAATTCTGTTCAACTTGAAAATGATCATTTTGGAAATCAAACATTCCACATGGAAGATCTGTTGTTGCTGGAATGAATTAGTGCTTGGTGATGGAGAGTTCACGGGTCAGGAAAAATGTAGGATTTTTTAAATGGCTGCTTACAGTGGTGAATTCCATCTATCCATCCATTTTCTGAACCGCTTTATCCTCCACTGAGGGTTGAGGGGAGCTGATCCTAACTCCAGCAGTCATGGGGCGAAAGGAGGGGACACCCTGGACAGGTCGCCAGTCCATCAGGGTGGTGAATTCACAAACCAGAAAAAGAAATCAGATTTCTGAGTTTCAAATTAACCTAATTAATATAGTCAGATTCTGATCAGCCGATTTGTTTTTGTTGCATTCCTACTTTACAGGTGAAGTTTGACTTTTACTGGGTTAAATTAGATTCAGTCACAGTTCAACTCTTGCTGTTTTGGTCAGGTTTTTTTTTTAACAGTAAAATTGCAATTTTATCACAATTTACGCTGTTATAACATTTTTAATTTTATATAATTATTGCAAGTTAAGAACACAGTCAGACTATTTGTGTAATTTTACAATGAATAATGAATAGAATCCACCCTATCTTCTCTGTACTTTCATAGATCATCATCAGCTCTGATCCCTCATGGTCTAACATCGCCCTTCCCATGTTAAGACATTTAAAATGTATTGGTTAGGTTTAGAAAAATGTCTCGACTTTTACTAAAACAGCATCCAGCAGTCTGTTTTCCACTCTGGCTCCAATCCTGTCAAACAGACATAAAATGTTAAAGAATGCTATCCTACAAATAAACCAAATATATTTTGACCATTTTAAAGTGTTTCAGTGTAAAAGTTCTAATTAATATTTTACCTGCTGTAGATTCCCAAATGGCCTCAGTCCTTCAGGACTGATGAGCTCATGGCCATAGTCTGACTGAAGACCAAATCTTAAAACACCTCTAATCTCCAAAAGTTGCATACAATACTTTCTGCAGTTACAGAAGCATAAATATCACCAGATATCCAGCAGGAATTCTTTCAAATTTCTGCCAAAATAACCGTAATGCAAAATTGACATAAAGATTTTAAAAAAATGTAGTTTCCATAAAAAAATTGGAGCATTTTGTTCATAACATTACTTTGATCCTGGCTTTGCTCAGACTAGCTGTTAGCTCATCGGTCTGGTAGAATAGAAAATCTATTTCTCTGAATGGAAGCCATTCAGGAAGCTCACTACAAGTAAGATAGTAATAATTTATAACTTGTACATAGAAAAACTCAATAAAATGGATGGAAAAATCTGCTTGAATGGTGCAGAAAGGATGTGTTTTTTTTTTTCAATTTTGTGCCATTTTCATATAATCCAACCTTCAGCGTATAGGTGCTCTAAACAGTAAAGCAAATACTTGACACTGTAATGTGCTAATCCTTCAAAGAGCCTGCACAGAATAGGAATCAGGTTCAGAATATGAGGGAAACCTCTTATAGGAATAAATGTACTTTTTATTCAGGTAGACACTCAAACAGGTGCAAGGAATTCTCAGTGGGAGAGTGCGACGCTGACACGCCTACACAGGCCTGAGAAGAGGTTTGATTAAGCTGAATAATTGAAAACACCTGTATGGGTGGCTGACGGATGTGAACAGGTACTCATGGTTAAGATATTATTCTCATGTATGTGACATTGACTATATCCCAACATTTATTCCTGATCAATAATAATAATATATTTATCACTTGGTGGAATTGACCTATCTCTAGCGGTGTGGCTGCAGCATCGTAGAATAAGTGTAAATCATTTTACAGCCTTCTCATTTAATGTGTTCCCTTTACTTTTACTGTAAAATATGATTAATTATTAACAATTCATTCTACATGATCATAGAACAAATGTCTGTGTTGCAGTGATTAGATACTTGAGAATATTCTATTTAGGGACCATGAACATTATACAGTCAGTGGAAACCAGAGGAGAGACCCGGTGATTATGTCCTGGGGACTCAGCAATGCTCACTGTGTGCTTGCGTGTGTGTGCACATTTTGCAATCATCTGCATGTTCATACCTTCAGCTGTGTGTGTGCACGAGTGCATTTGTGTTTATGGCGTATGTTACATGTGTCTGAAATTCAGGAACTTCACAGTCCTGACCTTGTCCTGACGGTGTTTGCTTAGTCAGGTCTGCTGCATTTGCTGATTTAAAGACAAACAACCAAATTAATCAATCAAACTCTATCTATCTGAGTTCTACCTTTTCTCCTGTGTTTCAGTGTGTGATTGTACGTTCAGGATGAGTAACATCTATGAGTCTGCGGAGGCGACGCTGGGCTTCATCAGCTCTCCATGCCTGACCAAAGTGGAGCTGAGAGTGGCCTGCCGGGGGATCTCGGACCGCGATGCCCTCTCCAAACCCGATCCATGCGTGGTGCTGAAGATGCAGTCGCACGGCCAGTGGTTTGAGGTACAGTAAGTGGGAGAGTCAGCGAGAGGGACGGGGGAGGGCGATGGGATAAATGTGCCTCCTCCAGTCGAGAAGGACTGTTTCATTTCCAGAAATTGAAGCAATAACAGTGTCTGAATCAAGAGTTTGTCATTCTCAAGTGTCCTGTTCTTATAACACTTACCCGTCGTGAGATGCTGTGAATATTTAGTGAAGCGTGTGTGAGTCTGCATGTTTTTGAAGGCGCTATCTGGAATGTCATCATGCTGTTTTGCTGTGAACTCAAGAGTCATTTGATGCACAATTTGGCACATTCTAATTAAAAAGTCACTGTAAAACATCTAAATTACTGGCATTAGTCACTTATTACTGCGCATCATGACTATTATGAAACATATTTTCACTATGAACTCTGGTTATGAGGGCTGATAACATTTTCTGATTCTTTTATATAACTCTGACCTGCTGATACAAATTTATCCCAAAGAACTATAATTAATGGAACACATTGAAAAATGTATTTCTGATTAACATGAAAATTATTATTCAGGAAGTCAACATTTTTAGCATGGATCATCTGTTATTGCTATTGTGAGCAACGATGAGTTCGTGGACCAGGAGCAATGGCACTTTTAAAATAGCAACCCCCCCAGATTGTCCATAAATAAACAACTCTACACTATAAACACTTTATTGACAAAGTTTTCTGGTGGTTTTCTGGAAGGTTAAGTTTAGCTCTATAACATAAAAAATGAATACAATCTTGAGTTAGGAACATGAATAATATTTTATTTTCCTTCTACGATTTGTTGAGAGCTGGGTTTTTTTTTTTGCACACAACACTTGAAATGATTCAAGCATAACACTGAATTCATGTTTAACTAAATGATTGCACGTAATCAAGCACTCCAGCTTTCACACCAAGCTGTGATCGTGCTGCCATCTCATGTTGGATTCCTATGAATTATGGAAACTAATTGTTATGCAGCTCAAACTAAAAACAAAAGCTTTTGCAGAGAGCTGTTGTGTTAGTTGCTTTTATTTTTATTTTTTTATTGGTAATGAAAACAATCAGACCTCCTTTTTTATTTTTTCCTGAATTGATGGAAGTTATTGTCAGTTTTATTGCACTTGTAAACGGATCTCAAACTGGTGGGAAAAAAAGCATGTTTGGGTTGATTGTTTGGCTTTTAAGTGTTCCATTTAAATTCCAATTATCACTAAAGCACCAACCTTCTTTCAGGGCCTTTTAATGGACTAGACACAGACTGTCTGAGAATGATAAAAAACACAACTTAAGTAAAAAAAACACGTCCTGCAGATTTCAGGAGGAAGTAGATTTCCATTTATGTCTCTTTCTGAATAAAACAGGCGTGAACTGAGGGTTGTATTTTCTGTTTAAATGCATACAAACATCCACACACAGTGACCTTTTGAACAGATTTGTAAACACGTATGTGTACACTCATTAAATAAACGGTTCAAACCCCGAAAACTAGACGGTCACATGCATACAAAAACAACTCTTTTTCCTCTGGGGCTCGAGATCAAGTGCTCAGAAAGTAGTGCAACTCTGTCTTTGGAGACTCCACAGAAAGCTACTTTGTGCAGCATAGGCATGCATGCATGTGTGTGTGTGTGTGCTTGTGTGTGTGTGCCCATGAAGGAAAAAGAGAGAACTTGTGCATATGCACCACAATAAGCCCACTTGACAAGTGTGAGGCTGAACAAATGCTTTGCCTGACGATCATCTTTACTCTCCTGGATCATTGTTATAACTCGTCGGGTTTGAATGAGTCGCCCTGACTATTGATGTTCTGTGGGTCTGCGAGTGCACCGTTCACTTTTATGACTTTTTCTTTGTGTGTTCGTGTGTGTGCGCGTATGAGCAGAAGTGTTATCAACAATCAAAAGCAGCCATTCATTTCTGCCAGCGTTTGAAAGGTTCTGCTGTCAATGCTGACAGACTTTAATTTGCCGTTCAGATCCTTTTCTGTGTCAGGCAGTCAGAGGGAAGAAAATCTGAGATCAATGTTATGGCTACAGTCTGATTTCTGTGCAGTCAAACAGTTTGTGTGATTTTTTTTTAAGGCATCAAGAAAAAAAAAATCAATGTTTGCAGTTCTCCAGTTGATAAGTGTAAACAATGTGGTAATGGCTATTTGGGGTAAATTGCTGCAGTCTTGAAAAGTCTTCTGAGGTTCGCAATCGATGCTGAGTAGCTGTGTGTTGGATGCTGAATGAGATTAGCTTATTTCTGATCACTTTAAACTCAATTTAAAAGGAGGCCGACACCAACAAACAGCACATAGTATGAGAAACATACATTTTTTATTTGTTTTCTTTGAACTTTGACTAATAGGGGACATTCCACTAAATAAAACATACCTCTTTTCACAAATGTAATATTTTTGCAGGTGGACCGTACCGAGGTGATCCGCAGCAGCGGCAGTCCGGTCTTCTCCAAGATCTTCTTGGTAGATTACTACTTTGAGGAGGTCCAGAGGCTCCGATTTGAGCTGCATGACATCAGCTCTGGCAACAATGGCCTTCGGGATGCAGACTTCCTGGGAGCCATGGAGTGTACCTTAGGACAGGTCGGTACTGGATGGTAAACGTGGAATGTTTTATATATGAAGCAAGCACTTTGATTAAAAAAAGAGCAGCTGGGATGAGTTCACATGTGGATAGATAACGAAAAATCAAAGAACATTTCTCGAGGCTTCACCAGTCAGATGGACTCTTAAAACAGTCCCAACATTTTATAAATGATTCATAACTTTGGTCAAGCTCTTTCCTGTCTGTCTTTTGCTGCATACTGCTCAATAAAACAGCCAGAATGTAGAACAGCATGTTAGTTAGGTCATCCCATGAGACAGCTGGGGCGTGTCAGGGACCGGAACACGTTTCAGACTGAGTTCACTATGAAACCAAACATGCATATGATGTGAGCATAGGTGAATGCATATAGGAAATGTGTTTATGTGGATCAGTGGGCTGGTTTGTGGCAAATACGGTGTTTTGTTTTTCAGAAGATCACCAGTTTACCACATTTTACATTTTTATGAAAAAGGTTTGATTGTATTTGTGTGCCAATGTACATTAAAGGCACACTATGTAACTGTTTCATATTTTTAAATCTTTTTTTCTTGAGCCAGTCTGTGCTAATATGACCCTTTACAGAGTTAACAAAAAGTCACTGAGCCCTATTTGCTGCTTGTGTTCAGAATACAGCATTTGCAAATTTCAAGTCTCTGCTCCAGTCCTCTGAATTCTCACAAAGTCACGAATCTCGCGAGGCTAACCCAATGTGGCTAGCTGATATGCTAGTGCTGAAGTGTTTTTAGCTCATGATTCCTGATTGTTTTTATCTCTCCCTGCTTGAACACAGCTGATTTCTTTGAAGGAGTGATGAACTGCTCCAGTAGAAAGCAATGAAGGCTGAGGAGACATTTCAACAGTTAGATTTAGGTGTTTCTGAGCAAAGACAATGCTAACGTTTTTATGACAGTGACTTAAAACAAACACCAGGGGGTGCTAAAAACAAGCCAATACTGCATAGTGCATTTTAATGTGAAATATGGGGAAAAACATTAAATTAATGATAAACAGTAAATAAAATAATACAACATTAATTTAATAAGAATTACTAATAGCTATAGAGTTTTATTGATTTATTGTTGACAATCAGATCTCTACAGTGTGCTTGCATTTGGAACTCAGTGTTTTGAGGTAAAAAAAACCCCAAAAAAATCAGTTTTAAATCTCTTGGTCAGGTTTAGGTTAAACTTAATGTTAGAGTATCTTCACACATCGTCTCAGCTATTGTCACAATCTGTCCTTGTGTTCCTAATAAATAAAGTCTTGAGGCTGCGTCAGACTGTTTCCAGCACATTCATATGTGCACTGAGTAGCCTTATCCACTAAATAGGTTGAGAGCTTGTGATAGCGTTGATCGATATTTAAAGATTTCCTTTATTTACTCTAATTATTCATTGTCCAGGAGCTTTTAAAGAGAAAACTGTTATTGCTTTGGCGTTCATTAATGTGTGGAGTTGGTTGATTTCAGGGACCGAGCGCCTGATGTTCTAAATGTCAGAAAATACTGCATCATTTCGATCGTCTGCCAAGTAGGGGAGAGGAATATGTTTGCTTTTACATCTTATGGTCAGAGATATTATCAGCAACATAAAGCTGTTGGATTTATAGTTGGTAAAGCAGAGATAACGTTCATGGAGGAAGATTATCAAGCCCAGAGAGGTGCAGTGAGATGGGTGAACAGGATGATGATACTTTTTCTGCATATCAACAATATTCTCTTATTTATACAAGGTTTGGATAAAATGATAGAATGAGTTTAGTTTATTAGCTGATTTGTAAAATGAGAAAGTTATGCAAATGTTTCCTATCGTAGTTAATTAATGGCATTGAATGTTGAACAGATTCAATAATCAGGATATCAGGTGAGGCTGCATTGAGTAAAGACTTGACTCTGAAATCAATGAATGGGCTCAGAAATGTTTGAAAACCAATTTCAAAGCACAGAGTTTGTCTTTGAAGCCACTAATTCACTGAATCTGGTCTATGGTTCCCTTTTTCACTTTAAAATATGTCATTATGGGTTAAATGTAACTAGCGGATTTTGTACTTTTAGATCATTTTAGTAGAAGCATAGAAGTCTAAATTTTTTAAAAATTTGACCAACAAAAAGAAAGGTTTTGTTTCTGAAATGCCTTGAATTGTATTTGATTTCTTTATGATGATAATTTATTTAAAACAAATCTTTTCTTTTTTATTTCTTTATTTTCTTTCTTTATAATTTCTTTTTTATTTTTATTTGATTTGACCCACTTAATGTATTTGATTTTTCCTGATTGTTCCTGGCTTTAATAATCCGACCCTGACCCTCTGAGGAGTCTGTGTTTCTGTGTGTTTCAGATCGTCTCACAGAGAAAACTGACCAAAGCTCTTCTCAAACAAGGAAACACTGCTGGGAAGTCTTCCATAATGGTATGAAGCTGCTTAAAAGCAGCTACACACACACACACACACACACACACACACACACACACACACACACACACACACACACACACACACACACACACACACACACACACACACACACACACACACACACGCACACACACATCAACTCAGTTACTCTGAAGATAATTAATTGGATGATGTTGCTACTCCAGTCTGTTCTGTTCCCCGTTTCCATCTCTTTTTCTCACACCTACCCTCCCCCAAACCCCTTTTCTCCCCCATCTGTGCAGGTGACAGCGGAGGAGTTGTCTGGTAACGACGATTACGTTGAGCTCTCGTTTAGCGCTCGGAAACTCGACGACAAGGTTTGTGGACAGAAGTTATCAGATGTGAGATTTTCTGTAAGAGGATAAAAGTGTGAGTTTGTGAGCACATGTGTGTTAGGTGTGTTTGTGGAGATGTTGTGAGATTTGATGATGAAGCCTTTCAGGGAATCCACAGGAGGACAATCTGGTATTAAAGGAGGCCAGTTGAGATAGGTGGACACCTCCCCTACTCCAGTAACCCCCCTTTTATCTCAACAATCCCACCACACACACAAACACACAGATAACTATATTAATTTTGGCTTCCACACGCACACCCCCACGCACAGCCACGGATGACTAATCCAAACAAGTTGAGCTCATGGGAAATGATGGAGTACAGGAAAGGAGGGGTGGGTAAATTGGAAAGGACAGGAGAGGGATGGGTGGATGAAACAAGGAAGAAGGGAAGGAATAAGAGGTGAACTGATGATTCTGATAGCGTATGAATGATTTATGGCGATCAAAGGCACTTCTGAGGGAATCCTTTACATCTGTGTTTTCTCTTTGAAGGATTTCTTCAGTAAGTCAGATCCTTTTCTGGAAATTTTTAGAATAAATGATGATGGAACAGAGTCTCTTGTGCACAGAACCGAGGTAATTACAAAGCATTTACACACATACATATTTTTTTAAAAATCTAACGTTTCCCGTCTGATTCGAACAATAATTATGTTTCTTTGTGTGTGTGTGTGTGTGTGTGTGTGCAGACGGTTATGAACAATCTAAGCCCCGTTTGGAAATCCTTTAAAGTTTCCTTAAACACACTCTGCAGTGGAGACCACGACAGAGAGTTGAAGGTGAGTTTCTAACTGTTGTCGGGTTTTTTACAAGGGAAAATAATGCATAGGTTTAATCAAAACACAAGGTTCAAACAAATAAAATCTACAACTCTTGGTGTGGAGAAACCTTGAATATAAACCCTTTCATTATGTAGGATGTTTCAGTGAGAAACAAAACTCATTTAGAAGACCAAGGCCAAACAACTCCTGAATGATTTCTAAGGGTTTTTTTTGGGGGGGGGGAGAGATTTTACTTGTTATCGCACATGAAAGAGATCAGATTTATAATGCATGTACCACATACCGTGCCACGTACAAGTTATAGACCATAAGGACTGATTCCTAATGCCTTGTTTTGGAGCTAAAACATGGGAGTCAACGGAAATACAGCAGGCTGAATTCAAGTCCTAAAGATCAAAAAAACTTTCTGTGTAAAATTCTCAAAGCATTACCTGGAGGACAGATCAAACCAGTTTTCAGACTTCAAAAAACTTTCAGAGATTCTTCAGGCTCTCAGGTGGTGGTTTAAAGTTCTGCAGCACAAATATAATTTTTGAAAAAATATCAAGAAAATAACATATTCTACATCTTCACCACACATTTCTACACCAAAATTTGCTCTTTTGTTGCAATAACATTTAAATTAGTTGTATGCATTTTTTGTAAAATTGTTTTATGAAGGGATGTGGAAAAGGGTAAAGCATGGTAGTGGATTAATCATGCTTTGGGATTTGTGCTGCAACCAGATGCACTTAAAAAAATCCACGGTAGAGGTGTTAATGAGCAACAAAATATCTGAAAATTAAAAGTGCAAGACCTCTAAGACATGATCACAAACACACGTCAAAACCTATGATAGATTTTGTTACTGTCACAGTTTCAAGCTGTCAGCTGTGAGTCCTACATTTGTGAGCCCCATGTGGAAAAATATGTGACCACATGGGAACACATGAACATGTTAAAAGTGTTCCAAATTCACATGGGAAACATGGGTTGCACATGTGTTGTTACATGTTCTATCTCCCCATGTGAAGTTCACATTTTTTTGTTTCAAATTCACGTGGGAAACATGTGGAAAACATGTTTTTTATATGCAGTTCACACGTGTTACATGGTGATTTCACATGTGATGTCCACAGGTGACGTTCATGTGGTTTTTCTGTAAGGGTAGGACCAATGCAGATTTATCCTCATCTTATCATATCAACATAACTTTATTTTGAAATACAATTTTTGTCTCTTTTAAACTTTCATGTAACTTTTCTATTCTAATCTCTTATCTTTTTTCAATCTGAAGCGCCATATTACCGTAATCATAAGCGACTATTAGCGCCATGATAATAGTCAAAAGAAACTCGGTCGGAGTTACTTTGGCCTTCACTGTAACAAAACATTTGGACAAGGGTGTCCAAACCTTTGCATGTAACTGTATAAATTGACTGTAAAAATGAGAGCAGGTCACAAAGTCACTTCCCTGATTTCAGGCCATGTGCATCCTGATGCCATTTTGTCCTTTAAAGGTCTCATTGGTCATCTTAAACTCTAACCTTCCCTCGCCTGAGACCCACGTGTGCGCGCTCCGAAAGCGCTGGCTGCACATCAGCTGTGAACATTTATTCCCCTCATAAATAAACATGAGCTTTGTTCATTAAATATTCAAAGCCTTCTTAACTCCACATGGCTCCTGACAGCAGGAGAAAGGGCTCGCAGGCTCGCAAACGCACGTGGACGCCGTCGGCTGCGGTTTCCACGGCTACCTGTTTGAAGCAGCAGAGCTGTAGTGAAAATGGCAGGGCAGAGATTTCTATTCAGGCCAGAGCTCCCTTTTCACCGGGGTCTTAACTGACCAATGCATAAATGTATAACCCTGCTCTGAAGTGTCTGGCTGCCTCCTCCTCCTTCGTACTTCTCCTCACTCGTGTCTTCACCTCTTTGTACTCTTCCTCTCATCAGCCCCCCCACTCCACCCCACCCCATCGTCAGTTAGTATTCAGTGAATGGTACGAAGCTTCTTCATTTTTTCATTAGTCTCTTGCGCACCTCTCAGCAACTTCAAGTGGGAGCGAGGCTGCAAAAGCAAACGCTCGATGGCCTCCTACACAGAAATTAGTGTCAAGAAAAAAAAACCAAAACACAACTCATGAGTCACACACAATGACAAAAAGGGCACGCACACTTCAAGTCCGGGCTCTCAGCAGCTTAAGTGGGAGACAGGAAATAAGAGGATTATTGCTGTCTTTGTTTTTAATCAAGCGCTGTTGGACTGGTTCTGATAGCCAGCTGCTGGTTTGACCGTAAACAAGAGGGTCACGGGTTTTTACAGTGAACGGACTGATTCACAGCCATTATATCACTACAGAACAGACTCTTTACTACTCTGGTTCACTGTCTACAACACCACTGACAGCAGTGGGAGAGCCCGCGTGTTTATTTGATCCTTTTGTTATAAAATGATGGGATTGCTTCCGTATGGGATGTCGAGCCTTTGACCTCTGACCCTTGCTCGATTGCTGTCATTTACTTTGTCAAGTGGCTCCACTGAGAGAAACACACCATTGCTTTTAAACAGTGACACTCATAAAACTGTCTCCTAAGCCTCTCAGCATCCTCAGATTAATATTTCACTGCTCCATGGCCCCCCCGCCAACACCACCCCATCAATCATTCAGCATGGCATTTCTCTGTGTGCACATGTGTGTGTTTAACTGGCTGTGGTGCAGCTAATGCCTGTGTGTGTTTTTGTGTATCTGCTGATTTCTGCTCCAGTGCACCGTTTGGGACTGGGACTCCAACGGCAAACACGACTTTATTGGAGAGTTTCAGACTACGTTTAAGGAAATGATGAGGGCAGAGCAGGAGGGCAAACAGGTAGGAGAATGCACAGTCCAAATTAAAGTGCGCCACACATAGAATTAGACGTGCAGTTCCCTCTAAGTGCCACGTCTTATGAACTCCTTGTCTTTGTTTTCCCAGATCCAATGGGAATGCATTAACCCGAAATATCAGATGAAGAAGAAGAACTACAGAAACTCTGGCACTGTCATTCTCAATCACTGCAAGGTGATGTAACACAGTGTCCTTCTCAATGTTTGGCTCTTCCTTTCCTTTATATCTGCAACAACTGATTGCAACCAATAATAATTGATCTTTTAGGTAATTGCTTTTGTAGGTCATTTATTCTAAAACATCTTCCACAGCTGAAGGTAAAAGATGGAGGTTTGACAGCTTTTTGAATCAGTTAATTATTGATTATAGTCTGCTGCCAAAAGTCAAAAGGTGTGCAATAATGTTTTTAACTGTGGCAAAACGTGAGTGCAAAGATCTAATGAACCACATGATATATATCAATCAAACTTTCAGAAAATAAATATTAGACATACGTCTACAAGTTATTACATTTGGTGCCAACCCAATTCAAGATGGCCACCACAGCCAACTGAACTTAGAGAACACAAAAATGGCTGCAACTCAATTGATTTGACAAATATTAAGCTAAACCTGGGTGTCATGCCAGAAATTAGACCAAGTCATTGTTTTGCAAATAAAAAGTAAATCTCAAGTCTTTCCACTGAAGTGATTAGTCAAGTCCCAAGGCATGAAAGTCTTGAGTCAAGTCCAGTTTTAAACTTTTAATCTTAAGTCTTAATCAAGTCATTCGTTTACATTTGTCATTTAATTACAGAGTCTGGAAATAGTTAGAAGGTGTATTTATGACACAACAAAGCAACAAAACATTTGAAACTGATCAGAAAAGAGAGTGTTAATATTGCATTTCTTAGTAAATATATTTTTTTTGAAGATTTCAAGTATTTTCAAGTCAGCAGTCTCAAGTCAAAGTCAAGTCACAGGAGTGAAGTCCTGCATCGTTGAGTCTAAAATCATCAAATCTGTGATTCGAGTCTGACTCGAGTCCAAGTCACATGATTTAAGTTCAAAACTCAGTGAACACAACATTTGCTCCAATCCTGTTGATCTGTTAACAAAATATTTACTGACCCACTGGGGTCAATGAAACATTCAGAAAGTGATGATGTGATGTACGTCGACAGCTGATTAGCTTTTGGGGTTAATCTCATTCAAGATGGCTGCCACAGATGTGAGAAACTGAGCTCGGCCAATATAAAAATGCAGAAAATTCTGTCAGTTTTGCAAATTTTGAGTTCAAATCTGAGTAGGTAGCAGCTGGGAGTCATTCACAATAAATACTCAACAGTTTTTGTGGGATTATGAGACATTAGATCGCAGATAATGTCATTTAGAACTTGTGACCAACACATTCATTATAAGCACCATTGCTTTCTGAACACAGTTACATTTATCGGCTTTTCCTACTTTGGAAAGAGTTGTGTTTTTTCTGCCACATGCACCCAAAAAAAAAATTCAGGGCCACAATCTGCATATTAAAGCATCTGCAAGCCAGAGCAGAGAAACATTAAGGTTTTTCAGCACGCCAAGGCTAAAATAGATTATTTTTGATAAACTGAATTTTTGAGATGAGATCTGAACAATTCACTTGAAAGAATATAAATTACATGTAGATTTTAACTATTATTAGTAAGATTCTGCTTCTCTAGTGTGACATGCTGCCATTTTTAAGATTGTATATAAGTTTTTCAGATTGAAATAATGTCCCAGTTGGTTGGAACTCATCTAAAATTTCAAAACGAAGTTTTCAGTAGGTCAAATGAATAACAAGCCTAAAACAAATGGCAGCAGTAACTATCAGCATTTCTTGCTTTATCATCCATTTCCTGACATCTAACGTTGATTTACCGGACTAGTATTATGTTTGTCCATTAAATCAATTCCAAAATCCTAAATTAATTCTTAAATGTCACAATGAATGGAGCTAGTAAAACATTTCATGACTATTCCCTCATAAATCTCAACTCTGACCTTTAAATCCCTTCACTGCCCTGACTCTATTTTAGTCTTGTGAACACAGCCATCTTGCCTCGGGTCCAGCCTGGACTGCTGATCCAGTGAGGCCTGAGGGTACGTTTACAGAGGGGAGATCTCCAAATGTTCCCCTGGAGCACTCTGCCAAGGCCTGCTAGTTCAAACACCTTTTTTCTGGCTGATAGCTTGGAGCTAACAAATAACCGCTGCCTTGGCTGATGCAAGTTTGTGATGAAATGCGGAAATTGTCACTGGAACAGTTGCTGTTAATATTGTCTTCTGGTTTATTTGTTGGTAAGAAAGGATGCAATCCTTTGGAACAAATACCAGACCCAACCCTCAGGGCCCAATTATATTCAGCTGTAGACGTGCACAGATACATGCCTTCACTAGGTGTAGACATTCTAGTGGGCTCTGTTTGCTGGCTGTGTTTCACACATCTAGTAGTTCTACAAAATGACGTATTGTTTATGGACACAAAAACTAAATCTGCAGGGTCCCAGGGTTCACACTCATATTTGATGTCACCTGATGCACATCAGGAATCTTCTGTGTGAGGAAAATAAAACCTGATCACTTATCCTCCTGAGTACAGCAGCACCAATCATGAGACCATTTAGTTTTTATTAGTCTGTTATTAAAAATGTGTCTTTTTATATTCAATCGTCTTCTCCTCTCTAAAATGAATCAAGCAGCAGCCTCCGAATCTAGAAATCACCTATGCATGGTGATAAAAGTAAAAGGGATATAAAGTTGTTTTCAATGGAAAAGTCACAAGTAATTAATTACCTGTTGTAACTCTGGCATTAGCTTAAAAAAATAGAGATCCTAATAATATCAGACAGACAAGCTAATGGACAATTTAAGTGAGGAGTTCTAAACTAGTGTCCTAAACTAGAATCTCAACGTTTTAATAGCAGTTCAGCAAAAAGGGTGGCCAAACTGGGACCACCAATAATGTTAGGATGGGAATTTTAGGACTTTTATGATGCTGCTGTTGATACTTATAGACTAAATAAATATACAACTAGAATTGCTGATGGGCCAACTTGTTTCTTTTTTATAGATTCATTTGTGCTATGAAGGACAAAACTAATTTATTCATTAAGTTTTTTAAAATGTAGCAACTCATTTAAGTTTGATGTCTACTCTCTTAAGTCAATATTCAGAAAATTATTATGCATTTAAGACTGGATGCAGGGAAGGAGGCACCACATTTATAGGGGTGGCAGTTGCCCCTACTGGTCCCCATTTGGGAAGCTGAAAGTGCAACACAAATTTCTACTGCAAATAAACATGCCAATGATTATTGGCATGTTTTGCAGCGCTTTGGGGTGTTCTGCACTGTAGAAAGCGCTCTATAAATACAAGCCATTTACCATTTTACCATTTACTATGTTCTTTAACATGTAATTCTATGTAAATAAACACATAATTCAAAATGTACCTGATTGTAAAGATATATAAATATTTTTTTGAGTTTAGAGTTGTTTTAATAGGTCAATAATTTAATTTATTAGCTTCACTTGGACTAGACTAGTCTATAGCTCATCAATCCAGTCTAATCTAGTCTCCAATTCTCTAAACTGAGGTCAATCAAATAGCTTTCTACTGAACTTTTCTTCAAAAGAACTGAACAATCCCTTTAACCCTTATTAGGACAAGTGACCATGTTTGATCATTTGTGTGGGATTTAACTTTTGATTTGCATCTTGAACCTGAATCTTTTAAAAAGAAACTATGAAATTAAGTAAATAAGTATAGGCCATATTTATCTTTCTTCTTAATTTCCTCTAAAGTTTATATATTTATACTTAAAATTTGTATGCTGTGAGCACATGAAACAAAAGTCAGATTCATTGTTTGTGCATGCAATCTTTGCCAAATAAAGCTGATTCTACAAAACATTTAAAAATTTTAATTAAAATTATTAATAAAAAATGTTTGTTTAATACCCCCAATAATATTCAATGGTGTAAACTTTAAAATTCCCAGTGTTTCGGTGTGTGCCCTTTAAAGAGTTAAGGACATCCATCCTATTGCTCTGTATGAATTTTACTTCTGCAGTTTATGTAGAAAGTCTTCCTGCAGCAGTTGTAGAAGCACTTCTCCTTCTCAGACCATAAAATATTTTTTTCCTGTCATTTCCCAATCCCATGAACAATTCATGACACAAAGCCTTAATTAAAGTGATCTCTCCTGACAGACCATCAAAATGTACTCCTTCCTGGATTACATCATGGGAGGCTGCCAGATTCAGTTCACGGTAAGTTCTCTCAGAAAAAGAACAAATTCATCAACGTTTGCATCAGCGGCCCCTCGTTGGTTTGTGCCCACTCATGCTGTGCGAGTGTCTTCGTGTGTTTCTGTCCCAGGTGGCCATAGACTTTACGGCGTCCAATGGGGATCCGAGAAACAGCTGCTCCCTCCACTACATCCACCCCTACCAGCCCAATGAGTACCTGAAAGCTCTGGTGGCTGTAGGGGAGATCTGCCAAGACTACGACAGGTAGAGCCCACTCCATCAATCCCTGTTCACCTCATGCTGACGCACTCATCAAAACTCTCTGTCAAACACATACAGGCACACACACTCACACACAGACACTAGATGTTTTCTCCTTGAGAAACCTTTTCAGCATGTAAGTTGTATTTATAGGCTCAAAGTTGATCAACCTCTGTGGTTTGCCCTTCTTGTTGCCTTGTTTTAGTAATACATGTCTCTTTTCTTTACTCCAGCGATAAAATGTTCCCTGCATTTGGTTTTGGAGCCCTGATACCACCTGACTTCAAGGTAGGGTGTTGGAGTTTTCAGCATGCAAAGCAATGTAGAGTTCTGGATGGTTCAGTTGTAAATATTTTGCTTTTGATTAGCATAAAAGCAGGATGCATGACATAAATTGGACTTGACTTGTTGTGCTGAGCTTTCGGTGTGTCGTTGCTTTAAAAAAGTCCCTTCTTTTCTTTGCCCCACTTTGAGGTTTCGCACGACTTTGCCGTGAACTTTGATGAAGAAAACCCTGAATGTGCTGGTGAGCT
This sequence comes from Callopanchax toddi, assembly GCA_006937965.1. NCBI lineage: Eukaryota > Metazoa > Chordata > Actinopteri > Cyprinodontiformes > Nothobranchiidae > Callopanchax > Callopanchax toddi. The sequence goes on along the minus strand of SSNR01000058.1, from coordinate 233,833 downwards.
GCCGCACCTCAAACACTTGATGTTGCTTAAAGAGACGTTTAATGTGCACATTCACGCACCCCAGAACCAAAACAGCCCCGTAATGTAGCTGCTGCATGCCTCTCATCTCTCCGTCTGTAACTTGGTCTCTTCATTTCACAAATACACAAAGGGGCATGCATACACACTTCAACACAAACACACACTCCCAAATGCAGCTGGGAGATTTGTCACAATGCTGCAGGATGTATTTCAGGCTCTACGACACAGAGAAAAACAACACTAATCTCTATGTGTGAAATGGGCTTCTGGGCTCCTCTCCCCACATAGCTGCAGCTCCTGCCACAAAGGTGTGTGTGTGTCATCATGTGTTTGTGTGTACATAAGGGAACGCTTTTTGAAAAATGCTCAGTCACCTTGGAGCACAATCACATGTGGAGAGTCTGATTTATTGTAGCGAATACTTTTGCAAGAACAGGAACTTTGACGCCGTGCGGTCAGTGCAGCACGATTTACGGAAAGATAGAAAAGGAAAAAGGAAATAAACAAGCAGCAAGAGCCTGAGTGTTTGTGTGTTGCAGGGATCCAAGGCGTAGTGGAGGCCTACCAGAATTGCCTTCCTAAAATCCAGCTGTACGGGCCCACCAACATCGCCCCAATTATCCAGAAAGTGGCCTCTTCTGCCTCCGAGGAGATGCACACCAAAGAGGCCATGGTGAGAGAAATTGAAAAAGATAAAACATATAAAAATAATGTATTTTACTTCTGTTGTTGTGACTGGTGGTGTTTGCACTTTTGCACTGCCAAACAAGGATGAGGAGAAGATACACATAGCAAGTAAAGGACAAAAATTGAGAGATTAAAAAGGGATTGATTGGTATTAATTTAATTCGGGATATAAAATTAGAGCATGACTTTCTCCCTACCTTAATGCCCTCAGCTTCCCTCTGGCTCTCCAGTGGATTACAATGAGTTTTATTTAAATTAGCCCCTAACAAGAAGCCCCTTTTAAATGATCAATTTCGCTGAACATTTATTCCTCATTTTCTTCCATCAACGCTTTCTCTTTTCCTTCATTTGTCAAACCAGGAATACTTCATCCTGCTGATCCTAACGGATGGCGTCATCACCGACATGGCGGACACACGGGAGGCCATCGTGCACGCGTCTCACCTGCCTATGTCTGTCATTATTGTTGGTGTGGGCAACGCAGACTTCACAGACATGCAGATTCTTGATGGGGATGACGGGATCCTGCGTTCACCCAAGGGCGAGCCAGTCCTTCGTGACATTGTCCAGTTTGTCCCCTTCAAGGACTTCAAACATGTAGGTGATAGCAGGGGTTGTCTCGCCTCACCTTTACATTATTGTGTTGTTTAATTCTGTATTTATTTTCTCTTTTTAAAACTTTTTGTACATCGTCTCAGTATTTTTTCATAGCCCGTGTATATCTAATTGATGGTCAGCTGTACTCTTTCCATCAATTATACAGTTTTCTTTTGCTTCTGGTCAATTTCTCCATTTGTTAAATTTTTGCAGCTTTGTATTTTTATACATGTACTTTTTGAGAATGAAAAGGAATCATCATCGCCAGCAAAGATGGAAAGTGGTAACTTTTTTATACCTGTTATGGAAAATGAACCACTAGGGAATGAACCTTCCATCATTGAGTAATAACATGTCAACATGAGTATGAAACATTCACTACTGAGGACAGATGTCAACCACTGGATATGAAATGTCTACCAAAGAGTACAAAACATCAACCACTGGGTACCAAACATCAACCACTGGATACCAACCATCAACCACTGGGTACCAAACATCAACCTCTGTGTACCAAACATCAACCACTGGGTACCAAACATCAACCACTGGGTACCAAACATCAACCACTGTGTACCAAACATCAACCACTGGGTACCAAACATCAACCACTGGGTACCAAACATCAACCACTGGGTACCAAACATCAACCACTGGGTACCAAACATCAACCACTGGGTACCAAACATCAACCACTGTGTACCAAACATCAACCACTGGAAACCAAACATCAACCACTGGGTACCAAACATCAACCACTGGGTACCAAACATCAACCACTGGGTACCAAACATCAACCACTGGGTACCAAACATCAACCACTGGATACCAAACATCAACCACTGGAAACCAAACATCAACCACTGGATATGAAATGTCTACCAAAGAGTACAAAACATCAACCACTGGGTACCAAACATCAACCACTGGATACCAAACATCAACCACTGGGTACCAAACATCAACCACTGGGTACCAAACATCAACCACTGGGTACCAAACATCAACCACTGGGTAACAAACATCAACCACTGGAAACCAAACATCAACCACTGGGTACCAAACATCAACCACTGGGTATCAAACATCAACCACTGGAAACCAAACATCAACCACTGGGTACCAAACATCAACCACTGGAAACCAAACATCAACCACTGGGTATCAAACATCAACCACTGGGTAACAAACATCAACCACTGGAAACCAAACATCAACCACTGGGTATCAAACATCAACCACTGGGTATCAAACATCAACCACTGGAAACCAAACATCAACCACTGGGTACCAAACATCAACCACTGGAAACCAAACATCAACCACTGGGTACCAAACATCAACCACTGGAAACCAAACATCAACCACTGGGTACCAAACATCAACCACTGGGTACCAAACATCAACCACTGGAAACCAAACATCAACCACTGGGTACCAAACATCAACCACTGGAAACCAAACATCAACCACTGGAAACCAAACATCAACCACTGGGTATCAAACATCAACCACTGGGTACCAAACATCAACCATTGTGTACCAAACATCAACCACTGGAAACCAAACATCAACAACTGGGTACCAAACATCAACCACTGGGAATCAAACATCAACGACTGGGTACGAAATGTCAACCAGTGGCAATCAAACATCAACCACTGGGAATCAAATGTCAACCACTGGGTATGAAATGTCAACCATTTGGTACAAACACAGTAAAAACACCAGTGTTAAATCAACTCATATAGACCCTCTCTAGTGTTGATTTAACACTGGTAATGTTGGTTTAACACTGGTGTTTTTACTGTGAAGCATCAACCTGGGTAACAAACATCAACCTCTGAGTATGAATTGCAACTGAAATGCTTTTATTGTTACCAGCTGGTTTAATCTGGACCTGAAATATTTGGGATTTGTTGCTTTGTACAGCACTTATAAGAACATTATAAATGAATTGGATTGGTTTGGATTGAAATGCAGCCACTGGGTTTGAAGTGGAGGTACAAACTGGCAGAGTAACAAATATGACCAGTTCCTCTTTTCAGTAGTACGTCTTGGGCAATGTCTGTTCCCATTCAACCTTTCATAGTCAGTGTTACAAGTCACTGATGTTGTTATTTTGTGAGTCTGAAGCTGACAAGTTTGAGAACCACTAGTTAAGCTCAACATTTCCTCTTTGTGTGTGATTGAGTAACATTGTATATCCCAATACAATGATACTGAATTGTATTGGGATATAAGCTGTTTCCTTAAAAACCAAAACATTGGAACAGCCAGGCAATTTAACTTAATGTACAGAATCCCATTTATTAGACAAAAATCTATTCCTCTTGATTGATCTCGCTGTTAAACAAATTCAATCAAACATCTTTCTTTCCTGAGAGCCCTCTTGTCAGTGGAGCCGGAAGTGTACTGATCCGATGGTGATCAACTTTCACTTATTAAGCAAAAACACTTTCCCATGAGGCTTTGCTGAGAGGCGGATTGTCTTCCCTCAATGTGCGTCTCGTGTTTAAGAGGAGTAGTTGTCAACAGGAAATAAGTCAGGTGAGGAAATGGGAGCAGGTCATTTAGCTATCCATGAAGCCTTTACTGGCAGAAAAATAAGTGCTTGGATGTGTCTGTGATGGAAAAATAGCTATTTTATTTGGTTGCTACTCATAACAAAATGGTTCAATCATAACTCAAAAAGTATACTTCAATTTTTGGCTTCAGATTTAAATGATTTGGAGTTGGAAAAATGTGGAAGGTTTAGTTTGTTTGTCTTTACATGAATCAGACAATACATCTATTGTCTATAAATAACTATATAGTATCTATACCTATATTTATGCTGCAGATTTAAAGCAACAAGCACAGAATCAGCTTCCTATTATTTTTCCTTTTTATCAGTGTTTGTGGTGTTTTAACAGCATAGTGAAAACAATACAGATTATCTTTAGTGTATTTGTTTGTAACTTTAAAATAGAATTCTCCAGCAGGGATTTTATCTGTGCATTTACCACCCTGGGGATCAGTATCAGTGGTAGACTTTAGGAATGATGGCTTTTTTAGTGCTTATACTCAAAAATGACAGATTAAAAACATGTTTTTATGTGGGCATAATATTCCTGCCGTGCTCGTCAGAACACATCAGTTCTCTGTTCCCTTGGGTGTCTGTGTGTGTGTGTGTAAGTCTCTCTCTAGGGGCATTAATTTGGCTTGGCTCTGACCAGATGTGTTTGGCGGGGTCCGTTATGGTGAGTTTGGCCTGTGACAGGCTGGGAAATTAAGCAATTATATCCCATCGAATCAGTAAGTTAAGGAGAAGGAACATGTATTGAGTGTTTGAAGAGAGGGGGAATTGGATGGAGAGGAGAAGTTATGAGTACTGTGCAGGGATGGATGTGGGAGAGTGGAGAGAGTGAGACAGAGAGAGAGCGCAGAGAGAGAGAGCTCACTGGTGATGGTGTTGGAGGTTGGGGGGTCAACAGAAGACCAGAGCTAAAGACAAAAGGGAGCGAGGGAGTGTGTGACAGAGGTGGAGAGGTGATTTTCTGCTCCGTCGTTTCTTTTCAGAAGGGATTAGCAGGACGGAGCTGCTGGGTGACAGGCGGAGTGGGGGATAACAGGTAGATAGGAGCAGAGGAAGGAGGGTGGAAATGAGAGGAGGAGGACAGTGAAGAGGATGGGGTGGAAGCGCTTTGATGATGCATTGTCTCATGGAATTATATGAGATGGAGTACGACAGACCCTCTGACTTTGAGGATTCAGATGTGTGTGTGTGTGTGTGTTTGACTCTTTGAGATCTGAGTGTGTCGACAGACCAGAGGTTGACCTAGAAAATATTGAGTACTTTTCAAACAATAATTTTTCTTTTCTTTTTATAAACATCACATATTAAACATTTGAAAATACCATCAGTTTAATTAAAGGTTAAACCAAGGCATAAAAACAGTTGGCATTAGTTTATTTTTATTTATATTTAATGAATTTATTCAGATTTTTGAATGTTGCTTACATTTATTCTACATTAATAGTAATTATATTGCAGTTTCAGTATGATAAAAACATCAAGGTGATATAAATCATATTCTAGCACAATATTGGGGCATGAAATACAAAAGGCATACTCTGCAGAAATCTTTACCACCTCACGCTGGTTTTGCTCATATGCACTTTGTTTCCAAGGAGTTAGACTCTTGCAATCATTTAAAAAATGTAGAAATGTGTTTTTTTTTTGTTTTGTTTTTTTAACCCCGTGTCCTGTCCGGCTGTGGAGCAAACAGAATAATGTCTGAGTGCCAAAAACAAGCCCAACAGTGTTGCTGTTTCAGGTGAGAGGTTACAGCCACTGCTATAAAACTCCTCCTGATTTTTGTTTAAATATAACCCCCAAAATCTTTATTAGAAAATTGTTATGGTTGATTGGACACGGAGCCTGAAAGTGAAGGGAAGGGTACAGAAAGAGGGATGGGGGAGAAAGTAAACAGAAAAAGAAGAGAACAAGAGACGTGAAGAGTCCACTTCTAGACCTGTAAATAAAGCACAAACAAACAAGCAAAACAGGGAGAAAAGATACAACAGCAACAAACAGCATATGAATATACAACAGTTGTGATATTCTTCAAATGTATACGTATACACCAGTTCAAGAGAGTTCAGTGTCAACCACAGCCCCAGTTAATGTGTCTGAAAACACCTGAGTCCGTCTTTATGTGAATACCCTGTGATCACCTGTGTGTATATATACGCGCTTGTTTATGTAAGGTTTCTCTATTGAAACATTCAATAATAAGTTCGAGGAGCCACAGACTCCCACGGAGGAGAAATGTGTTTCAAACTATTTCTTTGGACTTTGGCTGCTTTTCCACCCATTTTCTGTCCAGTCCTTTTATCAGTTCAAGAGAGCAGATTGTGCACTGTGTGCTTGAACTAAAGGAAAAATGTCATACCTGAAAAAGTATCAACAACTCATGAAGGTACAATAGGAAGGAACAATACAGGGATCACATTTCTCAGCCTCCTGGGATAGGTCTACTCCAAGGTACTGGAGAGGAGGGTTTAGTCAACAGCTGAACCTACTGTACAATTGAGGAGAAGCAGTGTAGTTTTTGTCCAGGCCGTGGAACTGGACCAATTCTTTACCCTTGCTAGGATGTTGGAAGGGGCATGGGAGTTTGCCCAACTTTTCCACATGTGTTTGGTGGATCTGGAGAAGGCTTATGACCTTGTCCCCAGGGGCATCATGTGGAGGGTGCCCTGGAGGTATGGGGTGGATGGCCTTTTACTAAGGGCCATTCAGCCCCTGTACCAAAAGAGTCTGGTCTGGTAGACTTGGTGAGAGTTGGACTCCGCAGGGCTGCTCTTTGTCACCCGTTTGTTCATTGTCTCTAAGGACAGAATTTCTAGGTGCAGCCGTGGGATGGAGGGTGTGTTGAGTTTAGTGGAAGGAGGATTTCACCTCTGCTTTTTGCAGATGATGTGGTCCTCCTAGCTTCAGTGAACTATGACCTTCAGTTTGCAGCCAAAAGTGAAGTGGCTGGGATAAGGATCAGTACCTCCAAATCCAAAGTCCTGGTTCTTGAACCAGAAAAGGGTAGATTGCCAACTCCAGGTTGAAGGAGGGGTCCTGTCTCAAGTTGAGGGTCTCAAGTATTTTGGGGTCTTGGGGGATGCTTTCCCCCGCCCCTCGATTCAAACCTTGATAACCAAGAGGCGGTGAGGTAAGGATTGAAAATGAGTAACAAAGCAGTCAAAGTCCAAAGAAAACCTTCAGAATGTGCATAATTAGTCAGCTTAAAACGATTTGTGAGTCTGGCTCTTTTGGGAAGAAATAAGGTTTTAGCACATTGTTATTATTTGTATTGAATATTTACACTAAAAATCATACATGCAACAAACAAATGAGCTTCAGTAGAGTAGTTGTTCAAGTCATTTTTTTTCTTAACACAATGTGATCATCTGTAGGACTCACTAGAGCATGAACCCATTTTCTTGCTTTAAGCTGAACTAAAGGGACACAGAGGTGGTGTATACCGTAGGTTATCAGTTCATTGCTTCATTTTTACCCACAAACTGCCACTTATGTAGCATGCATGATAAATCCTGATTCATAAAATAATAATGTAGCTCAACTGATGATGACGACGATGCTGGAATGAGGAAAAAAACTAAATGAAGTCAAGTAAAAATACCCATTACCAGAGTGAGTTTGTTTTTTCATATCCTTCAGTAATTATTAACATATCAGCCATATTTTGAATATCTGGAACAAATATTATCAGACCACTGTCCTTATTAACTCATGCAGTCTAGTGCAGCAGAGCAGATACAAGACAGCAGCGTGGTTTAAAGTGTGTGATCCTTGACTGGTGTTGTATCGAGAGACCTCTTTAATGCGGAATCTGACAGGAGCCGCAAGGACGTGATGCAATTCTGCACTGTGCCACTTTGTTGCACACACACTGCATTCAGAAATCCAGTGACAACACCAGAGAACAAAAGAGGCGAGAACGGGAACGTTTTCTGTGCTGTCAGACGAACCTGTCTGATCACATCAGCCTCAGTGGTCTGCACCTTTGGCTGCGTTGGGCTCAGCAGTAAATTCTAGTCTCCCAGATTTAGGAGCGGATGGTGATGATGTGTGTATCTGTGATTCATCTCCTCCTTTGTCTCTCTCGGTCTGTTTTTCCAGGCCTCTCCAGCTGCCTTGGCTAAGAGTGTTCTGGCAGAAGTCCCAAACCAGGTGGTGGATTACTACAACGCGAAAGGAATCAAACCCAAGTGTATATCGGACTACGAGTCCTCAAGAACCTTCAGCCCCTGACGATGTACTATTTGCATACACGCACAAGACTCTAAACACACTCTTATATACATACATATATAAAGTATTATATAATACATATACAGATCAAAAAGCTGAAGTTGACATAAACAAACATGTAGACACTTCAATACAACATACAGTAGTTTAGCTCAGAGAATTAGCTTGTTATGGTAAAACAGTTTCAACTACTTCATTGATGACTATTGCATGTTTGGCCACAGTGGCATCACCAGGGAAAATTATTACTATCTACTGTATATTGAAAACATATTTGTAGAAATAAGAGTTTTCAGAAGCAGCATGCAGACTCTGACTGTAGTTCACTGAAAGAAATGACGTTTTTACATTATTTAGATAACTAGCAAGTGCAAAAGATCTCTGAGAGTGAAAAGCCTAAACATGGACCTGCAGAAGAAGCCAAAATGCTTTGAATTAGCATTGCAAATGTTATTTATAGGACTGGTGGCAGTCCAGTTAGTATACTGCATGAATGCATGAATAATTCAGCTCCCACTAATATCCAATCTCGAGTAGCCGCTTGCTAGTTACGAAATAAAGTATCTCTGTCATTTGGGTGAAGCGAGGGATGATCTTGGGTGTTTGGGGTTCTATTTTTTCTTTTTTTACTGATTTGCTTGTGATTTTGCTAAATGTAAATGAATAACTAATTAATGGTTGTAATAATTTCTTAATAAACTTCTTATATTGTAAAGAGTTTTGGGATGGTAGACAAGCGTGTGTGGTAGAGACTAATTTGTGAGATGAAAACAGTTTTTCTTTTCTTGTAATCTGCATGTTAATAATATTGATAATAGTAATAATAATAATAAAGATACTCTGGTTTTCTCAGTTTAGTGTGATCTGTTTTGTGTGTGTGCGTGCGTGCGTGCATGTGTGTGTGCATGAGAGAGAGAGAGAGAGAGAGAGAGAGAGAGAGAGAGACCTAAGTTTTGCAGAAGATTTCACACAATCACGCTGTGTGGAGACAGAAAACAAATTCTAAAAAGATTTATTGAAATAAATGTAAATCAGTATAAGGAACAGATAGTTTTTTTCCATTTCATTTAACAAAGAAAGGCACATTCAGACCATAGATCACTAAAAAATTATTACAGTCAATAAAAAACATGGAACAGGAGGACCTGATCTGAACATAATTAAATTTTAGGTAGTTTATTTTAAAAGGACATTAGAAATTAATAAACATAACTGTAAATGTTCCAGCCTTTAATGCCAAGTCATGGTTGAAGATCCGACACTTACAAAATGCTCTGACACTCATAAAAGCAACAACACATAGCAGGTATGCATTTTAGGTTGTGATTTAAATTAGATTACTAAAAACAATTCCTCTCTAAGTAACAAAAATATCTTTGTGCATTTAGGTTACAGTTAGGAGAAATAAAAACAGTCTTCTTCAGTCTGTGGGCTGTTTTTTACCTGCTAAATATACATTCTATTTATACACGCAGTGCCTCAGTAACAATCAGATTTTTTTTATTTTTATCATGATGCCTCAGTTTTGAATGAACTTGAACTCCAGAGCGAGCACACACTTCCATTTCTCACTAAAATAATTCTGTCATTGACACCTTCATCGACAAGATTTTTTTTCACTTGTTCCCTAACAGACATGCAAGAATACATTATTTCAGCAACCTCCATGCAGATAATTGAGGCAAACTTGGGCTGTTACAAAAATTCACTCCATATGCCACTGTCTCTGAAAGTCGAATCAGTATTCAGCTCATGAACCTCCTGATTTCTGTTTCTTATTCAGAGACTTCCCTTATTAGTAGAATCATTATGGAAGAAATGGAAAACATCATAAATAAAAGCTGCTGTAAATGACCATAACAGTGGACCCTGTATTGGTATGTAATCATCCCTTTGAGTTCAATAATTTTTATTTGCCATTTCAAGTGTATTAAGAATATGCTGAAGTATACCAGACAGGACAGAAAATATAAGGTAAGAATGCAGTGGTATGACATAATTAACCCTTCAATGTCCACAGTTTAAAAAAGAAATAAAAACACTAGTTTTTTAACATTTGTTTATTATTTTGTGGCAATAAGTGTTACTGCATAACATAAAGTAAGAGAATAATATAGTGAAAATTATATTAATATTGAGGCATAATAAATAATATTTATGAAAGGTAATAATTTTTGACTTTTTATTTAAAAATGCATATACAGCAGCACTCAATCACGTCTCTGAGGTGTTAATCATGGGGAAAACGTATGAAAAACTGTTGTACAGTGCTTTGTGATATTTAAGGCACTTTATAAATACACTTTAATTACTTACTTACTTATTTACTTTTCAGGAGTTGGAGTGTGCTGCAGTTTTTTTAAAAGTTCTTCATAGGTTTTTATTGAAACATCTCTTTATATTTTTATATATATATATATATATATATATATATATATATATATATATATATATTACTATTTAGTATTTTTATTTAAGTCCAGCACATAATTCAAGAATACTGTAGATGTATTAATCTGGGGTTTACCAAGTGACTGATTTGCTGGTCAAAAACTTAAAAAACAATTATTTATATTGGACAAAAGAGGAAAGCATTAAGGAATTATCAAAGAGTCCTAATTTTATGTTCCAAAACATAATAATAATAATAATAATAATAATAATAATAATAATAATAATAATAATAATAATAATAATACGCTATTATGTTGTTTTTTTAACCGTATTTTGAAGTAAACATTTCACTATAATAAAAATATTGCTTTAGTGAAATAGTTTATCTTTGCGGAACCGTTTTCCATTAGCTCTTGTGCTGCGGAACCTTTTCAGTCAAGTACCGGAAGCATCCAGGGTGACATTTATCGCTGGAAAAGTCGAAAGCATGCGTTAGCAGACGTAATCGATAACATGTCTTTATAGTTTACATGACGTAGTTTTATATTTAAGGATTAGTACTTGGACTAAAGAGCATAATGGCGATGTGGAGATGTCGGTTTCTTCTTCGCCGCGGAGCTCAACTAATTTCTCGGACAGCAGCAGAAAGGTAATTATGCTAAGTAGCTAGCTGTTGTGCTAGCTAGAAGTTAGTTGCAGTTTGCTGCAAAGACAAGTTATCTCTTATTAGACAAATAATTGACACGTTTTTACGTTAGATTTGCAGGACATTTTTGTGTTTACTCAGTAATATGTTAGTATTCGCCATTTAATTGTTAATATTTTTATTTTTCTTGCTCAATTCAGCGATGGACAAGAGATCTTGATGACTAACGTTGTCGATTTTAAACAGTAAAAAATACCTTGAGGAATATACTTACCTGCAGAAAACATCCACATTGTCTCTGACTTCTACTTGGATATCTGTTGATCAATAAAGGCATTAAACAGGATGCTGACAGAGCATTGAAAGAGAGGAGAGGATGCTAATGTGATGAGCAAAAATATCTAGCACATCATCTTCATAACACTATTGAATATAATAATGCTCTTAGACGAGCTGGGTTGTTAGGTAAGTACTATGTCACAGTCAGTTTGGTTTAATGTAGCACTTTACAAATACCAGAGGCTCCAATAAAGTGCTGAACAGCAAAACAGTTCACAATGCAAAGACAAAAATATATCTTGAAGTGTAAATAGAGTGAGGACAGCAAGAGAAGGTACTAAAAGTAGTTTATAAAAAGTACTTGTTATACTTCTGATTTACATTTAAAATTTACTTTGAGCCCTATGAAATACTTAAAAAATTTTTAGAGCTTATTTCATCTCGTCTCGTGTTCTTCCACCTTATTCGGGTCCAGGTCGCGGGGTCAGCATCCCAACTAGGGAGTTCCAGACTGTCCTCTCCCCGGCCACCTCCACCAGCTCCTCTGGCAGGACCCCAAGACATTCCTGGACCAGATTGAAGATGTATTTTCTCCGTGTCCTGGGTCAACCTGGGGGCCTCCTGCCGGCGATCTCATTCTTTCGGTCATTACCCAAAGCTCATGACCATAGGTGAGAATTTGGGAAGTAGATCGACTGGTAAATAGAGAGCCTTGCTTTCTGGCTCATCTCCTTCTTCACCACGACAGACCGGTTCAGCGTCCGCATCACTGCAGACGCTGATTCAATACGCCTGTCGATCTCCCGCTCCCTCCTTCCCTCACTCATGAACAAGACCTCGAGATACTTAAACTCCTCCACTTGAAGCAGGATCTCTCTCTCTCCAGACCTGGAGTTGGAAAGCCACCCTTTTCCAGCCAAAAATCATGGTCTCAGACTTGGAGCTGCTGATCCTCATCCCAGCCGCTTCACACTCGGCTGTCAACCTCCGCAGCAAGAGCTGAAGGTCAGAGCTCGATGAAGCTAGGAGGACCACATCATCTGAGATTCAGATCATGAGATTAGATTCTCCTGCCACAAAACTCAACACCCTCCACACTAGGGCTGCACAATTAATCGAATTTTGATCGTGATCAAGATTTTGGTGGCCACAATTAAATGAACCTGATCATCAACGATATTTCCATTCAAATTGCGAGCTCTTCTACTTGCCTCTTCATCACACACCGCCTCAACCAATAGTCTGCCAACCACCAGGGGGCGAATGCATGGCTAAAGCTTCCTTAAGCTGCCAAAATAAAAACAGCGCACAAGCCACTCAGCACTGTAGCAGCCAGTCACACATTACAGCGGCAGCAAGTTGGACTGATAAGAGCAAGTCATGTCTGGAATGTAAAATGCTGCAGCATCTGGAGATGAAGTAGCTGGTAAACCAGACTATATATGTGCTGACGGTCTAGTATACTAGGCTAGTATCCATTTTCTTCACAAAGACACACAGAAATAACAGACGCAATATCTTTTTATTTGACCAAAGATGTGTGTCCTATCAATACAGTGAGCAATGAAGGCTTCAGAAATTTGAGTATTTGAGGGGGGTGGGGGTTGCATTATTTATAAATATAAAAGTATTTTAGTTTTTAGTTGTTGTTTTTTTGCATTATTTATAATCTATTCTAAAGTTTTATTTTTCACAGAAAAATGTTGCAACATTGTTTATAACTGGTGCAATAAAACAGATTTTACCAGACAGGATGAACGATCGTGATTGATAATCGTGATTACAATATTGATCAAAAATAATCGTGATTATTATTTTGGTCATAATCGTGCAGCCCTACTCCACACCATGAATCCACCTAGAAATCCTGTCCAGAGCTTGTTTCTTTCCACTGAAATTTTTTCAGTTTTTATTTTTTTAGAATTCTATATTTCATCCAAATTGATTTATTCCAAAAAATAAAATCAGAAAGAGGTTAAAAATTGGGATAGTAAAAACAAGCTATGGAAAAACAAAGAAAACTTCATAGGCCTCTGTAAAAACCTTGTTTACTCTTGCATGACACAAGAGATTAAGGGACTCAGGGTATGTGAAAGCAATAAAGATGAACTGTGCTATTACAGTTCACTTTATTAAGTAACATTTCTGTATTGTCTGCTTCCATCAACATCGAAAACGGATCCATTTTACCACCTTGGTTTAAAGGAGAATATCATCATATAAACAATACATTTTATGAAAAGCTTAGTGTTAATTAGATGCATAAGTAAAAAATGTCAGTCAAGAATTTTAACTCTTAATTTTATGTCAGTAAATTTTGAGTACATTTAAAAAAAAGTCTCAGATGTATACTAGCATTTCTCAGCTGTACAGCATCACAATGTACAGCATGAATACACAAGTTGTAAAAATCTATGCTATTTAACCACAGCATCCCTGATACTGATGTTAATCATGCACAACTGGCTAGAGTGTGTCAGATGCAGTTAAAACTAAAAACTCTCATATTGTACATCTCCTTTTTACAATAAGTGGCAGAGGGAAACAATGAAAACATGCTGCTTGTTCGTTCGTTGTCATTTTCTTCTGTATTTCCTCTGATGTGTGAGATCTATGGGACTGCTGGGTTTGAAGCATCACTTGCAACACATGGTTCTGATCCAACGATGAGTTGTCTGTGTGAAGTGAAGCCAAGCAGCGACAATGAGCAAAAATCTGAACTACAAATAGAACTCACATCAGAAACAATACCTGACAGACAGGTGGTGGCAAACACATTTTTTGTAAGGCTTGGTAATATGATTGGTTTGTTATTTGAGAGAAGGGCTTACCTTTAGTTCTAATAGCTCCAGAAAACTTACCAACCCAGTGATGAATAGAGAATAGGTACATGATTGTGCGTTGCATTCGGAATTGCGATGTTGGCAGTAGCAAACACACAGGTCACAAGAGAACAAGGTTGTGTGTGATTCAAACACAGCGATCAATATCTCTATAAGGCTTCATATAAGAAACCTCCTCATGAAAGCTGTGATGTATGACTGTAATTTTGTTTCCATCTCTGGGCTGTCAATAGATAAACATCAGCAGAACCATTTTTTTTAGTTGTACTAACAAATTGAAAACTAAAACAACCAAAGTCAAAGGTCAAGCGGTCTTTTCATTGAATTTTTCTGTACTGTTAAAACAAAAAAAATGGTGACATTTTAATCGAATTTCTGTGCTTTCAATTATAATCACATAAAGTATTTCATTTACTTCTAGACTAAGGTTTTGCACTGCATGCACCAGTGCGCCTAAAGACAAAAGTTAGGTTCACCCAAATTTTCAACCGCATTGCATTTAATATCACAGTTTTAGAGGTTCACCTTTTAAAAATATCTCTGTCCGTATAGGTTATATTGACTTGTAAAACGTTAATTATAACAATCTACTAGTAAACATAAAGTTCTTTATTTGAAGCTGAATTGTACAAGACAGGTAACCTATTGAAAAAGAGTTTAAAGTGCTTCAATTAGCTGAAATTGAAACTTAAAAACATTTCATAAGTTTAAATGTTTTAGCTTCATGTTTCTCATGAACATCTCAACCTGAACATTTCATGGCTAAATGTCTGATGGACAATCCTCCATTGCAGACACCTGTCCCTCAGATAGACACCTTCTGTAGTTTGGTTTCTTTGGCACATGACACCAGCAGCTAACTGGAGCTTACGCTGGAGCAGATGGCGTCAACTTACTTCTGAAGTAGTAGTTGTTGTTATTTAGCAGTAGTATACACATTCTGAAACCTCACAGTCCTGACGTCTGGATCTGTAAAGTTACAGTAATCTGTTGGTAATGCCAGATGAATTTACAAAGAGTCAGCACATTTAGTTTAGCCGCTAACGTTTTGCTAACAGAAAATGGTGAACAACAGAAGAAGCCAGTAGAGCTGATTAAAGCTTCTGCATCAACCCCTACGTCAGAATAACATGCAGAAGCTTAAAGAGACACCAGTTTGGTTCTAACCAGTTGATAAAAAGTTTGATCTTGTAGAAGCTGTGATGGTGCAGGTCGGACTTTTGCAAGCTGTTCTATCATATAATCAAACAAACCTTGAAAACACTACGGCAGGTCATTTGTGTGAAAAGGCAATTTCCCACAGTAGAACTTTGTTAGCTTGAGAAGTTTGTTGCAAAGGTTTTAAATGTTGTTTATTTAGTTTTTCAAAAGTCTTGCTGTTATTTTCACTTTCCCAGAGCTGTAATTCTTTCATTATCCACGTTGCCATTACAAGTCACCCGTTGATCCACAGGGAGACTTTCAGTGTCACGGAGAGGTTTTCTTTTTTTCTCGGACAGCCGGTTGCACCAGTGCAACCTCCGATTTCTTTTAGTTGGACCGTTGAGAAATTAAATTAGGTTGCATTTGCGACAAACTGGTCACAGTGCAGAACCCTGACTTTTCCACAGCAGAGTCTTGTTTCTAAATTGGTGATTTCAGGTGAAAAACTGTCACTGCTGCTTCCTTAAAAGCTGAAAACAATGATATTAAAATGGTCTGTTTTTAAAATATTTCCTCAGAGCAGACATGCTTATTTGTTCCTGCTACAATTCTAAAATAAAAGTCAGAAGTTGAATGTGCTACATTTTAACCCAGTCGATTAAATAATTCCTTGAGGTCGGTTATTATGATTTTACTTACCTAAAATACTGAAAGAACGTTTTTGAGAGTGATCTATTTAAAGTATGTTTTGTGACATTAATTAGAAGCAACTTTACTTAATTTTTTGTTCCTTTGTCAGACCTGTCCAACTGGTGGGTTGCGTCAGGACGATGAAGAACACAACATGGTTTGAAGAACACCTCACAGAAGACAACCAGAAGTACATGAGGAACAGCATGGCAGAGGAATACAGACAACAGACAGCTGAAAGGCTCAACCCACTCAAAGACGAGCCCTGGCAACGACATGAGTGGACAAAGGGTAGGTTTATATGATTAGTACAGAGCGGTGTCCATCAGTACAGCCCTTCTTGTTTCATTTACAACCTTCTCCTCCACTCAGGAAGTCGAAGAGTTGGGTTAATTGCTGTCAAGTTGGGTATGGCTCCTATCTGGACTAAAACCGGAGAGATGCACGCAGTCACATTGCTGCAGGTTGGATTTTTATTCCTGTTACATCTCAGTTTTCCAACTAAATTGCTCTCAGTGCTTCTTCAGGAATGAGAATGAGCTTTAATGTTTGATATTCAGAGTAAGATAACCAAAAGGTCAACAAAAGAAGTCAAGTAATGTTTATTCTGTTGGGTCCGGTGAAACAATAGCAATTACTGAAGAAGATATAGTTTTTTTATTTGAAATATCTCACTTTATTATATGTGAACACGAGAGGTGTGATATTCAGATTATCTGTCAGTGACGTTAACTGAATGCTCACTCTTTATCCATTACAATCCTCTGTCATAGAAAGCATAAAGAATCCTGTTTCAGTCATATTTAGATGGTATTTGTTTAAAATGCTGTCCACTTTTCTTTGTGTGTTTTTAAAACAATTCTATCTTTTTTAAATGTGTTCATAAAGTCTGTTTATTGATGACATTGGTTTCCATTTACCTTTTATTAGAGCAGAGATTGGAACTTATTCTTTTATTGGGGAAGCTAGGTTTTTAGGTTAGCTGTAAAAACTTGCATCTGTTAGCTTATGTAGCTGCTTAAACAGAGCCTTTAAGAATAAAATAGCTAAGGTTTAGCTAAGTCAATACAACTAAAAAGGTACATCTTTAGGAATTATGTTACTGTTATTATATACGGTCAGTGTACTTTTTGGTATTTGAAATTTGGTTTCAGAAAATTGAAAGAGAAAAACCTGGGTGAACATTAGCATAGCGTTTCAATGGCTGGTGTTTTGTTCTCTATTGTTACTGTGTGCGGTCCCATGTCCAGGGGAGGCGTGGCCTAGGGATTATAGCCTGTATTTGTGTAAAATAACTAGCTATGCCTAGCTTGTTTGCAAATTTGCTATAGCAGCTTTAAACTGAATACCTGTGCTGTTGTTTGAATATGTGAGCCCAGTGTAGCCTGGTAGTAAACCATTAAGCACTTCATAAATGATCATATATGCTTTGTTGGAAGGGCGAGGGGAGAGGGGCTGTTATTAAGAGTTATATCACCTCCTTACTGCAGACATTTAATATAATATGTGATCCTCAGGTAGCCAGGAGTAGTGGTCATGCAGCAGTAAATGCAGAGAAATTCACACTAGCGCCCCCTGCAGTCACAGATTCTGATGGGTTACAAATTTTGTTGTAACACAGTTCGCATATGAAAACAAAAATGTTTGTTTTGTTGTTTTTGGCCAATTAGACTTTCATTATTTGAATCATAACTAAAACAATAAAAGCATGTGTAATTTTAAGTTCGTGACTTCTATTTGTTACTATAGATTTTTTTTTAAATCCCATATTTTCCCCTTTTTTATTCTTTAAATAAAAAATTGAAAATTCCTTTCATTCAAAAGTACACTGACCACATACAGTATTCTGTCTTTTTTGCTTTTTCTAAGTGTTTGCTAGTGTTTTTGTAACTAACATTTTAAGAGGATTTTAACATCAAAGGAAAGTTAATCATAAGTAGAAATTTTAATGTTGCCATCTTCCTATATGATCCGACTCAGAGCCACAAAGGAACTAATATCCCCTCCAGCTCACTCACTTTGGCCTCATTTAGTCATTTCCTTTTCAGCTGTACTGGTAATGATCTGTGCAAAATGAGAAATGGAAAATGTAATTTTGGACTCCTGAATTACAAGTTCACCCATTATTTTCATAACTTGATTAAGCAAATATGTCATTCAGGATTTATTGGACAAGCAGGTTTTATTTTGTTTTAAAAAGGGAAATCCTGGATTTTTCTTTTTCTCAGAGGATTTTCTTGTGATGTCTGATGTAACTGTGTGGGTGAATATTAATACTTTACTACTGGGACTTCTATCTAATTACTAATCTATTTCTGTCTGAGCTCAGGAGGACCAGGCAGCTCAGTGAAAACTCCAATCAGGCTCAAATCTTTAAACTTGTTTTTATGTGCTGACATGAGTCTGATTATTCTTACTGAATATTTGTGTTGTTATTTTCTAGGTGCAGGACTGCCATGTGATAAAGTACCTGTCTAAAGAAGAGTATGATGGACACACTGCTGCTCTCATTGTGGGGGGGAAGAATGTGTCACCGTTCTATGTACGTATTCAGAATCAGTTATTTATAACTAAAGTTACAGAAAATACAATACCTGAACAGTTTGAAAAACGTCTGAAGTTAAATATGTTAGTAGATTGTCGGTCATCCAGAATTGGGCAAGTTTTGCTTCGTTTTTTTAAGGTGACTGGACATACAGATTGCACCATACAGATTATTTGAATTTTATTTTATGTGTGCCAGGAAGTTTAGTTTTAATATTTTGTTAAAATTGATTGAACACAATTTTAATTTTATGCAAACAAAAAAATGTTTGACAGTTTTATGGAGAAGTTACTAATGTTATCCTGTTTTAAAGGGATATTTTGGTCAATTTGAAGTGGCGTCTATCATATATTTAACTACAGTCAGGACCATACCCACTGGTGACATCACTCATAGTGAGTGGAGTCTCTAGAAACAGAAAGATGTGCTCTGACCAGAGAAAGACTCATGGCTGTCCAGATTGTGAGTGACCCTGTTGCTGATTAGTGACAAGTTAGTGGCTAATTTCTGGTATGTAAAACAACTCTTGCTCAAAAAAGTAATACCAATGCTTTATATACTCTGGGACGGCATGTAGCTCAGTGACCGGTCTGGCAACCGGAGGGTCTCTGGCTTGATCCCAGCTCCAGCTGGGCTACTTTGTTGTTGTGTCCTTGGACAAGACACTTCACCTGCCTTGCCTACTGGTCAGAAATGGAGTTATTCTCACGTTGAATGGGCTTTATGCACAGAGTACTTAGTAGAACTTCCGGTTTAAAATTAACCCGTGGGACCATTTCCGGTTCCGTTTGAAACGTGAAGATTTCCAGAGTTAGAGTGCATTTCCAGCTAAAGATATTGTTTATAATCAAACCGAGTGATAGTTTAGTATAGTACAGTATGATATATATATATATTATAGCACTAAGAAATGAATCCATCATATAAGTATCAGCAACGGGAAGCCTCGACAGCTGAACACTGCTGTGTTCCGTTGTGTACCGCATCAGCTGAATAGAATTCATCAGTCCGTTTCCACACATTTCCACTGAATAAATAACTACAAAAATGAAGGATTGTGAACTTAAGAATAGAAAACGTGATCATTTCTAACCAGTAGCGTAGCCAGAAATAGATTTTCGGCCGGGCCTAATAAAAAATGGGTGGGCCCAAAAATGTAATTGAAAATCAGTGTATTTGTAAATGTCACTTTTGTTTAAGCAGATCAGTGTCTATACAGTGATTCCTCGTTTATTCTGGGAGTTACGTTCTAAAAATAACCCGCAATTGCGGTGAAATCCGCCAAGAATCAGTTTTATATTTTTACAATAATTCCAGAAGTTTTAAGCCTGTAAAACCCCTCACTACAAACTTTATACACTTCTCTCAGACAGGCATGAACATGTTCACACTGATCTCGTTTAAACACAACCTGACCATCAGAACGGCTGAATAAATAACTTCATTGATGTTTCTGATCGCGTCTGACGGACACCTCGTTGCGGTAAAACAAAAAAAAAATTAACACACAGCAGATGCTGAGAGAAGTGATTTGAGAGCTGCTCTGTGTTTATCACTAGAGGTCTCAATTTCAGCTCGAGCCGTCGGGTCAAATACGTTAATTATTTCAGGTCGGGCACAGAGAGAGAGAGAGAGGATAAAGAGAGGAGCGCAGAGCGCACCGTTTGGAGACATCATGCTGCTCCATGGTTCTGATTCTGCAGTCTGTCGATCAGTTAAAAGCATCATTTCTACTTGTGGAAGTGTAGATTTTCATTCCCACCTTGCTGCAGAAAAGAAGCTCATAAAGGGAAGGGAGCATAAGGGCGCTACTCCTCCAGACTCTTGGTCAGCGCGCAAAAGGGAGTGAGGACGCACTGCGCTCCGCTCCATGGAAGAGATCGTCAGGACGCATGAACACTGCGCTGTAAAAAAAAGTTTAAAGCATGCAAAGTTGCACAAAACATTTCGCGAAAGTACAAGGCTGCAAAATCGTCTCGCCTTCTTCCGCTTATCCGGGTCGCGGGAGGCTGCAAAATGTGAACAGCAAAAGAGAGGAACCACTGTCAGAAACCGACAGAAAGATATTTGAACAAAACATCCAAATTCCAAAGCTTATTAAACCTGTAACACAGGACAGGTCCTCCACTTTTTGTTTTTTGAAACATTTTGAAATGAACATTTGTTTTGCCATTTCTTAAATGCTTTGGTTGACACTACAAGTCACAGCAGCATACGCACAGCTGCGCTGTTACCGTAGCTCGTCTGGAGAGTTCAGAAATTATTCAAACTAGCCAATGAGAGCAAGACTTACAAATGATGTAATAGTTATGAAATCACCACAACACATTCATGCTGTTGATGTCAAATTTACTCTGTTCTACTTCATTTCATGATGACTTAAATGAGATCCCTCAAAAATGAAACAAATATATATATAATTTTGTTGAGGAAGCCATTTGATTGGGTGGGCCCAGGTACACAGTGGGTGGGCCCAGGCCCGCCCAGGCCCACCCGTAGCCACGCCCCTGTTTCTAACCACCCCGTGTCTGCAGTCGACACTTTGCAGCACAGTAGTCAAAGAGCCGAGTGGAGGAGGCTAAAGGAGGAGGCGCGGCGCCGTTCGTGTGTTATTTCACTGGAACAACTATTCTTTTGGTGATTGAAGACTTGGTGTTTGATAACGTACAGCTAGACCAGAGAAAGTTGAAAGTTGGGAAGCAGTTGGAGCCCACAATCACGGCTATATAGATTTGTCTCACTGTTTTTTGATGATGGAAGCTACGAGCTAACGCTGTTAGCTTACCTTCATATTCATGAATAAAGCTGGTTATATACAGCTTAAAGTCCTTCACCCGCTTGCTCACAGACGTCTGTGTGTTTTTCAAAAATCCGGTGGACATCGTCTACCGTGATGCATGGCAGGTCTTGAAAAAAACGCATAAATAATTCCATTTTGTCCAGTCTGCCATAGGAATGCATTGAGCCAGACGGTAGGGGGGCGTCTTATCGTAACCAGGAAGTGACCGTGCATAAACCCTATTGATATGTACACTTTTTGTCAAAAGCAAAACTGAGAAGTATTCCAGATACCCAACATGACTGCATGACTATTGTAGAAGGAATTTTTTATACCTACCAAATTAAACTGATCAAGAGTCGAAGGTATAGATATTTTATAATAAATAATCTGTATGGAGAATCAGGACACACATAAGTTATACTCAGTGTTGGTACAACTCAGAAGCTTTTTCATAAGAAACATTGTTTAATAGAGACATGAAGGTAGAGTTTTACAAAGCTTCTCAGATACTACTCAGACATAAAGGTTAGAACACTGATAAAAAGGTATAAAGTTGTTGGCACACTCTGTAATTAATACACGTTTTACACTGTGAGAAAGCAGTGTGCTAAAAGCAATTCCGTTTGTGCTGTTTTGAGAGGAAATTAGAAAAAATAAGTGACACAAAAGTGAGGGCCTGAGAGTCACGCAAAGTAATTGAGAACCCTCAAGAATGTTTTGAAACCATTTAGAAACTCCCTCATTAATGGCGTCTGTAATTCACCACCAGCTGCCTCAGCCTGGTGAGATACTCGCTTGAGGGTTAGAGTTGTCCTTCTGATTCATGGTCTGGTTTTACTGGCTGTCAACAACTTTGTCCCAGATGTACAAAAATTAGAACAAAACATAATAATACTTCTTTTTTCCCACTTAATGTATTTCATTAAAACGGCTTTTCATGTTTCTAGTGAACATTATTTCTCTATTATACTTTCAAAGTGAGCTTCAAAACTCCTTAATACAAGCTACAGAAAACAAAGTGCAGCGTGTCCTCTGTCCCCTTCAAAGCTTAAGGACGTTATTAAAGTTCATATTAAAAACATGAAAAACAACGGGGAAAAGATGAGCAAGTCAAGATGTAATTTATTCATTGAGTCTCGATAGAAGCTTGACAGATCGGTGTCAGGATTTCACTCGTCGACTCATTTTGAACTCCTCGCTCAGCCGCATCACTCTTCAGTCACAGGCTGAGTTAGTTGGAGGGAGACGCTTTGGCAGGCTGTTTCTCAGTCAACAGAAGGGAAGAGGGAGAGTTTGGAGTGACTAAAGGCACAGAGATGAGAGCGACTGGAGTGAAAGCAAATGTCAGAGACACTCACTGCCAAGACTGTGTGCAAATGCCTGCAAAGTGTGTGTCTGTATGCGTTTGGCTCACATACAGTTATCACACTCTTATGATATATTTTAAAAGTCCAACTGTTGCTTGCTGCTTTTGTCACGCCCATCAAGCCTCTTTCTCCCCTTCACAATGATTGACAGAGGTCCGAGGAGCAAATGGAGAAGTTCAGGAATGCAGGAGTGCCTCCAAAACAGAAGCTCTCCTTCTTTAAAGTCTCTGACAACGCCATCATCAAACCAGGTTTGAAAAAGAAACACCAATTTAATGTAGTTTTTATGTAAGATTTCTGTTAATTTGCTGAACTGTTTGGTGATGTTTTTGTTTCCTGTCTTAAGGCACCCCTCTGTATGCAGCACATTTCCGTCCTGGCCAGTTTGTGGACGTCACAGCCAAATCGTAAGCTTCGCTTTGCCAGTTTTCGTTCTTTTTGGCTCTACTTCCTACATATTACCGTCTTGTTTGTAGGTAGGACTGTAACAGATTTTACAAGGAAATAATTAGTGTGTAAATATGTATTTTTTCTGTTTTTTGAGCAGCATCGGTAAGGGTTTTCAAGGTGTAATGAAGCGGTGGGGATTCAAAGGTCAGCCAGCGAGTCACGGGCAAACCAAAACTCATCGGAGACCGGGATCTTCTGGACCAGGAGGGGTGAGAAACGGGCCAAACATGAACATTTGGCTTCCCATAATTCATGAACACAAATGTGTGATATCCATCTCCATTTAGGATCCAGCCAAAGTTTTCAAAGGAAAGAAGATGCCTGGCAGAATGGGCAACACCTACGTCACAGCGCACGGACTGAAGGTAGAGTCAGAAACAACACAGCTACCGTTTCAACTCCACATTCTCTGATCTGCCTCGTTTCTGCCTGCCTGTCTCCCAGATATGGAGGGTGAATACCAAATTTAACGTGCTGTATGTTCACGGCTCCGTCCCCGGTCACAAGAACTGCGTCCTGAAGGTAAAAATAATCACACACACACACACACAAAGCGGGGTGTGAATTCACCAGTCAGTTTCAGCAGGTGACCTTGCACCTGTGAAACGTTGTCACACCTGGAAGACAGCATGATTTATCTTCATTGACACAGTGCTGGATCAGCTGTGTGTGTGTGTGTGTTTCTGTGAGGGAATGAGAGCACGCACCTTAATGATGTTAGAAATATCGCCCAGCATCCGTCTTTGTGCTCGACATGTTGCACTTGTCTTGTGAGTGTGTTGGATATTGCACACAGACTATTATTTGTTCTGGAGACAAGCAATAATGAATACAAATGCTCTTTGCGTTTCACCCATCTCACCCTCACACACACTCCCACACTCCTGGATTCCCCGTAGGTCAGTTTGCTCTAAAGGCTGCAGGTTAATGATTGATGTTCCTTGTTTGTTTTTATCGTTCTGAGGCACCCCAGTGTCTATATGTAAATGAGGAACCACTTGGGTTTATTGATTGCAATTAAAACTAAGAGTAACTAATAACAGGTTTCTTTAAGCTTTTTTTAACGACTAACTAATTAATCATTTGGCCAGTAATCCCTCAGGTGGAGTAAGGTCTCTTAGGGTTTGTAACCAGGGGAATGTTAATGTAATTCAGCTGGGGACCCAAAAATACATCTTGTTGGTGTGAGATATTAATCACTTTAAACAGAGGATTTCATAACTACATTTTCCCATGCAGATCATCTAATGGTTATTTGCATATTTATTACAAGAGTTGCAAATGGAAAACTTTTTGCCAAATCAGCTGCAGAGTCGTCCTCGTGCAGCTTCTGAAACACAATAAATCACACAGAGTTCCCAGTAACAAACATTCAGATTGATCTATCACAGGATCATTGGAAATTCTTCTACCTTTTCATTAACTAAGGTCTGATTCAGGGAGCCGTTACGTGACTGGGAACTATCACTTCACCTGAGGAGGAAGGCTTCAAGCACAGCTGCTGTTTCCCTGAGCTCATTCATTTCTGTCTCCATCCCTGACAGCCTTATCTCTGTTTGAGACTAAACAAGGCAGCCAGAGGCGCACCAACACAGATTATTATTTATTTTTTTGATAGTTTTTTTCTATTCTTGAAGTCCGATCCATCCATTTCCATCATTTTTTTTTTTACTTTTGGTAACCAAAATAATTAAGTTACCATAACTCTAAAGAATGTATATCGCTGACTGCCTTTCATGTTTAAGTAATTAAAGATAATCAAACAAAACTTAAAACAAAATCCTGGTGAATATAAAAACAAATGTGTCACTTTTCTACTTTAAGGATGGATTCTGCTTCTCCTTTAGGTGTTGCACTTTACAGACTGTTTACTCATCTCATAGTAGGATGCACAAATTGACCAGTGACATCTAGCCAGCTTAGAAAGGCTTTATGAGTCGATATGATGCTGTATCTGCTTCACTGTGCTTGGAAGCTGATGGTGTTTGTTTTAACATGTTTCACATGTGGGTTATTGATCCAGGACGTTTGGATCTGTAAAGCATGAACGTGGCACTTCACATCAAGGGAAGAAACGCTGAACGATACAGGCCGACTTGGTAGTTGTGGAGAGATTAGTGTGATTTTTATTTTTAGCTCAGAATGGTAACTGGGATTTGACTGAGTGAGTATTTTCTGACTCATGACACGGAGATACTGGAGGCTGATCAGCAGATTGGTTAATCTCTAAACATCATGTTGTGCTGCTGAATCTCAGTTTTTCATGACCTTATTTGGCCTTAGAAGCAGGGAGCTTACAGTGAGGGAAAGCACCAGTATATATGGAAAACTAACAACTGTCAGTCAGAAATAATTGCATCTGTGATTGATTTTCTTCCACTTTTCCTAATCTCTTTGAGACCTTTTTCCTCTATAAGAATAATTTAGAGTTTTGTTCTTAAAGTGTGTGTTTCTGTGTGTTACAGGTAAGAGACACCACACTTCCAACCAGGAGCTCCTCACTGCTCAACCCTCCTTTTCCCACCTACTTCACCGAAGAGGATGGCGACCTGGATGAAGACCTGTACGACGATGACTTGTTTGTTCACACGGACCCGTCAATAACACTGACCTGAAATCATTCATTTTACTGACCAAAACCCGCCAACTGTATCCAAATGCTTCAATAAAAACAATAATTTTAATGCTTTTTTTGTGTGTTTGTGAAGACAAAGATTGAGATAGAACAGCACCAAGCCTGCCTGTTTGATCAAAACGGTTATTACTGTCCCTTCCCTCTGAAACCATGGTAACGGTAGGAGTAGTGATGTCACTGGAGGATCCCCAAGCAGAGGAAAAACAGAAAGACAATGAAGCAAAACAAAGAAGAGATAGATATGTTGGAGAAATGTGCAATATCTATGCAGGGTGGAGAAGGAGGGGTGAGCTAATAAGAGGAAGAGCGAGAGGAATACGGACAGAAGAAGGGAGCGATGTGTTGGTAGGAGAGGAGTAATGAAAAGGGTGTAAAGCATGGAAGCAAATAAAAAGGAAAGGGAGAGGTGATATGAGCTGGTGAAGGTGTGGAGGGTTGAAGAAGAGGGAGAGGCAGGGATGAAGGCTGACAAAGGTTGACATTTGTGCATAAGAGGATAAATGAGGACATTAATGTTGCAGGAGGGAGCCGCTGTGAGCTTAGTGTGTGTTTGTGTGTGTGTTTATGTTCAGCAGTATTCAAATGAGAGGCATTTATGGGGCCGTAACGTCCCCTTTTGCTTCTTCTGTATGCCTTTTCTTGTATTAGATGCGTCAGATAAATATTCAAATAATCTTGTCTGCTGAATAGTTTGAGTATTGTTCAGTGGATGTATCCTCAGTGGCCTGCATATGAATCAGTCCCTCCCTGCTCTGAATCAGCCATGTAATTGACAGCCACAGTAACAAGGCTTTTGTTTGAGAGCCTGACGAGCAGCAGTGATGCCTCACAGGATACCCTGCAACAGCAGTGGACGCACAGCATCAGTGCCTGTTCTGTAATTGAAACAACAGCTCGCCCCTTTGAAAAGTGCTGGGTTAACTCATCGTTTAGGCGTGAAGAGGAGCAGTGATGAGGCAGTTTGTGGCAACACACAGCCTTGCTATGTGTAACATGCCTCAGCTCGTAGGTCTGTGAGGCAACAGCGGGCTCTTTGAAATGGTAATGATATCGTTTGAAAGTCCTGCTCTGCGGAGCCTGCACATCATCAGGCTCTTGTGGGGGTGGACGGGGAGAAACATAGGAGGGTGCGGCAGTCGAGGGAGGGAATCGGTGCCTGTTAAAGCAGCAGAGCAGAAATGGAAGTCCACCCTGGTTTGTGTTTTTCTGATTGCCTCAGAGACCACATGACTGCTTACTGTAGGTGTGTTTGTATGAGGTGCTAATATTATATTCAGAAAGAACAGTAAATGTGTTTTGGCATCATTTGTTGTAGACGTGCATCCAGTGAAGACTTTCTAAGATTGAGTGTGTAGCATATCTAAAGCTCCATCAGTGATCTGGACTTGACTCACCTGTAGCTCCTCTCTTAGGGCAGCAGGTCAGACAGATGGTGACCCAGGTGTGAACTGTCTTTGGCCATGTTTCTCACTCTGGTGAGGCGGGGAAAGCTGTACATGTCGACCAGGACTAGGGTGTCTGGTGGTTTTTGTGCTGTGTTAATCACATTTTGCAGTCTCCTCCTGAAGATGAAGTGCTCTCAATGCAGGACCCATAGAAGGTCACTGATAGCTGTCAGGTTCAGTTTGTTCTTCCTGAGAACGCTGCTCGGCCTTCTTGATGATCACTGTGGTTTCTCCAGACCAGGAGAGGAGTTGTTCTGGTTTGTTGTGGTGGACAAAGCTCTTGATTTACTGGTCCGCCTATGCTTGCACTCTTGCCCCTGATAGGATGGTCCCTCTGATCAGTCAACAGATTGGACATTTAAGTTCTGCTGTAAAGTCAAACCTGAGGAATCTGGGTGTTATTTTCGACCAATCAATGTCTCTTGAAGGTCACTCAAAACAGCTGGTCAGAAACTGTTTTTATCATCTGAGAAATATTTCCAAACTGAGAAAGTTGGTGTCAAAACCTGAACTGGAAATGGTTCTTCGTGCTTTTATCTCCTCCCGTCTAGATTACTGTAACACACTTTTCACATGTTTGAACCAAAAAGCCCTTTATGGCCTTCAGCTGGTCCAGAACTCTGCAGCGAGGCTCCTCACTGGAGCAAACAGAAAAGATCACATCACTCCTATTCTGAGGTCTCTGCACTAGTTTCCTGTTAAATGTAGAGTTCATTTTAAAATCCTGACTCTAACTTTTAGGGCCCTACATGGTCAAGCTCCTCTTTATGTTACTGAACTGATAAAGCCGTACGCTCCAACCTGAGCTCTCAGGTCCACAGACCAGAACCTCCTAACAGTTCCAAGGACCAGATTTAAAAGTCGAGGTGATCGCTCCTTCCAGTCTGTTGCACCGCGACTTTGGAATGAACTTCCTTTAGTTTTACGCTGTATAGACAGTCTGGACTCCTTTAAAAAGCAGTTGAAGACCCAATTATTTAAAACTGCTTTTAAATAACTATTTTGTGTTCTCTTGTTGTTGTTTAATGATTTGATTTGTAATGATATTTTGTTTGTTTAATTGATTTTGTTTTATCATGTTTTATTCTGTTTTCTGTGAAGCACTTTGTGATTTTTTTTGTGAAAGGTGCTATATAAATAAACTTTACTTACTTACTTACTTACCTCCATCACTTCAAAGCTAAGCTCAAAACTCACTTGTTTAAAACTGCCAATTCATTGTAATCACTCTTAGCTTTTAGTTCTTGATTGATGTTTTTATTCTGTATTGATGTTTTTCTGTGTCTGTTTTAATGCTTTGAAATTTCTTGTTTTTAATGGTGACCTTGAGTTTTTAGAAAGGCGCCTTAAATAAAATGTATTATTATTATTATTATTATTATTATTATTATTATTATTATTATTATTATTACCTATGGTTGGGTAGTGACTGAAAAAACAAGAGTCGAGGTGAGGTGCTTCAGGATGGAGGTCAGAGTAGAGGTGCTGCTCCTGGTTGCTTTATGTTGCAGGGTTTTTCCCACCCTGTCAGACCCTGAACTCACTGGGAGGGACTCTGGCCTGGAAACAACTTGGAATCCCATAGGAGGAGATGGAGAGTCTCTGGGGAAAGCAGTATCTGGGCTTCCCACCTAGATCTGTTACCTCTGTTACGATTGATGGATGGTGACATGTAAATACCTGGAGGACCTTCTGAGGCACTCTGAACAACCTGCTGACAATCCAAGGAGGCTTTGTTTAGGCAAATGAACAATGAGTTACAACAATCATGATGAAACAAAGGGAAGAATAACTACTTCCAGTTCAAAATTTGACACAATAGACGCTCCAGGTCTACCTTGCTGTTTTGATCAATTTGCACTCAGTTTTTGGGTGCAATGAGCCATCGGTCTCAGGTCTATCCACATCCTCCTTCCCACATTTGATTTTGGGTACCTACCTGATCACTGAATCATACCCACCTTGACAGCCACACCAATGTTTTCTATTTATTTCACTAAAGTACACTTTTGTGGAGTTATTAAAAACAAAAGCAAATCAGAGATTTAACATAAACATCCATGAAAGCTAACACAAGATTTAGGAAATTTAGCAAGGTGACCAAGAATCCCATGCTGTTTTCTCTTTGTCAAGTTGGAGAAAGTTCTCAGAGTCTCAACCTTTAATAGAACCAAAGCCCCTTTGCAACATCTACAGCTTAGAAACATCTTAGAGCTTAAAGGCACACTATGTAAAGTTTTCATATTTTTAAATCTTTTTCTTGAGCCAGTATGTGCTCATATGATAGGGTGACACATTTTCACGTTCTGTCCGGGGCGACCAGGGGGTTTCAGAGATCAATGAAAATGTCCGGGTTTTATCGTTTTTCACTGGAAATAGTCATGTATTTAAAGTAACTGGTGCTAATAAAGCAGCTGTTGCGTGTGACGTCCCACTCACAGACAGAACAAACAGCGGTTCACAGTGGTTTCTTATGCAATATAACTTTAACACTACTTCAAATGATTTCCCTGTGTATGACGTTGAGTGGTGATAGTGTGGTGGCTAATGCGCTAGTCTTTCAGCCCAGAGTTTGTAGGTTTGAATCCACCTCCTGCAGTGTAAATGTAATTTTCGAAACCCTTTTTGAAGGTTGTTACTTAACTATTATTCAAAACCACACTGAGACTAAATACTTTAAATAGGTTTAAGTCATCCTTAATTAAATAGTATCAAAATGTTTCACAACTGAGCCAAGTGTCCTCTTTTTCAAAAATCTAAATATGGTCACCCTATAATATGACTAGCTATGACTATATGGCTAGCTGATATGCTAGTGCCAGAGTGTTTTTAGCTCATGATTCCTGCTTTTTAAAATCTCTCCCTGCTTGAACACAGCTGATTTCTTTGAATGAGTGATGAACCGCTCCAGTAGAAAGCAGTGAAGGCTGAGGAGACATTTCAACAGTTAGATTTAGGGGGTTCTGAGCAAAGACAATGCTAATATTTTTACGACAGTGACTTAAAACGGACACTAGGGGGTGCTAAAAACAAGCCAAAACTGCATAGTATGCCTTTAAACACACATATAACAGAATATCATCTGCATAGCGGTGATAAGAAATGTCTTTAAAGATACTCTGTGGGGTGAGGGGGAAGCAGGTTTAACAGAAACAACAAGGGCTCTTAAACAGAGCCCTGTGGTACTCTGTAGGAAGAAAAACTAGAAGAAGAAAAAGTAAGCAAGAAAAGAGACTTTCTGAACTAAACCACCCTAAAGCAGAACCCTGTGCACCCACCATAAACACATTCAGTTTGCTGGAACAAAATAAACTTTAGGCATTTTGATAATGTAATATTGCAACAGAAAACAAAAGAACATTAAAAGTGATGCTCTGAAAGGCGTCAGGGAAAAAATCAAATAAACTATCAGTTGAGGTGTGTGTTTGATTTTCACCTGATCCTTTCCTGGAAGGAATGTTTTGAAGCAACTGGATTTTAAACTGTTCATTCTGCTGCTTCTGTCAGCGTGCTTCATAGCAAAATCTGAAATCCATTCAAATCTTTTTATTTTGAACTTCAATCCAAACTTGCTTTGACAAAAGCACACAAATCTGCTGCTCCTGCCTTCTTTTACCCCCTGTTTGTCTGATACCGTTTCCTTAAACACACTTCCATACATTCAGTTAATTAAAGTGTTTTCTAAGTTTTAGCTGAATCTAAACATTGTGGAGAGATTACTTAAAGTGTCTCGGAGAAAGTTGGCCTGAGTTCTCGACCCCGTTCTGACATGATGGATCTACTGCTCCACTTCTGCTGGCTCAACACGAGAGATCTGATTTTCATTAGTAAAGAGGACACACACTCTCTCCCTCTCACACACACACACTTTTCCCCATTGCACCACCACACACACACACACACACTTGTGTCTTAATTCCTCAAAGTTTTCAATCCGGGTTTCATCTGCACATCTTAGCTGCTTCTTCTTTTTCATATAAAGAGTTGAGCTGACCTGCATCTCCGCAGATAAACACACACTCACACACACATAGCGGTGTGTGCCGTATGAATTATTGAGTGTGTTATTTGAGGGACAGCTGGCTCTTGAACACATTAACAGGCTCAGTCAGACATCCAGTTATACAGTGACAGGAGTGAAGAGTCACTAAACAACACAGAGGAGAGAAGCGCGAGAGGACGCCAATCCAATTTCACACAGACTTGTATCTGTAAGCAATTACACCACGAAGTGTTCATGCAAGCTCTCCAGTCAATTAACGCGAGGAATAAAATGAATTAATCTTTTCGGCGGCAACAAATTATTTTTACGAGCCCGTCTTGGTTCGTAGTCTGTAAATAGAGTGGTATCACTGTGTGAGCTGATTGTTTTGCACCAAATAATAATTTTATGAGATTTTTTTTTCTTGCCATGGCACTGAGTGACTGAAATCTGTTCATTATGTTTTATACAGTTATTTTATTCAAAGTAAATAGAGGAAGAGAACAGAGAGAAACTTTTTTTTTATGCACAATCATCCGTCAGAGCTGTAATGCCAGTGATCCTGCTGTGGCTAAACCCTTCCCAGTTGTTCACACCTGCGCCCCTGATGTGTGTGTGCGTGTGTGTGTGTGTGTGTGTGTGTGTGTGTGTGTGTGTGTGTGTGTGTGTGTGTGTGTGTGTGTGTGTGTGAGAGAGCCTCCCACCCGTGTTGGTAAATTTTGGTTCCTTCCTTCCAGCACCGCTGGGTGAGAGCAGGGTGCAGCCTTTGGGTTCCCACTTCTCTCTCTGTAGGTGTTTCTATCCTGCCTTCAGATGTTTGACGTGTGTGTGTGTGTTTAGGAGTGTGTGTGTGTGTCTCTTAACGCCACCTTACAAAGGCATTCTCTCACATTACTTCTCATTGTATCTCACATTTTCCCCCTCAATTAAAACCCACGTTAGATCTCAGACGTCTCCATGGTAACAAGGATTAGAGGAGGAATATAGAAAAAGTCCACTAAGACTTTCAGTTTCCTAGAAAACATTCAAGGTCTCTGATTCACGCTGCCAAAAAAAAAAAAAAAAAACCACAGGATGCAAAGTGCTTCATTAACTTCTTCGTAAATGTTTGCAGTCACCCTTAAACTTTCAGAGCTCTGGCATGTTAAAGCGACGTTTTAAATGAGCCATGTTGTGACTGAGCGGTAAATGTCAAAGGGTTTTCATCCGGAAACCTTCGCCACAAGAATGTGACCGCAGGATGTCGAGTGAATCAATATGGAAGCCAAGGGAGAAGGACTGAAAGAGGAGAGAGAGAGCAGGGGGAGGGAGGTGGCTGATCTTGCAGGTGAAAAGGAAAATGATAGCAAAGGGAGGAGAAGCAGGAGAGAATGAGAAGAGGGATGACGAGCTGCATGGTTTGTAAGACGCAGGTCAACCTCTGACATTATCTGTCTGCAAGAATGCACTTTTGATACTTCAAGTTTTTGTTATTCCATGAAAAGATGCCTAAAGAATGTATTAAATGGGAATTCATTGGGAATATTTGGCACTCAGGTGAGTATTCAGGCACGATAAACGAACACACATCATAAAAAAACCAAGAAAAATCTACGATTTGCTTTGTTTTATTGTGTTAAATACTGAAACACAAGTTTTAAAAAAGTGTTTTTAGAATAAAAGTAAAGTTTGACCCCTGCAAAGGACATTTAATCAGAAATAAATCATCCCACAGTAAACTAAAATGAAACTCTGCAAAAGGTGTATTGAAATTTAAATGATTGCCTTTTTACTCAGAACCAGAGTTCAGCTCAGGAAAGAAAATGCATTATTAAAATAAATTCTCATAACCCCAAAAGTTTAATCACAAGATCTTCAAGTAACTCCTGAAGTTATTGCTGTCAGAGTGCAGCGTTTGCAATCACAAATGATAAAAAAAAAACTTTTTGCCATCAAAAAGAATGTTACCAGACTCTTTCCAGTGATCATACAGACAACCACTACCTTTATGTTTTTATCTTGTCAGGAAACTATAGACAGAACTCTCTTAGCAAAAAAAATCCATAAAAGGTGTCTGAAAAACAATAAATATGGAGAAAAGTCAAAACTCTGAATCAAAACACCTGAAACATGAACATTAAAGAAGAAATCTAAAAAATCTTGATGCCAAAAGATGTTTTAAATAAAAGTTTTTAAACTTGTAGATAATTTAAAATATTTGAGACAGTATTAAGATTGTATGACAAGTAGCTTTTCAAATCATGAATTATTTCGTTCACAAAAGAAGATTGTTTCGAATCACCTTCATCTGGAGACTCGGTTTCGGAGGATCAAATATTTTATTGTTCAAAAGTAAGCTGTCGGTTTTCATGTCGTGCTTTTTGCTTTATTCAGACTTCTGTCGTCGGCCTGATAAAGAGAAGGTTATTAAAAGTTTTGATTGTGTTGCTAAAAGCACTGAGATGTCAACATGATTTTGTAAAAAGAAGACGCTTCAGTTTTCTGATTTGGGTGCAGACGTATTTTATGAGAAGACCCACAAACGCTGTCGCTCCTAAACAGAAAGGTAAAACACAAAAACAGCTTTATTGCTGCTGGACTCAGCAGACAGGACACACGAGGCTGGTGATGCAACACAAGGAAGTGACTGAACTAACAGCAAAGAGAGGGAGCTAATTAAGGAGACGAGACACACCTGTGGAGGATTAGTGCAGGACACAGGAGGAGGAACACAGGCAGGACATGACAAAAAGTCATAGTTTGGCCCCACAGAACTGATAAAATATGGCTAGTACATGACACCAAGTACATTCCTGTACTTAGTGGCATCAAGTCATTTTTCATCAAGTACATTTTTTTTTCTAATTTCAGTCGTTCTGATTGGTTAACAGTCGTTAAGCCTCATTAGCTGACCAATCAAATTAGTGTCTGATTTTTGCAAAAAGGTTGGCAGCTTTCAAACTTTCCTTAAAAGGAAGGTAGATGATAAATCAATTAATCATTAATCCCCTTTAAAAATACAAATTATTGTTATATTTCCTATCATAGGAAAGCCTGACTTGTTATGGATCTAAAAGAGGAGTAACTATCTATGTGAAACATGAAAAAACAACTTTGAACAGAGGAGGCGCCTCAGGTTTTATCACTCTAACCCAAAAGGATGCTCCAGCATTTGATGTCATCAGTGTTTTCATAGTCTTTAATAACATGTCCATAGTGATGGGTATTGCTTCCTTAAATAACTCACCATCTGTAATCTCTTTTTTTCATAGCTTGGATAGAAGGTGACTCACACTCTGTGGAAGCATTAGTTTTCTTCTGTAGACCTGGTAAACAGCTGCTGTTGCGTCTTTAACTTTAACTCATCCACTTTGTGTTTTAAGCAGAAGGTGTTCCTTGAATTTAAGGTATGATGCTCCAGGTGGCCTTTTTTCTCTATTGCTGCTTGGGTACAAAGCAGGCATAATGGTGTCACTGACTGAAATGAACAAATCTGATTGAAAGTGAGAGTTTCAGGCTTCTTCTACCTGCCCTCTGACCTCTTACACAGCAGGTTGCCGATTAGCCAAATGACTGTTGCTCCTGCCGCCTTTGTGGCAATAGCATGAGCCAATCAGGTGTGAGAATAATAGAGTGTCATGTCATAACGCCAACATATGGAAAAAAAGACTTAAATGAGCAAAATTTGGATGTGTTGACCTTAAAACATATCCAATCTCCAAAACATAGTAGCAGTTCGTGGGATATTGTATAAATCTTTACACACCACTAGTTTTGCGTTACGGCAGAAATACTTTTTAAATCCTGCAGGATTCGACCTTTGGATGCACCAGAAGTGCCACATTTAGCTGCTGCTGGTCATATTTATGCTTATGATGTAAAAGTAAAATAAAGTTTAAAGAAGGCAGCGATGCACTCGGAACAGCTCATCAGTCCTGTATTGTAAACTCTTTCTTCAAACTGAGGCTGTTCAAGAATTTATCTACGACAGGTATGATTATAATTATACACAACTTTTACACAGAAACACGCTTTAAAATGGTCAAATCATCCCTTTAAGTCCATGAAGTAGCTTCTTCTAAGAATTTTAAAATCAAAGTGTTATTGTTTTTATTGTTTCTGAACATTCCATTCTATCTTTTTGTCAACAATAAACATCAACAACAACACAAAAGCTGTTTAAACTGTCCCATGAAGAAATATTTGAAAATTATATTTTTTGACTGAGAAACATAGTTAGTCCTGTGCTTTCTCACTAATTACAAACATTTTCTTCTGCAATGAAAGCATCTCAGGAGACCTGTGTGTGTGTGTGTGTGTGTGCGTGTGCGTGTGTGAGTGTTGTGTTAAGCAGAAGGATGGGCGGAGTGAGAGCAAGACTGAGAGAATTACATCCGTTTTGGGTCAGCAAAAAATACTTTACAGCCACACATTGGAAGACTGTTAAAAAGCAGGACACACACACACACACACACACACACACACACACACACACACACACACACACACACACACACACACACACACACACACACACACACACACTTTCGAACCTGTGCATTATCCCGACTATCATCTCCTCTCCAAACATGCCTGAGATCATCAGAGATCACCCAGATATTGAGATTCTAACAAAACAATGATCACAGCATCATGTTGAATCAGCACACATACGCACACACACGGTTCTCACAGAGTGAATGTTAATGAGGATGCAGATCAGCAGTTTCAAAGTGCCTGAGGGTCTTATCTGCTGCTACTAGAGGTGCAGGTTGGACTGTGGAGCAACACCGCCGCTCGGTGGCTCACACACACGCTGCACCAGAGAGAGGGGCTGCAGGGCAGGTCTTGTTAGGTAACACCTCTGAGGATTTCATTGTATGGAAATGTTCTATATTTGTAACCATAATGTGATCGTGTGCTTGTGAGGAACCAAAAGCATAAAGAAAAAAAAACTTCTGCAATGAAACTCAGCTGATTTTGTTCCATAACGCCTGGTGAGCGTCTGTGAACAGCCGTGTTGTAGCCTAAATATTTCATCCAGCCTCTCAGTGAGACACAGACTCAGCCTGTGCAGTTATTTTAAAAGAGTCACCGTTCAAGCGGACTGAAATGCTCATATATTATCTGGCCGTGTGGACTGTGACAGCGGAGGCACTCATGGGAGCAGGAAGCAGCGAAGAGCCCCTGGATCCCTCTTCAGACCTGTACTCTAATCAAGTCCTGCAGAGAAACCACAGAAAGACTGACCTCCAAATAGAAGATAGAAGGAAGTTTTTTTTTTTCAGAATTTCAGCAGAATTAAAAAAAAATGTTCTGATTTAGTATTTTTATCAAAAAAAAAAATCTAAATCAGATCAAGTTGTGTGTGTGAGATGCAGGGTTTCTGTTTCGGGGTCTCTTGGAAGATGCTTTATAAATAAATCTGAGCTTACTTTACTAACTATAATGCTGAGGATTGCAGACACAGAGGTTGGTCAGAGAGCAGACGGATTACAGGTGTGTTACTTCCTGTGGAAATCAGAAGGTGTCCAGTAGAACTCACACAACCCTGAACAAGTCCTGTCTTCACTGCTTTCCATTCTTTGTCAGACTTTTCCTGTTCATGGCAAAAACAAGAGCATGTTAAATTCTTGTGTGCTGTCTCCTTATAGGCTTAGTTGAAGCTGCAATGGTTGCAGGTGTGTCCCCACTTTGAGCATGGCTCAGTTGTACTTCTATGTTGTAGTTTTTTTATTGTCTGGCTGAGTGATGGTGTATCTCTAACCCTAATCCAGCAACTCACCAACAAAGCTTGGAGCTTGCTTGCTGTTGGCTCACAAACTCACTCAGACTAATCATTAACCTTTGCTGCGACTTTTTGTGTAGACTGATTTTTGTCCCAATTTGTCATTTTTAATGTCCTGGAGTCGAAGTTAGTGCTCATTTTTTAGCGTGATGAATCTTCAGACATTTATATGTCATCATTTCCTCCTGATTATCAACCATCTGTTCTTCTTTTTAAGCTTATTTTTTGAATGTTTCTGCTGTGTTTACAGCTTGTTTTTTGTGGAATGACTGGCTGTTCAGGAGGACTTTCTCCCCTGTCTGTGATGTCTGAACTGTCCTGTGTCTGAGCTGTCATTTGCACTTTCTCACCCTGTTAATTTTGCACTAATCCTGCGGGTTTGATCCTGGGTGAAGCGATGTGGGATGATCACTGGTGGCAGCAGACAGGCGAAGAGATGAGTGTGAGGTGATGGGGTAATGTTTAGTATCAGGGTTGGAAAGCTGACTGAGATGTTAGAAGAGTCTGATGTTGGCCATTTATTCAGATTAGTTGTAAATTAATTCCAGCACATACATTTTGATATTGTAATTAAAAAAAAACGAGTTGCATTGAATGCATTGAAAATGTTTCAACTTCATTAGCTAAACTATCAAAAAAAAAAAATCTAAATATGAAAACTTTTTTCTTCTGGGTCTCAGGAGGATAGATAATACAGTTGTTGTGAAATCTAATTTTCTATCTTTTAAAACCCTTGCAGGACGGTTGGGATTCCACCAGGGAAAGATGAAGCAGCCAGGTGATTCGTCTCAAGAACAGAAGGTGTTCCTCGTGGTCGACCTGATGCTGTACATGGCTCCTGAACTGTACGACACAGAGGATCATTAGTGGGAAGTGTCAGAGGAAAACCTGTCCTGACTACATGTGAAGCTGACAGCATCCATCACAGCTCTGTTCCATGTGATAAAGATGTGTTCGCTTTGTGCATCAGCATAATGGCACTAAACACTCTCCGTGTTCCTGTTTATGTTTAGTAAGTAAAGTTTAGTCTTAGAGCGCCTTTCACAGTCACAATCACAGTACATCCGACCCACGCACGCAACTCACACATGCCCAGGAGGGGTGCAACGGGTCACAATAGATCCATGATCTGTACCGATCGCCCTCTATGGTTTGGGACATGGTTCACGGATCCGCGCTCGTGCGTTTGGTAAATCCTCCTCAACCCGACAGCTCGCGCTCTGAATCAGCTGATAAATAATTCCCCTCTGAGAAAGGAGTTCCTTTTGTCATCACATATCAAGTTCTCTCTATCAGACTCAGTCATTTTAGTTAACCAGAACAAAGGATCACTGGTCATTAACTGATCCATTCTCTGATGCATGCGTGCGAACGGACCAGCTGATCCCCCATCTGTCAGCTGATCTCCTCTCTGATAGAGAAACAAGACTATTCTATTGCTGTCTAAGATAACGTGTTGTTTTGGACTTTTATACGAGCTAATGAATGTTAATACTAACGGTGTTCAGTCAGGAACAATCAGAACACCTTGATCGTCACCCCCCCCCCCCCCCCCCCCCCCCTCCTCACCTGCTGCAGCTGTCGGCAGTGAGCGGCGCTGTCTGACCTGAGAGGTGATCAGAAGTCTTTTCACCATTTGATTTGTTTTTATATGATTAAACATTTTATTTAAGCATTGGATTGACATCTTGAGTTAAATGCTGTGGATTGAGCAGAAAAATGTTGCTACAAAATAAATACAGGGAGTGCAGAATTATTAGGCAAATGAGTATTTTGACCACATCATCCTCTTTATGCATGTTGTCTTACTCCAAGCTGTATAGGCTCAAAAGCCTACTACCAATTAAGCATATCAGGTGATGTGCATCTCTGTAATGAGAAGGGGTGTGGTCTAATGACATCAACACCCTATATCAGGTGTGCATAATTATTAGGCAACTTCCTTTCCTTTGGCAAAATTGGTCAAAAGAAGGACTTGACAGGCTCAGAAAAGTCAAAAATAGTGAGATATCTTGCAGAGGGATGCAGTACACTTAAAATTGCAAAGCTTCTGAAGCGTGATCATCGAACAATCAAGCGTTTCATTCAAAATAGTCAACAGGGTCGCAAGAAGCGTGTGGAAAAACAAAGGTGCAAAATAACTGCCCATGAACTGAGAAGAGTCAAGCGTGCAGCTGCCAAGATGTCACCTGCCACCAGTTTGGCCATATTTCAGAGCTGCAACATCACTGGAGTGCCCAAAAGCACAAGGTGTGCAATACTCAGAGACATGGCCAAGGTAAGAAAGGCTGAAAGACGACCACCACTGAACAAGACACACAAGCTGAAACGTCAGGACTGGGCCAAGAAATATCTCCAGACTGATTTTTCTAAGGTTTTATGGACTGATGAGTCACTGAGAGTGAGTCTTGATGGGCCAGATGGATGGGCCCGTGGCTGGATTGGTAAAGGGCAGAGAGCTCCAGTCCGACTCAGACGCCAGCAAGGTGGAGGTGGAGTACTGGTTTGGGCTGGTATCATCAAAGATGAGCTTGTGGGGCCTTTTCGGGTTGAGGATGGAGTCAAGCTCAACTCCCAGTCCTACTGCCAGTTTCTGGAAGACACCTTCTTCAAGCAGTGGTACAGGAAGGAGTCTGCATCCTTCAAGAAAAACATGATTTTCATGCAGGACAATGCTCCATCACACGCGTCCAAGTACTCCACAGCGTGGCTGGC
The DNA here is from genome assembly GCA_006937965.1 of Callopanchax toddi. Taxonomy (NCBI): domain Eukaryota; kingdom Metazoa; phylum Chordata; class Actinopteri; order Cyprinodontiformes; family Nothobranchiidae; genus Callopanchax; species Callopanchax toddi. The sequence continues at coordinate 194,034 of SSNR01000058.1, read as the reverse complement.
GAGAAAGGGTATAAAAGAAGGAAAACTAATGACATGGCCTCCTTGTTCACCTGATCTGAACCCCATTGAGAACCTGTGGTCCATCATCAAATGTGAGATTTAGTAAGTAAGTAAAGTTTATTTATATAGCACCTTTCACAGAAAAAAATCACAAAGTGCTTCACAGAAAACAGAATCAAACATGATAAAACAAATAAAATTAATAAAACAAACAAAATATCCTTACAAATCAAAATCATTAAACAACAACAAGAGAACACAAAATAGTTATTTAAAAGCAGTTTTGAATAATTGGGTCTTCAGCTGCTTTTTAAAGGAGTCCAGACTGTCTATACAGCGTAAAACTAAAGGAAGGTCATTCCAAAGTCGCGGTGCAACAGACTGGAAGGAGCGATCACCTCGACTTTTAAATCTGGTCCTTGGAACTGTTAGGAGGTTCTGGTCTGTGGACCTGAGAGCTCAGGTTGGAGCGTACAGCTTTATCAGTTCAGTAACATAAAGAGGAGCTTGACCATGTAGGGCCCTGAAAGTTAGAGTCAGGATTTTAAAATGAACTCTACATTTAACAGGTAACCAGTTACAAAGAGGGAAACCAGTACACCTCTCTGAACAGTGTCTGGGAGGCTGTGGTTGCTGCTGCACGCAATGTTGATGGTGAACAGATCAAAACACTGACAGAATCCATGGATGGCAGGCTTTTGAGTGTCCTTGCAAAGAAAGGTGGCTATATTGGTCAATGATTTGTTTTTTTTTTGTTTTTGAATGTCAGAAATGTATATTTCTGAATGTGGAGATGTTACATTGGTTTCACTGGTAAAAATAAATAATTGAAATGGGTATATATTTGTTTTTGTTAAGTTGCCTAATAATTATGCACACCCGATATAGGGTGTTGATGTCATTAGACCACACCCCTTCTCATTACAGAGATGCACATCACCTGATGTGCTTAATTGGTAGTAGGCTTTGAGCCTATACAGCTTGGAGTAAGACAACATGCATAAAGAGGATGATGTGGTCAAAATACTCATTTGCCTAATAATTCTGCACTCACTGTAGAGATCAAAGTTTTTTGTCTTTTATTTTTCTTTCTGTTGATTCGAAAAATGATCCAATCTTTGACTGAAATCCATGATCCGATCCACTCCGTGAGTATTTTGCCCAGTACTACTGCGACACACACAAAAAACAGCCTACAGTGACAGCATCTTCATCACATCTTCATCATCAACCTAACACCCCCCCCCCACGTGCGTACCAGACAAGAGCGCCAGGTTCTCCCTTGAGAACATATGATGAAAAATTGTGTGCACCCCTGCTTATATAAGCCATAAAAAAATAAAAACAACAAACAAATATACAAAAAAGAAATAAAAAAGATAGAAATACAATAAACAATGGATAAAGGATATATGGATACAAATAAAAAAATAAAGTAAAAGACAAAAAAAGAGAGGTTCAATAGATAGATAAGATGGAAAAAATAAAAATAAAACAGATAAAAGTAATATAAAACACAAAAGATAGATTCAATACAAATATAAGATAGATTTAAAAGAGAGATAAAAATAATCTAAAATACAAAATAGAAAGGTTCAACAGATAAGATAGATTAAAAAATAAAAATCAAATCAAATAAAAGACAAAAACGAAATGACAGAAAGAAAAACAAAAAAACACAAAAAAGAACAAAAAAACACAAAAAAGAACAAAAAAACCCCAAAAACAAAACAAAAAATAAACAGGTCAATGCAGCCTCAACAGGGCATCAGCCAGTGTCCTACTTGTGCCGGTCCCAAGCCCGGGTAAATGCAGAGGGTAGGGATCAAATTAGGGCTGCAGCTATCGAATATTTTTGTAATCGAGTACTCTATCGAATCTTTTTTCGATTAATCGAGTACTCTAATAAATTACATGTATCTATATATAAATATACATGAATATACATACATATAAATATATATGTATGTATGTATAAATTACATGTACAATGTATAAATCTGAGAGAAAATAACAAAGTATTAAACATTTTTTAAATAAAAAATTGATATAAACCATGGTTTTGTGGCATATAAGTGCATTTACTATTATTACTGGTATTTATTGCTTACCTCGGAACTTTCTGTTATGTCACTGTCTTCCCCTCACACACCTTTTTTTCAGTTGGACTGAAGTGAAAGAGCTGCAGCAGCAAGTTAATTCCATACGCAATGCGTGGCTTTGACTAATTGCTGGAATGCCTGTTTTTTGCGGCACAAATCTCAGAGCATATGTTTCATTTTTCTCTGTTCCTGTTAACCTTTCCAAAATGCGGCAAAACTTTAGAGTTTTTCGGAATTTTTAACCCGCAACTTGCTACGGTGTTTTGACAGGGAGGGGAGGGGCTCTCTGCTCCTCCGTCTCACCTGTGTCTCCACCCGTGTAGCTGCGCAGGCGGATAAATGAAGCATCTCAGTACCAAAGTCGGCACCGTGTTTTTTCGCTACCGGTACCTACCGATGTTTTTCGGTCTGTACCGGTCTAGTACTAGTAGTAATAGTACGGTCTAGTTGACCGCCATGGCTTAAGATAAATTTAAGTTACATTCGCTACTCGCGTGTGCATTCATTGCAGTGTGTATGTGCGCCACTTATTTCGGTCCGGGTGAAACATGACCGCGGGCGATTGCAAAGCCATGAATTAATTAAATATGAATTAAACGAAGCCTCGAGGCAGAGAATTTGCCTCGAGGCTTTTTTGTACTCGAATTATTCGAGGTACTCGAAGAATCGTTTCAGCCCTAGATCAAATATGAAAATAAATATATGGATACAGGAACTGATATGATGATGGCATAGTTTTCGATGCATTTAAGGGATTGGGGGGATGGGATGACCAAAAAATTCTTAGCATGTCCAGACTCGCCCCCCCTGATATTCTACTTGCCCCCCTTATTGGGGCTGGCTAGATCCGGCCCTGGTTTGGAGGAGTTTGGCTAACAGTGGTCTTTGTGGAAGATTTGAAGCCAAAAAAGTCAAATGTTTAAAGTGGAAACAAGGTTAAGCCACTTAATGTTGCACCAACAACACAAGAACTTCTGTGTTGAAAAATGGCATCGGATCCTCTGGACAAATGAGTCCAAACGAGGAAAAAATTGCCTCCAGCCGAGGACAGCTTGTTTACTGGAGAGTGGTTCAGTAATGAGTGTCTGCAGGCTTCAGTGAAGCATGCTGGAGGTTCCTGCAAGTTTGTGGTGGCGTTTCTGCAAATGGAGATGAGGATTTGGTCTGAATTTATAGTGAGAACTACTAGCAGATGCTCTCCATCATGCAGCATCAGAGAGGTGAATGACAGCTAATGTGCAGAACCAGCCTAAAGGAAAAAATGTGTGTGATGTATAATCCCAACATCATGGAATGTGTCTAGGATGACACCCACAGATTCTGTAATCTGTTCTTTAAGGTTTTTTGGAACCAACTGAGTTCTTTCAAAAACTGCTTAGAACTGATGCTGATTTGAAGGCGAAGGATGGTCAGATCAAATATTGATTTAGTCAAATTTCCTTTCTGCTCGTTTACTTTATAACTTTGTACATTATGGAGTGTACAAAAGCACCAAGTTCAACCGAGAGACACGAATACTCCTTAAAAAAACACCTATATGATACTCTTCACATGTTAACTATGACTTTTTGAAGCATGAGAACAGTGGGGACTTGTTCACCTCATCCTGCTACAAACAGATGAAGGTTTTTATTAAAAAAGGAAGAAAAACAGAGCTGAGCAGCTGCAGCCTGAAGCTACCGGAGCTGAAAGAGGAAGCATTGTGGAAAACATGAAAGAGACTTGGAGATACATTGAAAATTACAAGACTTTAGTCAGTTTGAAGGACATATAGAGAACTACTTAAATGCATCCTAAACTCACTAATCCAAATAAATCTGTTTTATTAATAAATATAATTTCTTACAAATGTTTCATCTTTTTTAGTCAAAAATCCTCTGAATTCAGCATGACCCTAATTTTTTTGCTATAAAACAAGTTGTTTTTATAAAAATATTCCAAGTAAAATGCTACATATTTACTAATGTCCTATATAGAATACCTCAGTGTCATTCAAATGTATTAATGTTTTAATTTAAATGCTATAAAGTCTCTTGTAAATGGTCTTTTTATGACATTCTCCATAGGCCTGAATGCATTTTGAATACATTTTCTGTCATTATCAGCTGTTAAATGTGTTTTAACACATTTCAGTATGAATAAAACTACATCTAATGTGCAGACCTCGTCTGATATTTAAATGACTTTGATGTGATGATACCATAGAGAGCAGTTTGGCAGCTGTTCTATATCTGACATCTTATAATATTCTAACCAGCAGACTGGAAAAAACATGTCAATTTATTAGAAAAATTACACTTTCACTCCAAAGCGTCAGCAGAGTTTCATCTTTAAACTTTGCTATAAGTTATCATGCATAATTCTAACATAAACTCAGTGTTTTATAAGAGATTTTGTTTCTTAAAGGACTGTTAAATCTACAGTGGTTCTCAGAGCAGAACCTAATCTTAATGATGTAGTTTACAACACAAAGTCACCTAAATGTAATACATGAATTATGGTTGGTGACTTTTTAGCCTGATCTGTTGGCAGAAACCACAAATTAAAAAACATTTAACCTTCGAATGTTGGCTGGAGTTGTTATGGGACCTCAGTGGTTGGACTGAAAAGCTTTCTTGCAACTTTATTGTCCTCCTGACCCTTTATTGAGCGGTTTATTTTTTCTGTTTGTCTCTGTCTGTTAAGATATTTGACTTTCTGACTTTTAGCCCTCTCACCTGAGCTCCATCTCTTCATCAACATGCATCTCTCCTTTACTCATTGCCAAGCTGTTGTTTATGATAACAACAGCCGGATGACTCTAGTAGTTTGACTTCTACTGTTTTTCTGACTGTTTTGCATTCAGCCTGTTTAATTCACACGGCTCACCCCACTTTCAGGTTTCCAACTGGAGGCAATCAATCAGCCTCGCCTGCCTGCTTGACACTCCGACTCTACCAGCCTCCCTGTGACCTTTCTGACAACTTGGAAAAGAGTCAATTGAGTTTTTGAAACTTCCTGCATGTTCTTTCATTCAAATCTGGGATTTCATTTTGTTATTTAAATGGATGTATTAGCATTTTTAAGTGTTTTTCTGTGAAATAGTTATAAATAGTTTCTACCTGTTGATAGTTTCCTGCAACGTTTGCAGTTTGGAGATTTTACATCCTTCAGGATTAATTTTAATACAGAGAAATTTCAAAAAATCATTTATAACAAAAATAATAACTAGATAATGTATTTCCCAACCACAGCCAACACTGAGAAATTCCGTTGGAATCGAAAATTCAGGATGCACCATCCTTCTAGTTTTGTAATCTGGTCCAGAACTTCATGAGCAATGATGACTAATAGATGAAGAGGAGAAAAATCAGTTTTGACAACACAAATATTTTAATAACTTTCTGTTTAATTTGGCAATGTTTTCACAAAAGCTTTTGTTTTACTGTTTTTCCCTACAAATCCACAACTGACAGCTGAACAGGCTGAAATCTAAAGCAGCACTAAACCATTTCTTGCAATGCCTACATCGACCACAAGGAGGAAGCAGAGATCCTTATATAACCCCCAGCTATTCCTGGTTTTCCCTACTAAATCAGCTATTCATCAAAGGTTAGAAATGTGGAAAAAATACTTCATGAAAAATGCGAAAAAGTTGTGCAGATCTTATAGTAAAAACTTTATACAAAACATTGATAAGACTATGTGAATAATGTCCTCAGCTGCAGCTGAAATTGGCACCACACTAAGAGAGAAGTAGCAGTTCATTCTGGGCCGGTGGAAACCTGAGCTTTTTGGAGGTTGTTATTAACATGAAGGGTGTGTTTGTATTTGAGTACATCCATGCTTGATTTCTTTGAAGGACACAGCAGAGTCCTCCCAGTTCAAACAGAATAAGTGGTTCATGTCTGTGTTTTAAAGTAGGAAGTGTTAAGGTGGATGGGTTGAGTAAAGATAAATCACTATGAAACATTAATATGGATGTGTGTTATTAGACGTATGAGATGTTTTGAGGTTTGATGATGGGATGAACTGAAGGAACAGCTCATCAGGGTGGCAGCGAACGAGAGCTGACTGCGTTGTGCTTCAGCCCGGATGGTGACGGAGGAGGCTGGGTGAGATGAGGAGAGGAAGGAGATGGACGGATGCGTCCACTCTGGTGGTCTCTCCGACTCCCAGAATGCCCTGAGCCAGGAGCCTGACCTCTGTGCAGCCGAGGAGAGGTGGAGGAGCAGGCGGGAGTGCATTTGTAATGAGAGGGAGAGTGGGGGGAGGAATGACACCCAGGTACCAATGGGTGACGGCCCCCTGACAGAGATTCGTGATTAAAACATGGGTGCTCCTTGGTGTGTTTGGGGGATTTGGGAGATTTAGGATGAGAGGTAGATGAGTGAGGGGGAGGGGCTTGGCTGTGAGAGGCGGAGTCTCCGTTGCTGGCGACCTTGTAGAGGAAGACGTCATACTGAAGTGGGGGGCTGGTGTCCGAGTGGAGCTTGGCCTCTTTGGGTAGAAGTACCTCCAGGCCAATAGTGACTCCATCCTGATGTGGAAATATGGTAAGAAGGATGCAACAATGTAGAAGAGTCACATCACAGAGAGAAAACAATCAAGTAAACAGACACATCATCACCAGGTGTGGCACTGAAAACAGAAACTTCAATCAAGTCAAAGAAAGACTTTGAGGTTTTTTCTTTTCCTGCAGGGGATTTTCTTAGAAACTAAGCTACATGATGTTATCAGAAGGTGGCGCTGTGGAGCTCATTACATAAGGCTGTAAGGAAGAACAAAGCCTAGAAATCATTGAAAAGAATTCAACAAAAGCAGTGGTCTCAGCTGTGAGACAGGTGGGGATAACATTCTGTGTTCCTACAGCATGGTTTCCAGTCCACCTTAAAACTGGCAGTAACACTGTAATCAAGAGTTTTGTGAAAATTAGTAATGAGTCTACCACATTTATCCCACTCTTCTTAATTCAGCCACATTGGAGGAGCAGCCTGTTTAAGGTCAAAGGTCAGACATTCTTCTTCTCTGGTATGACGTTTTTCCTGAAATGCAGCGTTAGTTTTACATCAGAACGGGACACATCTAAAATTTACTTTACAATGTTTTTTGGTGAATGTGAGATGGGTCTATATGTTCCCCTTCTCTTTCTTATAGCTGAGTCATGATCTCTGACCTTAACCAAGTGAGTTCTGCAGTGCTGTAGACGTTGTTCTGGGTTCTTGTGTTCTTTAATGTATTTAGAACAGGGCCTTATATGTTGCTTCTTGAGATCTTTTAGCCTCCTTCATGTTGTCAGAGAAGTTCTATTGAACTCTACAGGTCTGGTAGTAATCAGACCTGGGTGTGGCTACACTGAAATCAGCTTTACAATTATTCTGGCTAATCACAGTGAATTCATGATTGAACAAGGGGCGACGGTGGGGGGTAAATTTAACATTGCATGGTTATTTTGGTACTATTATTTTGAAATTGGGTCTATAGGCTGCACCATCATCTTTTGAAAACTGAATTTTGCATTTACTCAGATTATCGTTGTTTGATATTGAAGTGTGTTTGTTGATCTGAAACATTTAAGATGTGACAAAAAAGCAAAAACAGAAGAAATCTAGGGGCAATTATCATTTCACATCACTATAAATGTAATGATGTAGCTTAAATCCATACACAACTATAAAATCATGTTTTATGTTTGCTTTGTTAAACATTTTGGTTGAACATTTATTTTAAAAAGTGCAACAAAAACCAATAGAGATTGTTTATCAAATTATAATTATATTATTGACACTTTTGACTGAGAGAACAATAATGGATTAGATTTTTATAGTATACTAAGGTTATGAATATTAAAATCAATTTGTTTATCTGGCTTTTATTTTATTTGTATCCAGTTTTTTTTTAACTGTATAAATTAGAATAGTGGCCATCCACTGAACATTTATGGGAAATATGCAAACAGACAAGTCAAATACTATTAAATTAGGATTCATTTCTGTGAAATGTCTTGAAATATTTTAATACACATGTTAAAACAAGTACATGTGTTTGGACTGGATGTAAAGGTACTTTTCAAGCTTTGATGGTAGTTAAGTCATTCTTTAGGAGCTGTCCGTGGTGCTGAAATCGCAGTCGCTGCTGTGTGTGTGTGTTTGTGCTGTGTAATCTGTGTGCAGCAGCCTCCTGTGACACAAAAGCAGGGTCAGCCATGCATTCAGTTATTATTAGCATGAGAGCAGTTGGGCAAGTAGAGAGCTTCATCATGTGCAGACAGGCAGGAGAAGAAAATAGAAAAAAAGAGAGACATTCTAGAGGGAGAGACGAGCTCATAGCAACACACGGGGACGAGCCGGGTAAAATGAAAAAGATTTATTCCAACAACCGTCCACTGTAATCCTCCAAGAATACCCAAAAAAGTAAAAAAGAATATCAAGTACATTAAAGTATTGTAAAACACATTGAAAACCAAGACACAGCGTGTGTAATATATGCATATAGATTCAAATATCAACTCCAAGCTATTAATTTAACCTCATGTAGTCTAGACATATCCACTTTTCTTTTCTCTTTTTTTAGCAATGTCAAACAGTAATATTTTGCAAATACAGATTCACTTTATTTCCACATAATTTTCTTCTTCTTTTTTTAAAAATTAGACATTTTCAGACACTTTTCTCAGATAACACCAATGCATGCGGGCAGAGAGAGACACGGTTAGGCGGGGCGGGTGGAGAGGAGGGGAGGGGAGAAAGAGGGAATACAGGAGAAAAGACAATAAAGGGGTTCATTGGCCAAAGACCAAGGCAGAGCATCAGTAAAGAGGACAATCAGTCAGTAGTTGGTCCAAGCCAGTGAGTTTAGTCCATGAAAAGGCAGATAGAGGAAGGAAAGGAGGCAGCGTTGCCACTATGTGATCAGTAAAAGCATGGCAGCCTAGTAAACAGAACTATTGTGCTTCTCAAGGTGGAACTTTAAAATTAGTGTTGTGCTCATTTTAGAAACTGGGTCTTATCAGGCTGTTAGAAAATCCTACAAAGCACTTGGCAAGGTGTAAACGATGTTAGCCTACGGGGGCTTTTTTTGTGCACCTTAAATAATTTGGTCTGATTCTCCAGCTGCACATTTTGATCGTGTAGGGGTTTTATACCAGGTTGTTCTGGAGCATGTTTACCTCTGCGCTTTCCCCTGCGTTGTTGGGGGTGTGGCCGTGGACGGCAGAGGCAGGGCGGTTATTCTCTTGCTTTGGGGAGTGAGAGTTGAGGATGTTCATGGAGCCCTCTTCTTTGGGTTGAGGGGACTTTGCCTGGTTGTCCTTCTTCTGGGGCTCATCCTGCAGGGAGAGTGAGTTAATCTTCACACATGCATGAAATCCGGCCACTAGAATGAGACAGACACTTGCAGAGCTGTGTTTGAAAGCTAAAAGAGGCTTATCCAGACCAAGAGAAGGTCACTGCAGCACTTTGTTTGCACAGAATTCTTCTAAAAAATAATCAAGATTTTAAATGTAAAAACTAAACTTAAAGTGAAATGAAAAAAATCTATAGAGGAAAGAGGAAATCAAGCATTTCTTTGATCTGATTCCTGTCTGATCTAATCAACTGATTACATGGACATTTAAAAAACCCACTTCTATTACCTCTATTTAAAAGGAGAAGATGTGAAACAGATCGAACGCCTGCTGTGGGTTTTTAGCCTCCGGGTCTGACATTTAGAGCATCTGGCATTAACCGAAACTCATCTATAAATGGCTGCAGGGAAATGTTAGAACAGATCTGATGGCTGAAGCCAAGTTGGAACAAACAAAGAGTGAATTTACCTCAAATCTGTTTGTGTTTGCAGCTCTGTGTTAAATGATCTTCGTTATTAGCCAGAGAGATGTGTTTGTGTGTTTATGCGTGTCAGTTTGAAAATGGTCAGGTCATTAGATTATTGGTGTGTGACAGATATCTGAAGGTCACGGGTACAAGAGGCAGGAATTAGGGCACCATCGATCGGTCACACTGGCTGCAGCTGGACACAGTTTGCTTTCATCTAAAAGTTTAAAGTCTTTGCATCTAAAATTTTAACCACAATTCCATAAACATGTGTAGTTTTGGTTTTGTAGCCCAAAAGGCAAGTATTACTGATGCATACAATCAGTGGTGTTCATAAATCTGCCAGCAACCCCCCCATTGCTGACAGTAATTAATGCTGTGCCTTTTACAATCACTTCCATGCTGCTACAGTAGTTTAATTCATAGCAGCACTGAATGCAAAACCTGTAGAAAAAAGCTGCAGAGACTGAAATGGCTGCTGTGTGACGAGTGAACACAGGAGCAAAATGGAGGCTCCAGGAGCTGCAGAGATGCAGGTATAAGAATTAAAAAATGGGGGGAAGCCAGTGTTTAATCACGCTGCAGTGGCTGCACAACACATCTGAGCATATGGCTGCAGGAAGCCTTGAGAGAGGTCATCAATCATTGCACCTGGGCTACGCTATCAGATAGAGGCAACAAATTTTGGAGGAAAAAAAAAGTCTTTTCAGCAAATTGAAGGTAAAATTTTGGCACCAAGCATTTGCATACAGCAGATACAGAGTCTCAGAGCTTACTGTACCTGTAAAGGACTTTTTAATGTCTCTCTTTTTATTTTCTTAGCTATTGCTAGTTTTTAAGGACGCCTTAGTTTAAAAAGGTTTTAAAAAATCCTAGAATTTTTCCATTTAGGAGAAAAAATGTTTGGTGTGTTTGCAAGTTGATTGTCAATTCAGCAAAGACAGATGCTGCACAAACAAAATGACAGAAAGGACATAAAACACACCAGGTCACTATTCAAGCTGGCAGGGAGACATAGGAGAGAACATAATGAGGAGGAGAGAAAAACAGGGGGGAGTCAAACAAAATCAGATAAAAAACAGAAATAGGGGAGAGAGAAGTGCAAACACGAGGAGAGCAGGGGCATACCTGACAGATAATGTTGTCATAGTACGCCAGGTTGTGAGTATGAGTTTGAGGAGCGGGCGGAGGAGTGTCACACAGTTTCCTTACATTTGGCTGCGAGCCGTCAGCTGTTGTGGAAACCGAGAGCCCGTCCGTCTGCGGCTCACTGCTCTGTGGGCGGAACTTACTGCAGACATGCAGAGAGGGAGGCTTGTGTGATATAAATATTTGCAGTGGTGTGTCTGTTTTCCACATGACTCACACGCAAACTCAAACAATTCAGTGCATTTCATTCCACGCTTTCATCCAATTTGATTTGTCTTATCATATGGCAGCTAATAAATTAGCTACTGTCACTCAAAGCTCTTTTTTTTTAATACAAACACACACCTGCGCTTGCGAAGACGCGTGTTCTCGCTCTTGAGGCGATACAGGCTCTTGGCAAAGAAGACGATGATCATGAAGAGCAGGAGGACCACGAAAGAGGCCACGGCGACCACCACGCACAGCACCTGGAACTCTGTGACGGCCCATTCACAGCGTAGGCCTTTGTTCCAGATATAGTCCTGCACATTACACCTGGACGCAAACAAATAGGAGAGGAAAACAGAAATATGAACATGGTTTTCTGCACACACACACACACACACACACACACACACACACACACACACACACACACACACATACACAAACATTCAGAAACAAAACTGAAAATAATGTGAATTTGTATTTGAAAATGAATGCATGGTGTCAAAGCAAAGCACTGATTTCCTTTGCAGCCTGACTCCTAATGAGCTCAAAGGATAAGATCATGCCTCGGAGTCTGTTCTTTCTGTGCAAATGGCCGCGGGTAGGTGAATGCATTTTGAGCAAGTCTGCATGAGTGTGTGTTAATATGTTTGTAGCGTTACTCAGCAGGTAGGATGACACAAGCAACAGTTTGCCTCCAAGCTTACAGTGGAGCTGCAGGGTTGGACAGATGGTGCAGTCTCTGTCGTGTGTCTGGATTTTGCATGTATGTTCACAAGCACTGCATGTGTGTGCACTCCTTCTTTATCAATCATCTTACTGTAGCGTCATCTTCCTCATATTTTCTGTGTCCGCCTGCTGTGTGGTTATCAGCAGGCGGCAGCCACATGCTTTCTTTACCTCCTACCTCAAAAAGCTGAGCTAATCCTTTGAGAACCCTGCTGTGATCTTGACGAACCCACATGACACATTAAGCCAGCCTTCTGTCTTTGTTCGCTGTATTTGCTTGCCTGTGGTGTCCTAATTCTTCCCTTTTGTGTTGGAGTACAAAGTCATTAGAAACAATCTCCTCTAGGAGAATTAAAACGGAGATGTTTTGGTGTCAAATGTGTCAGAAATCAATCAGATGAGCCGGTTGTCATCCAGGAATCACACATCATCTTTTGATAATTAACAATCCAGTTAGGACGAGTCTCACCTGCAGAAAGCTCCCATCCCAGCCACTACGGTGCACACCCCCCCGTTGAAGCAGAAGCTGGGTTCAGCATCACACTCTGAAACACAAACCCCAGGCCCAGACAGCACAAAGCCCAGCCTGCAGCCGTCCGCACCCACAGCACCGCCTACTCCTAACTCCTCATCTTTCTCTGGTCTCGGCACTGGAGGAGCTGGTAAAGATGACCCGCTGTTCATGTTTGGCTTCACTTTGCCAGGAACTCTAGGGGAACCAACCAGGAGAGGATTCTCATCCTCCATGTCGGCTGGAGGTGAAGGGGTGGGCTCGGGTTCTGGGGTTGTGTCCACCGCTGAGACGTCATTGTCAGGAGATAGGTAGTCATAAAAGTCTGCCAGCGTCCACGCAGTGGGGTCTCCGCCTTTCTGCTTCTGGGGTTTGGGGGCTTTTACCCAATCCAAAGCAACGTCGGAGGGCACGACATCAGGAGCAGGGCTGTGAAACTCCACCGTGATGACATCATCAGATAAAGGGTTCCCAGGATGGTCCGGCCCTGCCCCTCCAGCAGTTAGCTCCTCCGTCACGGGCTGGTCTTCCTCTACAAAATCAAGGTAGTGGCGTTTATGAGAATGATGATGTTTGGTAGATGTGTGTGGGAGTTTGGTGCCAAGCCCTGCTCCAATCAGGTGCTCTCTCTCTGCCGAGTCATCACTGAGAACCATCCTGGTGTCCAAGGCCTCTTTGTGGACAGATGAGTGGTTGTGGTGATGATGGCGTCTGGCTAGAGAATGTCTCCCTGCCAATCAAACACACAAATATTCAGACCAGTGGGTTATTATTGTCCTCAGACCAACTCTTGGTCCCTGCTGTTGAACAAACAAGAAACCAGAAAAATCTGAGTCAAAACAGAGTCATCATTTTCTTAAATTAAACAATAGACTTAAAATGTGAGCAAACTGCACCAAATGTGTGCCTAAAGATCACTGCTGCACACAGCCATAAGATCCTTTACTTTAAGACTAATGGCTGAAAATCAATATGATGAATGATGATCATTTTTAAAATCCTGAATCAGACAAATGCAAAAAAAGAACTACATGTGAAGGTTATTAATGATTTTTTTTCAAACGGGTGCACCCTGATGGGGGAAAAAACTCAAGCACTGTTGGACAATGTGGAGTTTTTCATTAATTTATTTTACAAATCCGTGTTTGCATTCTTGCTGAGACAGGGAATCGCTGACACTTTCACATCTGTGTGCAAAATGAACCACTGGCACATTTATTCTGAGTGCTGCCGTGCAGAAACGTGTCAACCTCCAGGAAAAAATAGTCCTTCCCATTCTTTTCTGTCTTCTGTGTTCAGATTTTGTATAAATTTGCTCCAACTCACAGCATAAGAACCTTTATAAAAAGAGCCAGTGATAACATCTGGCGGTGTTTGGGTGAATAACAAAAAAAGACAGACGTTGTTGTTTAACAGTTCTGAGGATAATTTTCATATTTTATGTTCAGCTGAATTTTTTTTATTTTCTCTGCAAAATCTGCCAAACTCATCCGCATACTTGGCTGGGTGACATCTCTCCCACTGCCACTCTTTCAGTGTCTGCCACTTCATTTAGAGCTCGTACAAAAACCGTCTGAACGTGCCTCGAGTCATGAAGACCGGTGGTGGCTGAGGAGCCATGAGATTCACCTCACACACACACACAGAGCGCAGTTGCCATGGTGAGATGTAAAGAGGTGCCATGTTGAAAGGAGGAACTGAGCGAGGGAATTGCAGTACAAACAGAGAATCCAGTGTTCGTGCTCCTTCTCTCTTGTTTTTCAATCAATTGAGCAGCCAGTCAGTAAGCGTTGGATGCCAGGTCCGTCTCTGGGAAGAAAACAAGTTGGAATGAACTCTGAGGACCTCCGGTTTTGTAAAAGAGACACGCTCCAAACGACTTCAGTTTTCCTTTAAAGGTTCAGTCCGCCAGTGTGTTGTGATGGGACTCGATGCTGCATCCTGTTAGCATCTGGCGGCCTTTGTAGCGATTACAAGAGCAAAAGAGCGAACATGAAGAGATTACAAGCTGATCAAACTGAAAGCACGAGTCTCTGCCCGGCTATGTGACATCCGTCTGACGAAGAGTATGATTTGTGCACTTTACTGTAGCTCGGCTCGTAACCTCTGGCGATGCACTGAGCAGGTAACCATGGCAACAAGTTCTACCTGAGGTCACTGTGATTGGTTAGGGTGCAGACTCCCAGCAGCAGAACACAGAAATCACACAGGATGTTCGAAAGAGACTAATTTACAGCACAGCTGCAAAATGAGAACTCCGTTTTTTTCCATCAGTACTTTTTAAAGTTCCTCTATCAATTCTTTCTAACACCTGAACTTTTTCTCCCACTTGTTTAGCTGATTGATCTCTAGACCATAAATAGTGCCCCACCCTACCAGTGTGATGTGGTGTGAGAGAAGCTGGTGATCTGATCTGTTCTGACACATTATGAGCTTTGTGAGGCTGCAGGCCAGATGGACCTCACAGTATGCGCTCTCTCACACACACACACACACACACACACACACACACACACACACACACACACACACACACACACACACACACACACACACACAGGGAGTGAACCTAAGAGTCTGGATTTGATTCATGCTTTCTGTATGGTCATATCCACAAAATCTGTGTGTTACCGGACTCGTTAACCAATTAACTAATCAGTCTATTGTACTAATCTGAGAAAAACAGCTGATATCAATTTAATGATGAAAAAAGTCATTCATTGGGGTTCTCAAGCCACCAGGACATGGAAAGATACCAGTATGTGGGTGTTTTTTGTAATGTGGTCACACAGAGAGAATAAAAAAAAACTCTGAGAAAATATTTTATATACAAACTTTAATACATTTATCTGCAGGATATGTTGTTTAAAAATAATACCATGATTATTTAAATGACAGTATTTCTATATCTTGTTGAAGCATGAACTGAATTTAACTTAAAATGTTATATATATATATATATATATATATATATATATATATATATATATATATATATATATATATATANAAGAGACAGACAGTCATTATTATTAACAATTAACCAAAATAATAGATTATAACTGATAATTTTTAAAATAGGTGTTTGCTTATGAACCTTAAAGGGTTAAGACTGGTTTTATGTTGCACTAGGCCAGATGTATTTGATGATCTGACTCCTTTGTAGGGAAAAATAAAGTTAAAGGATTAGAACTTAGAATGAAAAGTCACCTGAAAGGACTTTAATGAGCTGGAAATTGCAAAAACGACTTTTTATCATGAAATTAATTTACAAAAAAAAACCCCTCAAATCAAATAACCTTCAACCTAAAAAACGTGCCAATGAGAATAAAGCTCCGTGTGAATATTATTTTACATAATAAACGCTGATTTCCACGCGTTTTCTCTCATTTCAGTTTGAACCCAATGACCACAAAACCTCGTATCAGGGAGGACAACGTTGCACCTGCGCAGATGGTTAATGAAATTAATGATGTCACCTGTCCGTGTGCGCCTAATTAAGCACAGCTCTTCTGCCACGTGGTCTGTGTGGGCTTAACGCGAGAGGCAGGCCGCCTGACGCCTGCTCGCCGGTCGATATGTCACAGCGTTAACGCCTGGACGCACATCGAGGCCGACGGTATGCGCGCGCCCGCATGAACCCCAGCGACCCTGTGGGTGCGCGAGCCACCCTGTTGCTGGGCAGCGTTCATTTATGGAAGAAGATGCTCCTTATTTATTTGTTATATAGTCAGGGTGCGAGCCGCAAAGAGATTCGATATGTGATGGATGGATGGTGGACTGCAGCCTGAAGGGGGAGCGGGGTGCGGTGGGGGTGGGGGGTGGTCCAGTTCCCCTGGATGTCTGGAGGAATTCGGGGCTTTGAATGGGCTTCATGTAGCCGGACCACGGTGCAACTAATCCCGCCTTTGTCTTAGGATTCGGCACCGCAGCGAGTCACTGCCGCTCATAATAAACCATCTTATGTGATTTAGCCTCTGGATTAGGATCGTTCTGGCTAAATTATAGTAATAATATGGGCTGAAGAGCGATTTGTGATCAATTACAGAAAAAAAAAATCTCACTTAGTCTTTGAAAGTCTACTCTAAATTAGAGCGATCCCCAGATCCAGTACTAATCAATGCATTGCTGCTGTCTACGCCAATAGGAATCGAGTAAATTCAACTAGAAAGTTCACATTTTGTAACCGACTGTCCTCGTTTTCAGCTTTATGAACCCGAACCGCTGTAATTCTATCAAGCCTCCTTAATGATGCAGGTGTGATTATCTTCACGCACGTGCGCGCTTCCATCGCTCAAATAGCCACACACAGCTCCAGCCGCACACGCACGCACGCACGCACAGGGTGGGTCCTCTCCGTTAGAGCAGTGGTCTTACCGTGGACAGATAACGGGATGATGACGGCTGAGATGGTCAGCAGCACCTGCCAGGTCCAAAAGCAGCTCCCTCCGCGCGCCATCGCAGCGTTACCGCAGGTTTTTATCCCTCAACGTGAGAACTCCGGTCTGCTCCGCTCGCCTCTGCGCTCTGTGGAGATGCGGTGAAATCCTCACAAGCAGAAATCCTCCAAACTTCAAACCGTGTCCGTTTTGGCCATGGCAACCTTTACAAGCGTTTATCTGCGCGTTTTAGCACCGGCTCGGTCCCATTGTCCCAACCGGCTGTCCTTTTGCTCTCTCTCTCTCTCTCTCTCTCTCTCTCTCTCTCTCTCTCTCTCTCTCTCTCTCTCTCTCTCTCTCTCTCTCTCTCTCTCTCTCTCTCTCTCTCTCTCTCTCCACACCTTCTTGTCACTAGACAGCAGCAGCGGTAGTAGTAGTATGATGCGCGCGACCAGGAGAAGGTCTAGATGAGTTTTAACGACACCGGTCCGCCTGCATGCGTTGTGCGTATTCCTTTGGCTGCAGCTCAGAGCGGAACAGCGCACGCACAGTGCCAAAATGCCAGCGCGAACGCACACACACGCATAAATACACGCGCACTAAATGCTATGAGTCCAGCCTCAGCAGCTTAGAGTGTTACTGGATGTCTGTGTGCTCTCTCTCTCTGATGTGAGCAGCGTTTGTGTGTCAGTAGGTTATTGGGTGCGCGTTGCCTTTTGCTTACAGAGAGAGAGGCGTGTGCGACTCTTGGTGTGCGTGCATGCGCCTGGATAATCCTCTTACTGTTATGTAGACATATCAATCCCAACAAAAGCATCTGCTACCTAATCGTGTGTGTTCACACACACATTCTACACATGTCTCATGGAGCCATCTGTAACATGGGTTCAGTCCTGGACCTCCAACCCTGCAAGGAGCCAATCACATTGCAGCGTTTGTCATATAGCATCATGAAAAATGTGCTATGCAGCCTCATTTAACCCTTTAATGCATAAATGATGACGCTCTCTTTTCCTGTCTATTTTTATTCATCCCTAGATGTAACTTGAACTTTATTATTTGTTAAATAAATACTTTTCAAACAATTTTGTTTGCATTTTGTTACAAGATTATTATTAAAATATTATAATAACGAATAATGAACAAGTGAGGTGGCTTATGTGCAAGTATACCATCAGCATCCATCCACAGATGTCCCTCCAGATGACAAAGCTTCTCATCTCTAAGGCTGAGCTCAGTCACTGAAGTAAGCTCATTCCACCTGCTTGCATCCATGATCCTACGGTCATGGACCAGAAAATCAAGAGCTTTGTTTTTCAGCTGAGTTCCTTCTTCAACACAACCAATCAGAGCAACCCCCAAATTACTGAAGATCCATCATCTCACGTCACTCATGAACAAGACACCAAGACAATTAAACACTCCTCCTTGAGACAAAGACTCACTCCAAACCCAGATAAAGAGCAATCCAGTATTTTCTGGTTGAGAACCATAGGAGCTGACTCATCTGCTGCGAACTACCACTCTGAAGGTTGTGGTTTGAAGACACCAACAGAACCACACCATCTGTACAGAGCAGAGATGAGACCCTGAGGTTCCCTAACACCCTCCTCCTCCTCATATGACTCCACTTGAGCTCCTGTTCATGAACACCATGAGCGAAGCCCTGCTGGAATCCAAACAGTACCAGGAACGATCTGGGGTGAGGATCCAAAAAGGAGGGAACGAAGCTGGAAAATGAACTTAAAAATACTTTAACAAAGTGGAAGGTGACATGGCAGCAAACCACAAAACACCAAGAACACAGGAACAACAGGATCTGGGACTGAGTGTATCCAGGGGCAGGCGATAAGTGGAACGAGGAGCAGCTGGGTTGATCAACAGAACGGGGAGCATCTTTAGACGAGTGACTGAAGAGCTGAGGGACAAACTGAACTGAATTAACTCAAAAGGGCACAAATCCTGACTGCATCAAGCTGGACTTATAGGATGCTAACACAGCTCTTACTTTGATTAATGAGTGGATAGTTATGAGTGACCTTTCTCTTCCCGTAGTAATTCATTATTTTATTTTTCTTTCTCTTCATATCTCCTGCAAACAGCTAACAAAAATGCCCTGCAGACATAAAAATCCACTTTCCTCCTAGATGAGATTATGTCAGAAACATCATAAAATAATTAACACCTGACATCAGAGGAAGAAAAACAGTACTTTCACTCATTAATAATTGAATCTGAATTCAATATGCACATTTCTTTATTCCTGATCAACCATGAAAACATGGAAAAAAGTTTTTAAAACATTCCTTGGATCTATCCATCAGCAAAAGCAGAAAAGATTCATTCAGATCCTAGGAAGCTGGTATGGTGTGTTTGCAATAGAGAGAAGGGACTGTCACAAGAAAGACGGACAAAGAGTGATGGACATCAGAGGATGGATGGAGATGAGTGAGAGTGGAGAAGATGGGGAGCAGCAGAGTGGTGCAGACTGAGAAACTGCAAAAAAAAAAAACAAAAAATACACTGATGTACTGCCAAACAGAGCAGAACAAAATTGCTTCCGCACCCGCCTACATCCCTGCACACACACACGCACACACACACACACACACACACATGCACGCACACATTAAATAACAATTTTAAAAACATACGCAAGCACATGCATCCTGTCTATTCTCTTTAGTGACTGGATTAATTCCAGTGTTTTCCTCTTGTGTTCATTCAAAATGTACTGAAAGAAAAGATAAGAAGTGTTTTTTTTTCTATGCACAGGATAGACAGATGAATCTCACTGAGACGCTGAATGTAAAAAAACAACACCCGCCTTAGTTGATGCCAGGCTCAGTGTGTGCCGGTGCCTGCAGTGCTCAGGTCACTTCAGGGTTTTTTTGTCCTGTTCTCATGTTGAACAGTGAGGGGTGGACAGGATGTCCAACGCTCCTACAGGGAACAGTCTGCATGTGGCTGCAAATGAAACAATTCACTCAGCGTAACGAGAAGATGAGGCTGCATCTACACTTACTACAAAATGAAACAGAATTCATTCCATTTCATTGTTATTATTTCTAATATTATCTTTTTTATAGATTCTTTAGGCTGACAGTTGATGCTATAGGTGTCATCTTGTCCCTAAAACTGTGCAACTTCTTCACCTGAAAATGTTTTTTATGAACTTATGGCTCAGGTGTGTGCTTGTTATGCTGTAGCTGGGGATTACGCTGCATATCCACTACTCAGGCTGTGCAGGATACACAGAAATCATGTCCTACGAGCCTTAGTGTCACCAGAAAGAAAAAAGAAGCCGCTGCATTTTAACTTTTAGAGCAAAAACACATTCCTCGAAGGAATGCATTTCACCCTTCCTTTCATGCCAGAGTTTTAGATTAATCTGCAGGAACTAATCTGACATCTGAACAATGATGGAAAAAGTCAAAGAGTTTAATTATTCATTACTGGTCAAGTTTTGGGTGCAAAGACAAAAAAATCTGTCTCAGGTTGCAGAGTTAGAAGATTAGGGCAGTGTTTTTACAGGAATGCTTTTGACTATCACCTCTTCAATAAAGTTAAAATAAATCAGTGACAGGGGTATCAAAATGTTACATTCTGTTCTAAAGTTTGTGTCTGAGAACTTAATGAAAATATTAATGTCTGTTATTTGCCCTAATAAAGGTAAATGCAACCTCAGAAGAACGCTGTGATACTCATCCTGTCATCATTCATTTAACAAGAATTAAGTCTAAATGCGGAGTCAGAGTGTGAAACACTATAAGCACCTGGTAATTGATGAGCCCATAAGGAAGCAGGAATACCTTTAATTAATCACTTTGTTTGAACTCGTTAGTTTCTCACATTAGGAACTTTGGCACCTGCAGGCTGCTCTTTTGTCTCTTTAAATGCAGCGAGGAGCAACTTGTTTAGATACTCATGGTTTAGATGTGCAATGATGACACTGCACAACTCATTACCATTAAACAGCTAGCATCTGTGGAATTTTAATTCTTGTTTTCACACTTTAATAAACCAATCAAACAAGGACATAACAACACACACAGCTCCAAGTCTTTCCATTGTTATCATCCGAAGCTCGTAGTGTAAAAAAATAAAATAAAATACAGGTGGTGGTTTGAATTTTTGCTTTAAATAACCAAACAAAACAACAAGCAAGGAGGAACGTTAAAGCAGTGAAAATCTTATGTTATTTTGGCTTTTACTTATGGAGGATAATTAATTAACTAAATACCACAATTTCATTTTGAAAAGAAAAGTTTAAAAGTTTTATTGTTTTACTGTTAGTTGATTGTTAATTTACCTGGAAAAATATACAGGTAGTAAAATATGGATTATCTTCCCCTGAGTGGCTCTTAAGTGACGTTTGTCGCCCTCCTGTGGTGATTTAGTGACATTACAACAAAAGCATTTTACCAAATCAAAACGCCAACTGAGTGACAAACTAATATTTCATAAAATGTTCCTGTCCGAAGTTGAACTTTTATAGCATTTAAAAATACAAATGTTGACTTATAAATTTTATTTAATCAAAAATCCAAAAAAGACCATTAGAAAAATAAGCCAAATTGTTGCTAAAACTTGTTGTAATGTTACTAGTTAGCCACAAGAGGGAGACAATTGTACAGCAGAAGCCAAAGATCAAAACGTCAAAAGTTGTTTCACTTCTTTGTAGTTCTTTCATTCAAATAACTGACTCAGCAAGTAGTTCTGAAACTTATTATAAAATTTAGTTTTTTATTTTTGTCTTAAAGGGTGAGAAAATGTGTCATGTTTTGTTCCTTTCTGCCAGTTATTTTATTTATTCATTTTTCTAAATGTAAAAAAGAAAAATTAAGCCATTAAAAAATTGTGCTTATCTTTTTTATAATCACAAAATTAGAAGAAGAAAAAAATAATTTAATGTTTTTCATTACTGGTTTCTGACAAGAAAATCTCGTTTTGATGCTTAGAATCAAAGCGTCATTTCCAAGCATTCATTTAATTCCAAACAGAAAATGTTTTTTTTAATGAACCCCGTTCATAACCATTTCTAATCATCTAGCATAGGATGCCAGTGCTGGACCTGCCAATTAGATGTTCTGGAAAACACCAGTGGCGCTCCATGATGGACACAGGCCACTAGAAACTGAAAGTACTGGACAGAGGACAGTTGTAGCCAAATAGGGGTTTATTAGATACAGAGCAAAACAAATGATAGGGTATATAGCTTCACCCATAGGATTACAATCAACATAATTATAAAAGCAAATACAGAATGAAAAACACAATGCTAGAAAGACATTTTCCTCAAGTTTTTTTTTTTCAGTTTTCATTTATTTCCACTTTCATAACTGCAGTGTTGCAGTTTGACATTGTAGCCAAGATGGTGACATTTCTGCCTTTGTGCGTCAGACTCAGACCGTTTGCTTTGCTTCTGACAAATGATTCGTTTGTGGTTTTGTACATCTCAATAAAAAGATCCCCATCACACTCTTTACTGCTGTCAATGATTCCTACTGCGTAAGAGATAAAGTTTAGGTCAGTTGGCACAACGAACAAGACAGCTGCTTTATCCGAGGTGGTTTTGGTGAAGTTATTAAGGAGATCGTAAGTAAAGACTCCAGAAGATCCTCGAGTTGTGTTTGGAGTTTTAGTAAAGACGGCGTCGCCAGAACTGGAGGGTCGAATAGTAGGAGGGAACGGAACGGAGCAGCACCCGTTGTGGAGGTAGAGGCTACACATGCAGAAAGGAGGAAATATCTTCATGTGAAAATCTGAGTTATGATGGAGAAGAATTTACTTACAAGAAAAAGAAGTTACCTCGGGCTGCAAAGAGTGTAGGCTGAAGTGTCATTTTTCAGCTCAATGGAGCACTGGCGATGTGTTGGTGCAGAACCAGCTGAAGGTCCAGGACTTGCGATGCCAGCTGCACTGTTTAGAAACTCCAAGAGGGCCAGCACCTGCTTAGAAACCACAGCACAAAATGGCTTGACTTGTTTGGAGGAAGAGAGACAGGTTAACATTTAAATGATTTCATGTGCATCATACATATATAGTACAAAAAAGCTTCTCTAACCAGAAATAGATACAAACATTTAATAATAACACAATAGTAAAACAAAAGGGCTAAAACGTCACAGAAGTGTGAACTGGTAAATCAATACGAGACTGGCTGCAGCAGATATAAATGGCTGCATTCTCTCAACATCAATTTGATGCCCCGATGGTCAGAAGTCTGATTTAACCGCTTCTAAATGTAGTTTGGGTTTAATTGTTAGTATGTTTTCATGGTGGTGGTGTTCTGTGCACCCAAAAGATCATCTGGAGATCAGACTCTGCCAATATTCAACACAATCAGCCTAAATGGTGATTTGCCAGTCTGAAACTCAAAAATCAGATTTTTTTTTGTTGTAAAAACGCACCATAGCCCTGACCTTAATCCAGCTAAAACAAAAACATAATTTTATCTACTCCATAAACTCACTGTCACTAAATGCTAATTCACACTAGCAGAAACACACCATGTGGAAACCTAAATCAGTCCATCAGTAATCATAATCTTATAGTAGTAGTACTATTTCATGTATATTTTGGCAATAACTTTTCACAATAAATGGATAGAGTAGAATGACGCCAATAATACGGGCTGCTTCCTGTCAATGTGGTACTGGAATTGGTTGAAGACAGCTTGTGTTTAAGCAAAGAGTGGGTTTAAAATGAGCTAAGTTTGCTAGCTTTCTCCTTACATACTTTGTACAACTTTAAATATGATTTTGTGGCTCGTTACAAATTATATCAAGAGGACAAGATGGTAGAAATGGCTTTCTTATTTGCAAAGGTTGCAGACTCCATACATATTCAAATGACATTTTAAAAATGACATATAAATGAACAACCTACATCCATTTTCCTGTTTTCCTGGACCTGGAACAGCACAGGGCTTGGAGGGCAGGAGACATGGGTGGACATCTCAGAGACCGGTCTCAGGTCAGGAGATAAAGGGCTTGTGTCAGGGAGAGGTGATGCAGGACTTGGAGGGATTGAAGGACTTAGGGGGCATGAGACGTGGGTAGGTGTAACAGAACCTGGCTCCAGGGCAGGCAATAAAGATCCTGAGCCATGGGAAGGTGTTGGAAACATTCGCATTTGTTTTTTGAAGCAGACCGAAAGATGGATCTTGAGATCTTTCTTCCTGAGGATTGTAGCTGTGCAGTACAAGCAATGGAAGTGTTGCTGTTTCCTGCAGCTAAGTCCGCATCTATGGATGGCATAATCTGAAACATCAAAGTAGTATTTATTAAACACTTAACAACTACTATTAATGGATTTACATTCAGACAAATCAAACATGTTATTAACAATAATACCTTCAAAGAAAAACGCTCGTTTTAGATGTCCATTCAAATGGATCTTCAGCTTGGACTGTTTGGTGGGTTTGAAATATCCTGGACCACAAAACGGACAGTGATACAGCGGACTTGGACAACAGCTGCACTTTCTAGTAATTGGCAGTGAGATCCCCTTCTGGATAGTTATATGGAACTAGAGGAAGATTTAAAAAAAAAAAAGTATATATATAATTTCCTGTTTGCAGAACAATGTTTTGATTGTATTTGCAAAATTAATAATATTACTGAGTTGAAAGGCAGGACTGTTCTAAATTCACAGTTTGCTAGAATATGAGAGGTTCTAAAAATATATCCAAAAATAAATAGACATCCTTATAATAATAACACATTCATAACATCATTAAACCGGATACATTTCTGACACAACTAATTAACAGCAAACCTTACAGTGAGTAAGGGTTAGGGTTAAAGCAGACAAGTTAGCTGTTTTAATCTTAAAAGACTGAGATTAAACGAGAAAAATAACACTTTATTACCAAAAAACAACAATTTGGTTTTAAAAAAAACATTACACTGTTAACAGAATGACCGAAATAACTAACGAAGTTCTGAAAGTCACACAAACGTCAAGCTGGCAAACAAAACATGTTTAATAAAATGACGTCATAGTTACTGTATATGCTCAAACTAAATTACTTTTCTATGTTCTTCTGTCGCAGCACACAGGAGGCTGTGATCGTCCATATCAACAATATACAGCTGAAAACCCTCGGCGACTCTCTGACGACCACAACACTCTGAGGCCCCGACAGTCCGAGGGCTTTTCCGGTTTACGCGTGTCACTTCCGGTTTACGCGTGTCTCTTCCGGTTTACGCTGCATGCGCAAACTTTCATGGAGGATGTTAAAGCGGCACTCCGGAGGATTTCATCAGGAGAGCAGTTTTTGAATCAAAGGCTCCTCCTCAAAACATCTCGACACGCGCGTCCGGTCGCGTGTGCGTGCGTGCACGCGGCGCATATACTTCGGACATGAACTGTACAGCTCAATGTGTAGGGTTTAATCACTCACAGTTCACAATCTTATTCCAACACTACTACGAGGGTCTGAAGAGCCCTCTCTGTCACTGCTGCTTCTGATATTAGCTCTGTTAGCACCGAGCTGCTGCTGGACTCTGAAGCTGAACTTGACTCAGCCCTGGATGAACTTTCTGACCAAAATAAACGCATAATCCTGTCAAGCCTTGCCATTCTGTGAGGTGAAAGGTTTAAAAATAAAAATAAACCCGTCTTTAGCTGGAGAATGGGTAGGTTTTTAGTAGAAATGAGCCGTGAGTCCTCAGTGAACGGCTGAGACGGCAGAGAAACACACGGAGCGTCCTTACGACAGCGCCCCCTACTGGTACAGGTTTGGTCGATGCGCGTGCATGTTCAGACAATGCAGAAATTTGAATTTCATTGGCTGAAAAATGTCGGCGGCAAGAAATAATGGAAAGGGGTCTCTAGGAGGAAGGAGGGTCTTCATCAGAATGACAGATGTTGTGGAACTCAACCCATAGATCATAGTTTAGACCTGAAATATCATTTAAAACATTTAGAAAACTTTGATACAGAGAAAAATGCTCCAGAGTGCCGCTTTAACTCCAAATTCTAGTGAGTTATAGCAATATAGGGGGCACATAAAGAAAAAATAAAACAAAAACATAACATGGGAGCATGAGTCATATGAGAAAGTTAAAACAAAAAGTTCTCACTGATTTGGTGTGAGAGGATTCCTGTTAGTTTTTAATTATCCTTAATGGTTCCCCTCAGTATTCAGATACAACTTGGTGATCAGAAACACCTGAACAGGAAGTCAGTAAACTCTCAGACGACAGGTACACAAGGTTACCACCAAAAGACACATAAGATTAAAAAAAAACAAAAAAAAAACTCATTTGTTGGAAGCAAGTTGTACTTTATCTGTTCTATTTAGAGCATACATTACTTTTCTTTGTAACCTCAGGAAATTGTGTCAACTTAAAAAAAAAACTAATAATAAACTAAGCTACACATCATGGTTTAGAATATATATAGTAGCTTATATTCATTCATCCTTTTATGGACACACTGGCTACCTGCATAGTTTTTTGTGTTCAATAAGAAAAAAAAGAAAAAGTCTGTTGTTACTTTTTATTTAAAAATGTTTTGAAATTTAAAATTGTGTTGTATGTTTAAAAATAGCTATATATAAAAGTATTTAACATTTATATATATGAATGTTTGACGTCCTAATTCCACATTGCTAGAGAAAATGAAAAATGCCCACCAAGCAAAACCTTGAGTCTCTGGAGGTTAGTTGTCACTAATCCACAGGTGTTGTCCTTAACTACAGTTGATGATGCAGCACTTTATCTTCAGTGTTTCAACGGAGGATTTCTACTAACCTACCAAGCATCAACCTTAAATATGAAAACATTTCAGCTTGATTTTCATTCTGTGGATTATTGAGTAAAACCTGACAGGTACTTTGGTACCATCCAAATGTAAACACACAGTTTGAGCGCGCACGCACACACGCACACGCACACACACACACACAGTTTAACTATAATGGACAAAAACAATATTCAGATTCGTATAAAAGCAACTTTAATGAGTCAAGTTCACATCCTCAACTCTCAACATCAGAGCACAAATATTTCACAGATATGAGACAAACTGTTGACCAAATACACAACAACTGTGTTTATGTGCTTGTGAAGCTTTCAGTCTAAAAACAAATTAAAAAAACTCTTAAAGAGTTACAGACTTCAGTTTCAAGCAGTTCCTGAACTCTTAGATGAAGCACCTGTCTTTTTTTTCTTTTGGCGAGTTCAGCTGTGACTGGACGATGGAGGAGCGGTCTGATTAGGCGCTATCCCATCAGGCTGTGAGGACGGATCTGGAACGGGGCAAACAAAAGAGGACATCTCTCATAAGCTCAGACCAAAACATTAAAACCATGGTAAAATATGTGACTTGAATGAAAAACACTCACACATTCCATTGGGAGCTCCAGGATGTCGGGGAGCCATCGTCTGGGCATTTCCTCCTCCAGGCATCATCCGGTTGGGCATGGACTGACCTGAACAAGGCAGAGCTAAAATGTCATGACAGAACTATTACTGTATGCCATAAAAGAAAAGAAAAATCATTAGAGTAGCCTGACCTGAATGCTGCATCGGGAAGCCAGTCTGCCCCTGCTGCTCCCTCTGCTGGCGGACCTTCATCTCTGCCTGCTTGAGTTGCTCTGTGTGGAAAGTCTGTCTCTCTGTCAGGAGCTGCTGCCGCTGCTGCTCCAACTAAAAACACAAAGTGTTGTTACAGAAAACTAGCTGCTTCTATGAAGAAAAAAAAACCCAGCTAAATAGCTTAAAATAAAAACCTTCTACACACTTTGTGAGTTAAATGAAGAATAGTTCATAGGTTAATCATTTGGAATTAGTTTTACTTACAGCCTCTTTCTCTCGGTCCATGATGGTCTCCAGCTCTTCAAAGTGTCTCAGTTTGATCTCCAGCTTCTTCATCTGGGTCTCCACCAGCAGAGCCACCAGGGACTTGATCTTCCTCTCCTCTACTGCCGCCAAGTGCTGCACGAAAAGGGGGAAGCGGAAAAAAAAACAAGACTTTTAAACAGTGAAAATATTTGTAACAGGTAAGAACAAAACAAATGAAGGAATTACAGAAGATTGAAGACTTAAAATCACTGCAAAAAGTAGATTATGTCAATATTAAATCCCATAGGTAAACACTCTATTCTGCACATTCCACAAACACGTATCAGTGTGTCCAAACAGCCAACAAGACTAAGTTTAGCTATTTAGGCAGTTCTTACCTTTGCTTTTGAGGCTGCAGAAGACAGAGCAGCTGCTGCTGCCATGGAAACGCTTCCCTCCACAAGGTCCATCTCCATCACTTGCCTCCCATCATCTCCTTCTCCATCTCGCCTGCTCTCATCATCCTCTCCCCTGCCTAAAGCACAGAAAACATATATTTTAAATAATCTCTCATACTCAAATTTGCACACACGCAGTGAGTTGTTAAGTCTTCTATACACACGTACCATCTCTCTCCTCTTCCAGTAAATTTTCAGCATGTTCACTTTTCATTCCATCTCCCTCCACTTTAGAAACACCTGGTTCCATCTTGACTCCATCCACCCTCACTGAGACCTGAAACAGATTCAAATACATATAACACATTTTCCTACAAGGAAAGGAATCTGCAACACAATCATTAAACTCTACCTGATGGGAGTTAGAGTCCAGTTTTTCTGCTTCCATTAGATCTATAAAACGGAAGGAAGAAACTAAAAACACAAGCAGTATAGAGACAAAGAATTGTAGGTATTTATATGTGTTTCTGTATTTCAGTTTCACCTGTTTTTTCTGACTGATTGGATCCTTCAGAGATTTTATCCAATGACTCCTCCTGCACTTTGGAGAATTCCTCTGAAAACAAACAGAAACAGTCTCCACATTATGCTTATTACTCACCATCTCATGTTTTTCTAAACCTAAATAAGAGTCCTCTTACCCAGAGCTGCCTTAGCTGCAGCTGATGCCACACGTGAATCCACCACAGATGCCAGGAAGGCCACAGTGCTCATAACGGGGTTTTCTGATTGGCTGAAAGGCACAGGTTGAAAGGCCAACGGGCCCAGAGAGGCCGACGAGTCCTCCAGGTAAGGATCTTCTATCGGCAAACGGAGGAAGTGCAGGATACATTCGTCCTGTGTCCTGGAGCCGACGTGCTCTGATACTTTGTTCCAGTCGTCTCTGTAGACCTCTAATGCCTGAGAGAAGATGGAGATGAAGTCAGAGCAGCAACCAAAGCTGAGAACAGGTAGCAAACTTAAGAACTTTTAGAAAAATATCTCATAAACTACTTCTAAAAATAAAGCTAAACAATTAACACATTGAGTGTATGACGGAACAAAAAAGCATGACATCACCTCTAACAGTAAAAGTGTCTCTTGCTCGGTCCACTCTCTTCCTGCGTTTGCTCCTTTAGTCTGTAAAAAATGTCAACAAAAAACATTTAGACTGAAACAAATAGCTTTTGAGATGTTATTTAATAATTTGATTTGCCAAAATAAGTAAATAAGAATAAAATTCTGTAAGTTTTGGAAATGTTTGGGCAGTTGCGGTGTGTAATTGTATGAGACCTTCGGGTGTTTCCTGGTGTAGATGTCAGTGCGCAGACCAAAGTTCTGGCAGTCTGAAGGTTTTTCTCTGCTCTTCTCTGGGAAATACAACATGTGCTGTGAGGCGGAGACCTGCAGGAACAAGTTTGAGCACATTTTTCACTAAAAGGGTAAAAAATTGTTTGCATATATATTTTTTAAATCAGAGCTAATTTGGTGATGTGAGCACTGTGTAACAACAGAACCTGTAGGGGTTTGTGCTGGAGGGGGGCCAGCCCAGACGGTGTGTCGGCCAACACGTTAAAATGAGGCGTGGGAGGAGGACCCATAGGGAGGGGTCTACTCTCTGCATCCACCTGGTAGTTAATTAAACCCCACTGCTCCAAAAACGCATGAACCCTGAACACAAGCACATTTTTTTTCATGTTCAGAAACTGTAAAAACCACCTGACAAAAGTTCAAATGTTTAAACCTACCTTATGAGAGCGCAGACGTCCCCAGTGAGGTTTCGTCTACAGGATGTTGAGCTGAGATACTCCTGGGGGTTGAGTCGGTATGTGTCAATCATGAAGTTACGATACGCCAGGTAGCTGCGATGAAAAGAAAGGATCACACCAAAGCATTATTAATGGATTAATCATATGGAAATGACTGAGAGTCAGGAGTACTCACATTTCAGGAGATTTTGATTTGTTCTTTCCATTGAAGAATTCAGGAAGTGCACGTTTCTCTATCGAGTGAGTGCTGGTTAAAATGTACAGGAAGGAGTTTTAGAATCAGACTAAAAATAATGATTACAGTACGAACAAATAAAAAGGCAAAAGTTAAAGCAAATAAAGATATGAACCTGTTGTAATTAAACCATGATGTGTAGCTCGGTATAATAACATGATGAGTTTGTTCTGTGATGTTGTCTTCTCCCTCCAGTAGGCGTGGGATCTCTCTCCCATCTTCATCTTCCTGGACACGCAAACAAACAAACATTACCAACACGTCCACACCACTTTAAAAGTCAAAACTGATCACATATTAAAACTGTTTACAAAATTATGATGAACTTACCCTTCCTGGAAAGTCATCTTCCTGATCATCTGAAATGGAGTCAAGAATGAAAAATAAACATGTGTACACAAAAAATGGACATCTGAGTAATTATTTGTGGAAGATTCGGTCATGCCAGTTTACCAAGGTCAGCCATGATCCCTCCTTTCACTGGAGTATTCTCACTGTCTTTCTTCAGGTTCACTACAAGTTAAAGGCAAAAAATGCACAGCTATGATATTTTCTTTCAACTTTTATTTACTTTGAGCTTAATGTGGATGTTCTTCTCAAGGTTTTTTATTTTACCATTCTTGGGTAGGATAACTTCCTCCATGTTAGGCACAGGCGTAGGATCCTCCATATCCTTGGTCAGGTCCTCCTCTGGCTCTTCCTCCTGTTGCCCACGTCTTCTTCTGTGTGAACATCCAAAAACCCTAGAAGTTTAATTCAGAAAACCATCAACTCTGTTTGGAGGACACATTATCATCTTACCCCTTCTTTCCTTTCTTCCTGCCTTCAAAGGTAGGAGAGGGGGAGCGTCTCCTCTTTTTGGAAGGAGTGGACTTTGAGTCCTGCAGCAAAGGGTTTAAGTAAATGGAGAAAAACTAGATAAGTTAAATCTATACCTACAAAACAGGTAAAATTATAAGACAAAGAATATAAATTCTTGATGAAGCATGTTTTTTATAGATTATGTATTAAAAAAAACATGCACAATAACATTTCTGGAAGCTCTAGAGCTGAATGGACAAAGGAGGAAGCTTCAAAAAATCAAGAACATGATGGATGACCCTGAGCATCCTCTCTTCACAAGACAGCAGTCAACAACAGCTTCAGTCAGAGCCACTGCAACACAGACCACTACTGAAGATGCCCACAGCGATAATGATACTTTGAAGAATCTTAAATAATGAGTTACTACAAGATCTAATTTCCTTTTTTGGTTTTTAAAACTACCGTATTATGCCCGCATATAAGACAAGGTTTTTTTCATTGAAAATAATTTGAAAAAGGGGGGGTCGTCTTATTATCGCGCCCTAGTTTTTCCGGCGGAGGGCGCAGGCTTTTTGGTCAAAGCGGCAGGAAGCAGCTCAGACCGCGAGCGGTTCCAGAGGTCCGGGCCTGGCCTAGTTCAAAGTTACAGGTTTACTAGTACTGAGGATTAAAATGTCCAGAAAATGTCCAGACCCAGCAGGTGCTTTCAGCAGCAGACTGTACAGGTGAGGGCTCGCGTCGCTCGCTCGATTCACACACGCATTCTCCCTCAGAACCTCATCCGTCTCACCGTTCTTTATATGCACCCAACACACACACCTACACACACACACTCCCTCACACATACAGCGGGTTTGTGTGTGTGTCTGCGCAATAATTGCTCAACAGCGGGTTTGTGTGTGCGCGCGATCGGCGCAACAGTGGGTTTGTGTGTGCGCGCGATCATGGCGCAACAGTGGGTTTGTGTGTGTGTGTGTGTGTGTGCACGATCATGGTGCAAAAGCGGGTTTGTGTGTGTGCGCGATAATGGCGCAAAAGCGGGTTTGTGTGTGTGTACGCGATTATGGCACAGCAGCCGGTTTGTGTGTCTGTTCGTTCATGGCGCAGCTGTGTGTGTGTGTGTGTGTATGTGTCTGCATTTTGCCGCAGCAGTGTGTGTGTATAATCAAGCTTCCCTACATGAAAACTCCATCTCAGCTCCACAACTAGATGTGAAGTTCATCAGTGTCTGATGATCACAGAGCTGCACAATCTGACCGTGAAAGCTCCTGTCTCAAAGGTGCGTTCGGGCAGAGAGATCAGTACAGTGGACTGGTGGACTAGTTGTGTGCACCCCTGTTAATAAGCAAATATTAAAGCAGTCTGTCATTATTAGTAGCATTAGTTAAATTATTTTCTCAAAATTTCAATAAAAATGTTTTCTTTAAAAAGTGAACTTAGTCTTTTTCTGAAGATTAGTCTTGAAAAGGGGGGTCGTCTTATAATCAGGGTCGTCCTATATTCGGGCAAATACGGTATTTTGAATTGAGTTAACTGTATTAACTTCCACAACATGGGGTGGCATTAGCTCAGTTGGTAGAGTGGCCGGTCTGGTAATCGGAGGGTTGCCGGTTCGATCCCCAGCTCCAGCTGGGTTAGATTGTCATTGTGTCCTTGGGCAAGACACTTCACCCAACTTGCCTACTGGTGGTGGTCAGAGGGTCTTGGAAGGGTGCCGGTGCATGGCATCCCCGCCTCTGTCAGAGTGTCCAAGGGCAGCTGAGACTACAACGTAGTTTATCACCACGTGTGTGAGTGTGAATGGGTGAGTGACTGATCGTGTTGTACAGCGCTTTGGGGTGTTCTGCACTGTAGAAAGCGCTCTATAAATACAAGCCATTTACCATTTAACAGAAAAAAGCAATGTAAAATAATTAACTTGGGGCAAAAATAATTATAAGGTAATGTAATAATAATGATTTTTAAGGTAATCATAATTTAAGAGTAATAATGTAATTTTTTATTCAAACATGCCCATATTTAACTCATTTAATTTAGTAGTTTTTTCCCCTCTTTAGTTCAGTGTATGCTTCAATAAGGACTAATTGCTGAACCAAAAAGTAAACCTGCATTTCAAAGGGTTTTTGTGTATTAATATATAACCACTTAAAGAAGACTTTTGCATAAGTAAGACGCAACAGAACAAAAACATCAAGTTTGACACAAACCTGGTCTTCTTGGAGGGGAATTCGTCTGCGAAGGATGACTGGTAGGTTCCTCTCGTTTACACAATAATCCTCCTCATTCATCCATTCATTGAAGACGTCTGTGTCCAGAACCCAACCAGCATGAACCTACAGCACACAAACACAAATAAAGTGGATATAAATGTCATGCCAAAAGTCACATGTTTTAAAAATTAATAAGTTAGCTGTTATTATTAATGTTTTGATCTATCAAATTTGATGCACATCTGCTTATCACCAATATTTTAAAATAGTAAATACTGTTTAAAAAATATCTGACTTCTAAAATAGGCAACTTTGGCAAACATATCAATATATTTATTTTAATATTATTTAATTATCAATCTAAAAAATTGATACATCAAATGCAGAAAACTTTTATTTAAATTTAAAAAATGTCACATTTGGGAAGCTGCCTTTGTATGTGTGATATGTTAGTGATACTAACTCTCCATGGCCGATCTGTGTGCAGCAACTCTTCAACCTCTCCTTCAACATCACTTGAGGATAGCCAACTGTCGTAACTGGTTGAAAAAGGGGGAAAAAGACAAAAAAAGTGTAGGTCAGTTTGCTTCAGACTTTGTTAAATTTCGTTTTCATTTTGGGAACCACTGAATTGATCAGGCTGCAGCAAGCAACCTAGTATGACAAAAGCAAAGGTTTCACATCTAGCCAGATAATTAGGTGCTGGAAACTGACACAATTTAGTAAATGAGTTTGCACATTTTTACACCACATATTTTTTAAATCTATAAGCTGGTGCATGTAACATTAATTTAAGAGTGCACTTTTTATAAACGAGAAACTGTAAAGGCACCTGTGTGTGTGTGTTTTCATGCTTTACCTGTCAGGGTGCATGCCCCAGTGAACCAGGACGTGCTTGTCCTTCCGCATAACAGGACGCATCCATTCACCTGGAAAAAAATGTACACAAAATGTAATTAAAAGAACAAGT
Source organism: Callopanchax toddi (assembly GCA_006937965.1). NCBI lineage: Eukaryota > Metazoa > Chordata > Actinopteri > Cyprinodontiformes > Nothobranchiidae > Callopanchax > Callopanchax toddi. The sequence continues at coordinate 159,946 of SSNR01000058.1, read as the reverse complement.
TTTATTAGATTATATAATGTTAGAAAACACAAAAGGAAAGAAAATATCTGACAATCTTCTGTAGAAACAATTGAGTTGTAGACATGATGACTGGCGGCTGCTCTGTCCTCAGTGATGACACCCTAAGAAGAGACAAATTTTTATTAAGTAGCACATACTGAGTCACACTGTCAGAGCTATAGTCTGCTAAGATTTCAATCCTGAATGTGTTCTCATTCAAGACTATGAATAAATGTTTGTTACGTTCCTTTACCCTGTGTTCAATGATGATGCCAGTTAGTGTGCTTGACAGCTCCAGATCAACAACTGGGTCAAGATACACCACAGGTAGAGACATGCTGTTGTTCTGTTAACACAAAAGTCCACATCTGTTAACAAAAGTTCCTTTATGTAAATGTGTTGTTTTACATGCCTTTGATACCTGGATTAGAGCTTTTTCAATAGCAACAAACATCTCCACATTTCTCTCAGTTCTTGATGGATTCTGCAAGTCAAACCTCCGCCTGTGTAAAAATGAGGAGAAAACAAAGAGTTGTTAAACCAAACAACAAACAGTACATGTTTGTGAAAGGTGCAGGTTGTTAGGTACCTACCAGCCCTGCTCAACCTTAAACTTGTAAGCAGTGCCAAGAATGTGACAGAGTCCACCACCTGATCGCAAGTCCATAAAGCAGTGTGCCTACAGGGAAATTATCAAGTGAAATATGTGTCTTTATTCAAGCACAATTTTACAAACTAATATAACAATAATATGATGTTTCATTAATATTAAAAACTCAATTGCATATTTGCATTAACAAAAAAGCAGATAACTCTGCAAATGTGTATTGAAGGTAAACTTGATAACAATCACAAAAAAGTATTGACTCACCGGTAGTTTTGTGAGTGCAGGGTTGGTAGCTTGTCTACCAAATGCATCTTCTTGAAACTGCAGAAGCTGCAAGGTGATAGCAGCCAAAGCCTGGCAGGATGGGGCATCCACCAACACATACTGATGGGCAAATAACATTTTGAAATGAATAAGATATATATAAGACACTAAAATTTTATTTTATCTCTTGAATTTTACACACAATATTCCCAACTTAGCAGCTCTAATTATTGGTCAAAATGTTCGATTGTGCTACTTGTGCACGGAATATTAGTTGCTAATTTGTATTAAAATTGCACAACTCCTTAGTTTCAGCAAATAAATCTGAGCTGGTGGTCCAAAGTTGTCCAACGTAAAAGATTTGTTTACAATGAGCCAACTGGCATGCTAGCAGGCGGCTAGCGGTTTCTTCTACCTTTTTGTAGTGCTTCCCGATCCACTGTCGCACCACCTCCAGCTGAGCTAAAGTATCTGGGCTCTCCCAGAACCTAGCGGATGGGCTGCTATCTTTTTTCCGATGCGCAAACGCTCCAGAGCTGACTTGGCTTGACCCAGGAAACCCGAAATTTGTTCCTCCTGACACTGTAGCCATAGCTGAGCAAGAATAAACTCAAACAGCAAATACAAAACTAGCTAGCGTCTGTGTTCTCGTCTTCTCTCGCGAGACGTAACGCCATCGTTGCAATTCAAAATAAATGTTTTATCTTTTGCAGAGTATTTTCTTTCGGATTTGTATTAGTTTTTTGAAGGCATATGTTTTATTATTGAACTTTGTGAAAAATAAGCACAATAGTAACATATTTTCAAAAGAAAAAACAGTTTTGACACAAACGTGAAACTTTATTTTGAAAAAGCAGGAAGTTGACGCATGCTACATAAAACAAGTTAAGTGACACAGGTAGCATGTATTGTTATATTCTTTTTAAAAACTGTCTTTATTATACTTTAGAACTCAGTTTGTCCATATAACATATTACACGTTTTATTGCAGTTGTCCTTCCATACTTTGGGGGCACCGCCGATAATACAATAACGATACTATAACTGTCATTTGCGGTTCCTCCCATTGAGTCATAACTGGATCTCTAAACATACTTTTTTGGCGTTTTTGGACAGCATTCACATTTTGCTTTCACAGCATTTTACAAGAGTAAAACCTCATGTTTCGTCTTTAACTTCTTGTTTTGCAGGTCGTGATATGTCATGGGTGTACTGGGGCTAACCACATATGTAGAGGGGAATAGAAACTATCTTCAGAATGTGAGGTTCAGGGATAGCAGACTGGTTATTGATGGCTGCAGTTTGTACTTCCGCCTGTACTTTAGCCACGGCTTGGATCAGCAGCATGGAGGAGACTACGACGCTTTTGCTTGCCTGCTTACCGAGTTCCTCTCTGCTTTGGCAGCTTGCAATATCCAGCCCTACGTAGTGCTGGATGGAGGTAGGGGTGCTTTAAATTCGTACTCATGATATTTTAAAAAAGATATATATTTTGAGACTGAGTAAATATAGTTAATCTTATACTTTCAATATAAGGAGTCATACTTTGTTTTGATTTCAGGGATTCAGGCTGAGTTTTTGGCAGTCCTTCATTTAGTTTTAAATTAATTTTTCTTTTAATTTTTTAAAACTTTCACAGCTTTTAAAAATTATATGCATAAAAAGCTAGATATTATACTCACAAGTGTCAAATTTTTGTCCTAATGTTTTGCAATTACGAGGAATGGACCCAAGTGACAAGAAGTTTCCTACTCTGCGCCAACGCCTGCAGTCCAAGATAAGGGAGGCAGACAGCATTTCTCGTGGCCGCAATGGTTCTGTCCTTCCAGTTCTCACAAGAGAAGTCTTTATCCAGGTCCTTGCTCAGAGAGGCGTCCCACTGGTCCAATGTCCAGCTGAGGCAGACTGGGAGATTGCATGTTTGGCTCGCCAGTGGAACTGCCCAGTACTGTCAAATGACAGTGACTTTTATATCTTTGACCTTCCAGGTGTGGGTATAGTAATTGTACTTTTTTTCTTTGAGTTGTATTTAAAAATAATTTAATAACATAAAATGTTTATGTTCCTTGTTTTGTCATTTTAGGTGGCTATCTGCCATTCCGTTTTTTCCACTGGACCAACCTTAATGGAAAAGCATCCCAGCGGTACATCTCAGCTCAGATTTACACCACCAATAATCTGTGTCGCTGGTTTGGGAACATGAACCGCGAGTTGCTGCCCTTATGTGCTGTCATTAACGGTAATGACTATGGTGCTCCACAGGAGGTTGAGACGCTCCTTGCTCTGATAGATGTGGGTGCTTCAGGAAGAGGAGGTGGCAGAGGTAAAGGCAGAGTGTCATCTTCTCAGATTGAGGGCCTCCTCATTTGGCTGTCCTCTTTTTCAAGTGTGGCAGAGGCCCTGGAGGAAGTCAGCAGGCTGATGTGTGAGGAAGGTGGCAGAGGTGTGAAAGGAAAGAAAGGTGAGCTCAGCTCCCAGCTGTGGGCTGCAATGCAAGATTACAACATAAAAGCTCAAAGTGCTCTTGCTCGCTGGTTCTCTGGAGGTAAAGCTCCTAACGGGAGCACATCTGGTCTCCAACAGCTGCCAGATTTCTTGTCTTTAGCTGCAGCACAGGGGACACTGAATCGTTTGGTTGTTGATGCTTTAGTCATGCGGCGGGTCCTTCTCATCCCTCAGGTGGAGAATAGTAAACTAGCCAGCAGCTACTGTAGTTCTAAAGCAATACGCCAGGCTGTATATGGGATATTACATCAGAGGGCTGGAGATGGAGGCACACAGCCAGCAAGGGGAAGAGGAAGAGGAGGGAGAGAGGGTGGAGGGAGAGGTCAGTGCCACACATCATCTTGGAGCGTGGAGCAAGCAGCTTCAGTGCACACACAAGGCACCTTGGTTCTGATTGAAGAGTATGACCGTTTGGACCTAAACATAAAGAGAAACCAGGTGGAGGCACAACCTCCCAGGACCCCTATACACCTGGATGGACTCAGCCAGGTAAACTATATTCATTAACTGCAATAGATGTCAAAATAAATAGTTAATTCTGTCATATAAAACAAATAAACATCATTACATGTTTCATTTTTGCCAAAGGTTTTCTTGGTTGTAATCACTTGTAATAAATTATCTACATGATTAATGTTTGTTCGTGATATTTAGGCCCCCACTGTTCTGCGACTTGGAGTTCTGTTAGAAGTCTTGGCAGTGGAGGCGTCTGCTCTGGATCCTGTTCCTGTCCACCTGCAGCTGGCTGTAGCAGTGACTGGATTCTGGTTGCGAGAGGTCACACCAACACCCTCACAGCTCCTGGTGCAGGCTTTGGTGCTCGGCATGGTTTATGGAGAGGTGTCCTTAAACAACCAGCCTGGAAACACCCAGCAACATTTTGGTTAGTTCAACTGGAGCTCTCAATTTGAAAAAGTCTTCACCGTTCACCGCTAATGACTTAACATTCCAGTCCCACAGCTAAACTGGGCCGCAGAGCGACATGTGATGTCAGCACTAGATCGGCGGAGGGGGAGACCAGGGGAGAGACGAGGGGTGGACATCGGGTTGGCTCATAGTTTCAGCCAATGGCAGGCCTGCCTCTGGAGTGCGCTGTGTCTCAATCAGCTATTACTGATGCCACTACCTCAACCCCATCTGTCTTGGTGAGACACTCAAATATTTAGCTTTTTTCCTACTCATTTATCTTCCTCCTTGAGGTGAAGAAGTACAAATTAAACTGAAATGTTTTCTCTAAATAATTTTGGAATCCCTTAAAGATGAGTTGAATCAAACAGTAAAACATGGGAACAGGTAAAGGAAGCCTTTGTGTCATCCATCTTTATAACTTCCCTGCCTCCTTCTGTCCTCTTTTCTTGCATCTTTTAGGTTGTTCAGTGGTACCTTGGTACATGGCCTCCACAGGTGTCTGAAAGCAGGCATTGCTGCTGAGTCTTTGCTGTCTGGAGGATCTTTATCTGGATGGCTCTTCTCCTGCCTGCTGAATGCTGTGATGGATTGCAGCTCCAAAGCAAACCCTTCCTCTCTGGCATCAGGGAGGAAGAGGAGGGGCAAGGGTCGAGGAAGGAGAGGGAGAGGTGGGAGAGCGGCTCAAGGTGGCAGGAGAGACACAGAGGAGTTAAACAACAGATTTGCTCTCCTTTGGAGCGAGGAAGAGTATTGTTAGCAAGATGGCAGAAAAATCTAATCAAATGTGAGATACCTAGTTGTTTACTAGTGGAAAAAAAGTGCCTTTTTATCTTGAAGGCGGATTATTGCACTAGTTGACCATGATTATGATATCTAAGTGTGTGTTTGGGACCATCTTAGTCAAGACTAATCAGAACGTCTGACTGGTTTTGATAAAGCATGTTTTAAAACATTTACAAGCATCTTCATCAAATCCTCCTGCGCTAATGAATTTTAATCAGTCACAAGAGCTAAACACTTAATGTTTTATGACTTTATTTGATGACGGGCCACCCAGAACCAAAACATCAGCTTTAAATAGATGATTACAAATTTGGTTTCAGTTAAAGTGGATGGCATAATTCATACAACTATAACCACAAAGACAGTGGGAAGATATTTAAAAAAATAAATATATTAATAAAGAGCTAGATGAAATAACTGATTCAAAATTTAAAAAAGGAAAAAATCATGCAAAGTAATGCATCCAGTTATCTGAGACACACAGTTAAGCAGTATTCAGGGCTGATGGGGTCCTATGTTTTTGCTCAGTAGTGTAGCCTCTGACACGGTACCATTTCTTCTTGTGTTGTTGCCTTTAACGATGTCCAGGCAAAAAATGTAATCTTGTGTACACTGAAGCAATTTGAGAAATGTTTTATACTCCTAATGTCTTAAAGGGATTTTAAGCCTCTTTGAGGTGTGTTTCTGTGTGAGAGTTAGAACTAATTCCCTGTTGAAGGTGGCTTCCTTAACAACCTTTATGTCCAGCAGGACTGATGAGCTAATGGTTAATCCAACATCCAAAATCAATTTCTGCTACCTTAAAACAACTCCATTTTTTTAAAGTGCATGGTGTTTCATGCAGCATTATTTGATACAGACATATAATATTTGGCTAATCTTATTTACCTTTTCCTTGACATGTTTTGACCCACTGCTCAGGTCTTCATCAGAAGTGTCACTGATGTTTGTGTGACGCGTCTTTATCGGTGGGTCGATACATGTCAAGAAAAAGGTAAATAAGATTTACCAAATATTATATGTCTGCATTAAAAGAACCTTAATTAATAACGTAAAAAGAAGACATGATGAACTTCATAAAATATTATTTGATACATTTTTATTTGGTTATTTATAAATATCACCAGTAGCAAAAAAAAAAGGTCCAGTGTGTCAAATCTGACAGTAATTTCCCAATACTACACATCTGCTGGAGTTGTAGAGGTTTATAAACTAATGTTTGCATGAACTGCTATGTACTTTTAGCTTTTTTAAGACAACAGAAACCCACTTTGGTCTTGGCTGTGCCCCAACTAACCTTAAGCTCGTCGATCTTAATGGACAATGTCTTATTTCTTCAGAGGCTGGTTAGTAAACTATGTATAACTTACACACTAAACACAGAAACACACTTCAAAAGAAGATGAAAAATCTATTATTAAATAATGAAATGTAATTTTTTGTATTAAAGAATATGTACACTAGAGCTTTTGTAATACACGTCGCTTTTTATTTTTAACAACTTAATTAAAAATGAAATGTTTACACATTTTCTTCAAGGCACAGCACATACAAATATTTTACAAGCAATCATCAACAATGCTTTGATAATCGTTGTGCTTCACCTTGTTCCAACTAAAATAATAAAGATTCTACTTGCTATAAAACATCATCTCCAATTTTGGAAAAGGTAGAATGATGACATTTAATAAAGCAAAAACACAAAAACCATTTTAAATTCTATTAAATAAACTGAGCTGCCTAAGCATGACTGCCTGAAAAGAAACCCCCTTTCCTCTTGTGAGTCAGCTCTTTTTCTTTCACAACTATCACCAAACATAACTTAAAATGCACTAAGCGTGCCTTATTTCCTATGAGGAGGATGAAGTTGAGGCAGATGAAGTGGCAGAGGATGCGGTGTGCTGCTGAGAATCGATCAGGTCCATGTCTTCGTCTTCGTTCACTCCGCATGTGTCGACCACGCAGATCAGACAGCTGGTGACGGGAAACGCTCGCACTTTGCTGCACGTCACCCACCTGAGAGCGGAAGTAAACGTTCAGTGATAAATATCAGAGTCGGCATTTAATCAAATATTTCTAAAGACGATCAGTAGCAAACATTGTGAGATAGCTTATTTAAAAAAACAAAATGGCTATAACTGTCAATTTAGATATTTAGCTACAATTATAGTTTCATTCACAACATATAATCTGTGTGCAAAAAATTGCCTACATGTCAGCGAAAACAAAAAGTGGTTGTTTTAAGAAGATCTAGTTAAATTCCCAACCTGTCTGTCTCAGTGTAATACTCCAGAACATGCCCGAGCCGCCCCACTCCTTGAAAGCCTGCCAGCACATAGATGACATCTCCGACAGCAGCACACTTCACTGTCACGCCCCTCCATGGCATTGGTGAGGCAGCTCGCCACTCGTTACTGGCAATGTCATAATATTCCACTGAATCCAGCCCACCTGAAAGAACACAAAAACAGCTTTTCCTTCTTGCTTATGCTGCAGCTGCTCGCCCCATCACCTCTCCTTCCTGAACATCACGGTGTTATATTTACCTACAGCCCCCTGTCCACCAATAGCATAGATCCTGCTGTTGACAACCACCAGCCCGTGGTTCTTCCTGGACTCTCTCATCCCACACAGCTCTCGCCATCTGAAAGGTACAATTAGAGAGCTGCAGAAAATAGACACTTGCACTCCAGCTAATTATCAGATATTTCTACAGATAAAAGCCTTTTAAAAATGTCCTGAATGTATTATGAGTTTAAATGTTGTCTAACAAAGTAGTTTATCTCCTGGAATTTTTCAATCTAAACACAGTATTTATTTATACAAATAAATGGGCTAATTTCCCCCATATATAACATTCCACTGTTACATCTGTTCACTATTTATTACCCCGCAACAAAAAAAAGACTGTTTACGTGACTCACTGTTGTGTGTTGGGGTCGTACGCCTCACAGTTGTTGAGGATCCTTCCAGACACGTTGTTGCCCACCGTTCCTCCACAGACATAAATGAGCCCGTTGGCCTCTACTGAGCCATGACTGCAGCGGGCCATCAGCATGCTGGTTTTGACGTGCCACGACTCTGTCCTTGTGTCGTAACATTCAAAAAGGTTCAGGGCGGAGCTACCTGTAGACACGTACATCATTGTTTTCATTATACAACATGACTAATCCATCTCAAGCTGGTTATTTACTCTAGATAAAGCACCAGCCCCAAAACAACTCAAAAGGTGTTCCCCTTCATCTTTATGCTCACCAACTTCCGACCCTCCAGATGTATAGATCTTGCCCTGAGAAGCGCAAGCTGCCAGGCTGTCACGAGGTGTGGATGGACCCAGCTTGGAGTACCAGCTGTCCTTCAGAACATTGTAACAGTCCATGCGCTTAATAGGGAAGAGCTGCGAGCCCCCGAGAATATACACCACATTGTCCCAGAAGACAACGGTGGCATCCCGGCGCTTCTCAAAGGGGCAGCGGATGTCTGTCCAGCTGGAATCCTGCATGGAAAACACTGACACCTGACTAACATAACAAAAACCGACCTGACAATACAGATCTATGCTGCAATGTTGTGCAACATCAAATAATTTATCTTAAAAATAATGAAACAAACATAAACCTTTGCTTTTAGCATCTTACACTCAATGTAGCACTAAATGTAAATGCTTATCTGTACTATTTTTTATTCCCAATTGCTTCTCAGGTCTGTCTTCATATGTAAGCAAGTACCTTGGGGTTGAAGTAGCGACAGGACTGAGGCTGTGAGCCGCCAAACAAAGCAATGCGGTAGTCGTGCTTTTTGCGTCGTGGCCTGCTGCTCTCACCCAGGTCCTCTCTATCCTCCAGGGACAGCAGGTGGTAACGCATCCCACCTGGAACAAAAGAATCATCTATTATAGGTTTGTTTCTTATCAACTCGTTCTCTTGAAGATAACTTTACAATCACGTAATTTATACACATGACATGTTTAATGAAAAAAGCATTTAGTGTGATAACTTTCTGACAATCTCTCCATCTTTGTACTCACTGATGACCATCTTGAGGCACTGTGGGTTGTCCTGAATGAGGGGCTCAGCCTGTACGGTCTTTGAGAGGAATGTTTTAGAGACCAGAGGAAAGCGAACGCACCCCAACACCTCCACCATGTACTGTTCACGATTGCACACGTCGTACTTGAGCCAGCGCACTGCAGCATCGTAAATCTAAGGACATACAGCAAAACGTGTGGGAAAATTTGTTACATTGGGAAAGTTTTACTCTGTTCGAGTGAAAACCTTCCAGTTTGTAAGCAAAGTACCTATTACTAACTGGCAAATTTCAACTAACATCCCCTAAACAACTGTCTCCAAAACCCCAACACTGGGTAAATACCTGAGCCTCGGCACGGACAGTTAGTTTGTCCTGGTGCAGCAAATGTGTGAGCTGTGAAACGTCGAGTTGCAAAAATTCATCCAGTTTGTAGACTTCTGTGAAGTGGAGCTGGGAAAAGTCCTCTGCTGCTAACTTCAGCTCTGGACAGTCCATGCAGTCTGCAAGGGCTGAGATACCTGCAGGAGGACAAGACACAGGTTTATTAGATTATAACACATTCATTAGACACAGACTTGGATTTATATTTCAGTTACCCAGGCAGTTTGTTGCATCAATTTGCCCTTTGAGGAACTCCATGCACATCTTCTTCACTGGTTCGATCTGGTACTGGTTGGCTGCGTCCAGTAATGACTGGACATTACTACTGTTCACAGAGATTCTAAAGAACACAGAAAATACACACCTCATTTCTCATGAAAGAAAGGAAAACATCCTCCATGATGTAAGTCTTTAAAAAAATTCAGAAGACATAATTTGTTGTTGTTTTTATATTAATTTGAAGCATGAATCTCACCTTGCTGTATAAATAAATTCAATCAAAAGTTCAATAATCTCAGGCTCAGCACTCCTGAGCTCCACCTCATGGGCCATTGACTCCATCATTCTGGCTAGATAGGAATAAAAACAGGCAAACATATATTAATAACACATTAGTAGTTAAAAATGTCCCTAAATGAATTATTTTATCTGTGTAGTTTATTAAGCTGACCATAATTTCTGTACAAACAAATATAGTTCCAATGGAGCTAAAATATATACAGTGGTGTGAAAAACTATTGTCCCCCTTCCTGATTTCTTATTCTTTTGCATGTTTGTCACACAAAATGTTTCTGATCATCAAACACATTTAACTATTAGTCAAATATAACACAAGTAAACACAAAATGCAGTTTTTAAATGATGGTTTTTATTATTTAGGGAGAAAAAAAAATCCAAACCTACATGGCCCTGTGTGAAAAAGTGATTGCCACCCTTGTTCAAAAATAACTTAACTGTGGTTTATCACACCTGAGTTCAATTTCTGTAGCCACCTCCAGGCCTGATTACTGCCACACCTGTTTCAATCAAGAAATCACTTAAATAGGCGCTACCTGACACAGAGAAGTAGACCAAAAGCACCTCAAAAGCTAGACATCATGCCAAGATCCAAAGACATTCAGGAACAAATGAGAACAAAAGTAATTGAGATCTATCAGTCTGGTAAAGGTTATAAGCCATTTCTAAAGCTTTGGGACTCCAGCAAACCACAGTGAGAGCCATTATCCACAAATGGCAAAAACATGGAACAGTGGTGAACCTTCCCAGGAGTGGCCGGCCGACCAAAATTACCCCAAGAGCGCAGAGACAACTCATCCGAGAGGCCACAAAAGACCCCAGGACAACATCTAAAGAACTGCAGGCCTCACTTGCCTCAATTAAGGTCAGTGTTCATGACTCCACCATAAGAAAGAGACTGGGCAAAAACGGCCTGCATGGCAGATTTCCAAGGCGCAAACCACTTTTAAGCAAAAAGAACATCAAGGCTCGTCTCAATTTTGCTAAAAAAAACATCTCAGTGATTGCCAAGACTTTTGAGAAAATACCTTGTGGACCGACGAGACAAAAGTTTAACTTTTTGGAAGGTGCGTGTCCTGTTACATCTGGCGCAGGGGCGGTTCTAGGGGGGGCCCGGGCCCCCCTGACAACAAGCTTGGCCCCCCTGTGGCCCCTGCTAAGTGCTGAGTTTTTTAGATTGTGTCCCTCTAAAAAAGCAGCTGGACCCAGCCTGGCCCCCCCTCTGGGAGGGCCAGGCCTTGGTCTAGAACCGCCACTGATCTGGCGTAAAAGTAACACAGCATTTCAGAAAAAGAACATCATACCAACAGTAAAATATGGTGGTGGTAGTGTGATGGTCTGGGGATGTTTTGCTGCTTCAGGGCCTGGAAGGCTTGCTGTGATAGATGGAACCATGAATTCTACTGTCTACCAAAAAATCCTGAAGGAGAATGTCCTGAAGGCCATCTGTTCGTCAACTCAAGCTGAAGCCATCTTGGGTGCTGCAGCAGGACAATGACCCAAAACACACCAGCAAATCCACCTCTGAATGGCTGAAGAAAAACAAAATGAAGACTTTGGAGTGGCCTAGTCAAAGTCCTGACCTGAATCCTATTGAGATGTTGTGGCATGACCTTAAAAAGGCACTTCATGCTAGAAAACCCTCAAATAAAGCTGATTTACAACAATTCTGCAAAGATGAGTGGGCCAAAATTCCTCCAGAGCGCTGTAAAAGACTCGTTGCAAGTTATCGCAAACGCATGATTGCAGTTATTGCTGCTAAGGGTGGCCCAACCAGTTATTAGGTTCAGGGGGCAATCACTTTTTCACACAGGGCCATGTAGGTTTGGATTTTTTTTCTCCCTAAATAATAAAAACCATTTAAAAACTGCATTTTGTGTTTACTTGTGTTATCTTTAACTAATAGTTAAATGTGTTTGATGATCAGAAACATTTTGTGTGATAAACATGCAAAAGAATAAGAAATCAGGAAGGGGGCAAATAGTTTTTCACACCACTGTATTGTTATGAAAAGTGTTTTTAATATATTATTCCTAATAAGAACTTGGTTTTTACACAAAATTCTAATTTGCACAGATAATTTTAACAGATTTTTATTCAACAAACCTTTAGACTACAGCAGTAAAATTTTGATATAGTTTATTTTATACATCTAGAATGTCTCAAAAGAAACTCATAAGGTACAACATGTAAAAAATGCCTAATGTAAGGATTCCAGAGGTACATTGTGCTGTCTTGTACCTTCTACCACATTATCTGGTAACTATTTGTTATGTTTGACACAAATCTGACTCAAAAAGGAAGATAAATAACATTAATTCATGCGCTGAATTGGATTATAGCCCCTGATGCTCAAGCCTCCACTAACATTGCTGCATCCCAAAAGAAGTTACATACATTTAACTTAAAACCTGCACATACTCACATGCCTCTGCACATGTATGTAAATCTGTGTAATGTGATGCTTACTGGTAAACATGAGGCTAAAGAAGTGGCTGGCAGCTGCGAGCACAACTCTGTGGGCAGGAAAGTGTTTCCCCTGAACCACTAGAGTCACATCACACAGTGTACCCTTTAAGGAAACAGAAACATTTTAAAATGATTGTGTGTTAGAACAAAGGCATGCAGAAACATTTTACGATTATCCACACACCTGTTTTCTCAGGTTGTTCATGACTCCCATGATGCCAGACAGCTGTCTGTACTCTTCTTTAGAGGCACACTTCCTCTCGCTCTTCTTCTTGGAGCTTGTCGCCTTCTCCGGAGAGGCCATCCCCGTCATGTCAGGATGTATTTTGTCGGGTCACTTTATTAAAACAACACGTTCAGCACAACAGCCAGCTGACAGTGTGTGTGGCTTTGTCTCCCATAAATCATTAATTTGCTAAAAACAATAGTTTCTTGATAATTTACCAATTAAAGGCTTCAAGTATGACGGCAATTCTTCAGGAAGACATCCCGTTGGTGTTAAAATAATAATAATGTAATGTGCATTAGGAAGCTAGCTTGGTGTTGTTCTTTTTCTGCGGTAGATGAATCGTTCTTCTTCTTCTCCTTCCTAAATATGGCAGCCAGCTTGCATAGGAGGCGCTTTGTTGTCCCCTTCAGTTCAGTCAACGCCACTGTCTTTTTTCTAGATGGCATCACATCCCCCAATAGTATTCACTGAGATATTAGCTCTAGACCTCCACAACATATTTTACATGTCTAAAATTAACATTGTAAACATCTGAAACAAAATTCTTACAAAAATATCTCCAACCTCGAGTGTACAAATCATACGTTTTATTTTAGATATAAAAGTAACAATGATCTCTAATATTTTTGCCTTTGAAAAATAGATCATACATATCTAGTTTACCCATTCAGTGATTAAACAGCTGCTCAAACTTTTTAAGGATTTTTAGATACCCTATAACCCCTTGTGCAGTGTAGTTTTATCTCTATATTATAGTAAAAATGCACTGAACATATAAAAAAACCATAATAAAATAAAAACAAAAAATATGAGGATGATTAAAAATGTGTTAAATATTAAAATGTTACATTTTTATTAAATGTATTACTACAATGTTAACAATATCACATTGCATGATAACTCATTTTTTCAGTGACTAAAAAATACAATAATAATATTAACCCTTGTTATGTTATTTGCTTTTTATTGTACAGCACTGTATTTTATATGAGGACCTTCAATTCTGCTTTAACTGCAGTTTTTTTTATTATGTTGTGTGCATGTGTGTGTGTGTGAGAGTGAATGGCTCTGAGGTGCATTTTAATCCTTAATTTATGTTTTTGTGCATTTGCGAATATGCACATATGTTGATGAGTGTGTTCTGGTGCATATGTGTGTATTTGTGTATTCAAGTATATTCTTGAGAGTGTGTTTGTGTACATATGGATTTGTTTATTATTTTATTTTTTATGTTATGCATGTGTTAATTTTTTTCTATTGTGTTGTTATGCACAAAATGTGCTATATAAATGAAGCTTGACTTGACTGTTAAAGGCACTCACTGAAATACTTATAAATTTAAAGTTTCAAGTGTTGGGTGTTATTTAGTGCTATTACAAGTAGCCCATATATATTTCTGTTCTTTTATTTATTTTGCTATTTTTACTTACTTGATTTCATTTGCTTACTATTATTTAGGATTCTTTCTCTTTTTTTCTTTTGGGAAAACTTTTTACCATATTTGCCATGTTTCTAATTTCAAATTTAAATAATTTCCAGCAATTTTCAAATTGCTGGAAATTGCTGGAAATTTGGAGATTCCTTGCATCCAGTATTTATTAATTAGTCTCAAAACTATTTTGAAATCCAATTAAAAATATATATTATTTGATTTCCAGTAATCTTTATTCTGAATGCGCCTGTTAGTGTAACTGTGATAGCAAAAATATGTAAGTCTCTAGGTTTGTGATTCAAACAAAATTTACATTGTCTTTACGACTGTGAGTAACTGTTGTTTTGTAATTGAAGAGGAGAGAAATACCGGTAGATACAAGTAATAGTAGTAGTCCGTCTGTGACTAGTCTGACTACAAATTTCGTGTGTAAAACATTTTGCAACTCTACTTTACGTAATTGCTAACACTTAAAAATATTACTAACTTCAAAGTCAATTGTCATTGAAAACATTTGAAATTTATTGAACATATAACCGGAAATATGGCTGAAAAGATTAGCTTTGTCACGGCACCTGTAAACGCACCCATAAAGCTCCTGTCACCTGCCAAAACAGCAGGAAGATGTTTTTCCGGGAGCCGCGTGACGGTGACGTCACGTGGAATGTGGACCACAAAGGCACGGAGTAAAATCACTGACCTGAAAACAAACCGAGAGACGCTAAAAGCTGCAGAAAATGCTCCGTTTTCTCTGTTGTTGCTGCGCTTCTGGCGGAAACTCTAACGAGGTATGGTGGGTTAGGGTTAGGTGGACTAAAGCTTTTAGAGGAGAACTAGTATTACTTCACTTCATCGGTGTTTCCTGTTTGTTTTCTAGTTTGTAAACAATCTGATAAGTTACACCTCAAGTTATTTTACTCTGTTAGTTATGCGTGTGGTTGTTTTTTATTATATGTCTGTGTTATTTGTTTTATTTTTGGGTTATTTAATATATTGTGCCTCTTTTATGCTAATGTAAAAAATAAATGATATAAAGAAAACCACTTTAATGTTTCAGAGGCAGCCTCTACTTCACCCCAGGTCACCATCTGAGGTGAACAGAGCTGAATCAGCCAGGAAGACCCGACCAGCTCATGGTGATATGCCAAGCCTATTTCTTCTCCTTAAAGGGACATGAGGGAGCTTTTGAAGAAAAGTAATAATTGCATGTTCAGTTTATTTAGGTTAATAAGTGATGAAGCATTTTAAATAAAAAAGAATGAGGTCACCCATGTATCATTCCATTATCTTGAATAGGCTGTGAGCTGTAAAATGTTCTGCAATTCGGGGTCCGAATTTCCCGCGCTGTCCTACGGATGTGACGTCAACTGACGCTTCTGCGCGTTCTCGGGCTAAAAAAATAATAATAAATGTATATCCAGTAGGTGGCAGTATTGCACCTTTGTGTAGTGTTGCTAGTCAATGGCGGACTTCCTTGTCTAAACCAGTGGTTTTTCTCATAAAACTGGTGTTATTTGGCTGCGTTTATGAAGCTGAAAACCTCTCTGATGGATTATAAGGGTTTCACAGAGCTAAAGGTGCTGTTATAGGCGACCACACAGCAATCTGTCGATGTTTATGGTCTCGGCACAGTAGGCCGCAAATCCCCAACCTTTTCCTGGACCTCAGTCCGCTTACAGTGCATCTAAGGCGACTCTGCTGCGCACGGACCTCCGGGTGCTACGGAGCTCCACTCCGTGATGTGAATTTGAGAAATCTAAGGTGATATACGCGCCAGGGCATGATTCTATCACGCTAGATTTCTCAAATTCTCCTCCGGGTGTCTGAGAACACCGGCTGATTAAAGCTTTTAGCAATACAGGCAGCTGGGAAGGACTGGAAAATAGCAGCTAGCGAAATTAGCTCTGTTAGATCGACTCCCTCAGTCTGATCGTGTGTGTGCGCGTCGCGGGGCATTGTTTTACTATATTTTGTATTAATAAAATGTATTTTTATTTATGGNACTCGCCTCCGGCTGCCTTTGGTTGAACCCTTATGAACTAGTGAGAAGTTTGTGCGCGCTCACGCTAAAGGCGGCAGTTATTCGCAGCGCCAGGCGCGGCGCTCATGAGGTTTGTTTTTCAAAGCTCCCTCATGTCCCTTTAAAGCTTGCAGTTATGGTTTTAGTGGGGTTTTTTTTGTTTGTTTTTTTTGAGTAATTTCCTGATGTGATGTCCAGATTCCCAGACTGTGAAACGGACTGGAAGACTGACGATGAGGCGAGTCAACGTTCCAGAGCTGGACTGGAGGTTTGCTGACATGGCTGAGTCCTTCAATAAGCAGCAAGAACAACATGAGGCCATGGTTCAACACATCAGAAACCTGAAACAGAGCTGGAACTGTGCTAGCACTGATGGTCTGACTTTTGCAGAATGTATCAGGAAGATTCGGGATGAGCAGCGTGAGTGACATTTTTTTCCCATTCCATTTCATTCCAAGCAGCAATAGGTGATTTGACCATCTCTTTCTCCCATTAGAGGCCACGTACCGGATCTCCTTGGAGATGAAGTGCTATGACTTCTTCCTCACAGTGGATCCTGTGCACTCAGAGGAAGATGACGAGGAGCAGCCACTGCCTCGAAAGCTGCAGCTGGCAAAGAATGAAATCAAGGGTCTTTCTGACAGTGCCAAGGCCACCATCTCAAAGGGTACCCCACTTCAGCAGCTAATTGGCTGGCTTCTTCAGGGCCACAGTCAAATGGCTGAGCAGGTGAAGGCAGCAGCAGAAACTTTCCAAGAGGAAGGAAGACTGAAGGAGAACCTGGATGAGAACATCAAAGAAGTAAAAAGGGCGAAGGAGTTATCGCAGGAATACAGGAAACAGGCTGCAGGGGTTTTCAACGAGGCTGCACAGATAGCTGGAGTTTGTGTGTAATTTATGTCATTGTATCATGTCAGTGGGGTTTTTTTCCCATTTAAATTTGACGTTATGTGATTTGCATTTACACTTGTAGCAAGAGCATCGCAGGTGTAGGAAATGTGCTTGCCTGTGAGATGTTCTGCATCATGCTTATAATGAGACTTTAGTCAGTTTTGTAACCAATAACCAACTAAAGACTTTTGTCCTGAAGTTTTTTGTAATTTAAATGTGAAATTATATGTTCTTTGTTGTCTTGTAACTGAATTTTACAACCAAGTTATTTTGAGCCATACCTTTGATCATTTTGCATCTAAAGTTAATCGTTTTATGCTTTTCATAAAGTTTTGGATACAGTGTATGTATTTTACAACTCATTTATACTCCTATTTGAAATTAAATATTGTTTTTAACTCAAAGCACATTCAGTAACTGAAATTAAGATATAAAATAAAAAAACAAACCAAAACCAGATTTAGTCTTACAATAAAACACATTTAGTTTATGAGTATAAAACATAATATTCCACAATGTTATCACCCATGGAATGAAGCTATCACACGTTCTGGTTGTTCTTGAATAAATAGAGATATCGTCTAACAGATGGCAGGGATTGTTGCATTACTTTCTCCTTACACCATTCTCTAAAAGTGTTCTTTAAGCAGAGGAATAAGATGCTGGTGACCCTCTTGATACAGATTTTAGTGATTTCCTGCCAGTTATACTACAGTTGTGCTAACATGTGACAAAGCTTATCAGCGTGCTCTCAGTCTAAATGGTGTCCTGGTTAAGAAAAAAGTCTGAGAATTAAACATCTCACCTTTCCCCCTATATGGCACGGATTGAGTTGAGCTTGTGCTTTGCTTTGAGTAATTTTACCTACGTGTGGTCTCAACAGCTAACAGAAGGAGGCGCTGTAGACTCACCATACAATTTTAACAGTTGCTCTTTGTCTCAGAAAGGGAACTAAGCTGGCAAAAATACATCTAAATGCCAGCACCAAAATCATAAATGTATTGATATTTGTGATTGCACACCTTTATTTCTGCAAAGCTTTGATACAATTGTAATTGCAGAGGTATTTAATGCATAAAATTAAAAAAAACATATTTTTCTTGTCAGTAGCTGAAGAGAACTGGGCATGATTTATTATATCACATTAGGAAACTCAACTGAAGGTTTCTGTATTTTTTCCTGTAGTCTTTTGGGGTTATTTTTCTGTCGTGACATTCAGAGGAAGCAGATTTGCAGCTAATCCGCAAAAGCCCTTTTATGTTTATTAACTGCAACGCACAGCTTTCCCATTGTTAAAGAGTCAAACACGGTCATATGCGTATTAATTTTGTAATTCATTTATTTATCCTGTGGTGATTTGCAGACTTAAGGCGTGCAGTATTTTAATCAAAATAACTATTATTTACTAATGATTAAAATCATTAAACATTGTAATATATAGTCACATTTATTATTTTTATTGTTGTTTTATTTTTTCATAAATTTCATATATTTTAGGGCACTTATTATGACAGATCAACCATCTGTCAAAGAGCAGTGACTGAAGTTGACAACCTAACTTGATCATGGAAATTATTAAGGTGCGGTCTAAAATCTACTTTGATTGGATACTATGTTTTAAGGGCGTGGTTATTATTGTCACACTGCTCTCTCATTGGTTTAGACTTCAGACATTCACTGGAGTTGGAGTCAACATCGTGTAGCACTGCTAGCCTGAGTGGAGAAAGTATAATGAAGATGGAAGGAACTGATGGTGTTGAATTATTAAAGAGGTTTATGGGATAGCGAAGCGATAGCCGTTCATTTTTCTCGTCGGGAACGAAAACGGACAGTGACACCTGGAAACCGACAAGATAGCATGCCAGTAAGTGAGCGGCAACTTTCTCGGTTCAGTTGTTGTGGCGCTGTAGCCGGGGAGCTAGCTGACGAGCTAATCTGGATTCAGTCGCGGTGACAGCTCGGAGTCATTGAGCAAGCCGTGACAGAGAGCCCGTGACGGCGGAGGATTAATTTACACTCCCAGGCTGACACCGGCTGAGAAATACACAGAACTAAACTACTCACTGTGCTTATATTTTTCTATGAGGGACATGTATGCCGATAAGGAAGGTTTATTTTAGCTTTGTGTCCATCACAAACCAGACAACACAGCCGGTTTGCATTATCCAGACACAAGTATAGTTTCTGAATAGATCAAGATTAACTATAAACAATAGAGTAGGTGGCTTGTTTTTAGTGTATTTGAAACTGTTTTTTAAATTTTTTTATTTGTAGTGTCTGTCTGAAAGAGGCACCTGACAGAACAGTGAGCTCATCTAGGTGTTGTGATATTTCAGGTGCACTTATTCATGTTTATCTGTTCGTCAGAAGTGAAACAATAACGTAGCATGTTCGGTAATGCATACTTAGGGTGTTTCTAACTAGCTGTCATGTGATGCAGATTTCCTTTACACCATCCTGAAAGGTCAAGGGTTTTCCTGGACTGGTGTGAAGATTTACACGAATGTTTTAAATATTTCAGATCAGCAAAAACATGTAAATATCAGGCAAAGATAACCTTAATAAAAACAAAACGCAGTTTTCAAATGAAGATTTCATTTAGTAAAGGAAAAAAGGCTATCATACCCAACATGGTATGTAAAAAATTATTGATTCCTAAACTTAAAAAACTGGTTCTAAGACGGCAACAACTGCATTCAAACATTTGTGATAACTGGTAATAAGTCTCTCACATTTATGTGAATGAATTATTCTTGTTTTAATTCAAACGCACTGGAGCATTATCCAGCATAAAGTTCCTGTTTAAGGTCAACAGTCAGACATTATCTTTCATTATTCTTTGATAAAGAGCAGAACTAATGGTTCCATCAATTAAAGCAAGTGTCCTGATCGTGGAGCAGCAAAGCAGCCCCAGATTATCAGACTACAACCATCATGCTTGACTGTTATGATGTTATTTTTCTGGAATGCAGTGTTAGTTTACTCCAGATGTAGTGGGACACACATCTTCCAAAAATGTTCTATATCTTCGTGTCTCATCAGTCCACAGAAAACTTTCCCAAAAGTCTTCAGAATCAGACTGATATTTTTAAACATCATTTAGTCTACCGGTACTTCATGTTGTTAGACAGGTTCTATTGAAGTGAATTTTTAATTCTACAGGTCTGCCAGTAATCATGCCTGGGTGTGGCTAATGAAACTTAATTCAACTTTCCAAATAAATCTGGTCAATCATAGTTGATTCTCGATTTAACAAGGGGGTGACACAACTTCTTTACACAGGATCAGGTTGATTAGGGTAAATTTTTCCCTTAATAAATGAAATAATCATTTGGAAAATGCATTATGTATTTACACAGGTTTTTGTTTTTTGATACTGAAATTTGTTTTCTAGTCAGGAGAATGTAAGTGTGAAAAAAATGCAAAAAATAAGAAATCTGAAATGGGGAAATGTATGTTAATAGTACTGTGTATATATATGTGTGTCTGTGTGTGTGAGAGAGAGAGGGAGTGTGTGTATAATGCATTCAAAGTGACATCTAATGTCTCTTGCCTCTTAATGCTTCTTGACAATAAAGCACATAAGGTCACAGAGCTGTGCTGTCATCTGGCATCACAGACAGGCAGCCATGCTGGAGAGTTCATGGAATTTTGCAGTAGTTTCAGCCATGAAAACCATTCCAATATTTTTCTCCCCCTTAGATTTACTTCTGCACAAAATTCTGCACATAAATACAGCATAGGGTGGAACACATTCATTTCACTCAGCAAAATTATTCATAGTTTGCTCCATCTGACTTCATATGAGCTGAGCTCATTATCGGCATCAAAAGTGCTGTTCAAGGCTGAATGTTCAGTGAGTTATCTAATTGTGACAAAGTAGCTGAGAGAGAAAAGTGTGCAGAAAAGCAAGTGTTAAGTGTCTTACTCATGGTCTCCTCAGGCACAGTTGCTGCAGGGAAGATAGGGAATTGAAGGGACAAAGATGCATCAGTGGCTTAGAGGCAAAGGAGAAGAGAGCGTGGGCTGCACTAAGAGGATTCCTCCTTATCAGATAGCGCTGTGTCACTTCACACCAAAACCACACACATACACACCGACACAAGCCAGAGACTCTGTTGTCATGTCTGCTCAAGGCGATTCTCCGTTTTACATGGAGAGAAAGAAAACAGAAGCACTGCCCTCTCTCCCTCCTCTGAGCTATAAGCAACCTGTTTTTCTAGAAGACTTTAAAGGAGAGAAAGGTGGCGAACTGTAGGCCAAAATTGTCAAAATAAAGAAGATAGCAATAGACGGTGTGTAAAAGAAGTGATGTGAACTTTTCAGATATGTCAGAATAAATGTTAAAGTCCTTTGGGTGGAGCTCTTAGCAGGGCAGAAGCCACAAGTAGGTGAGGTCAGGGCATGTTGGAGGCTCTGCCCTTTTATGAACACCCCACATTGCTGCTTTTTAAAAATCTAGTTTTTTTTTTAGCTGACAAGTTTTAAGTCAAACAGGAAAAGTTGCATTTAATTTTCAGCAAGCCTGAGTGTTAACTTGTAACTGAACTCAATTTTAGTTAGCGTTGTTCAAATGTGGTTTTGTTTTTATATGAACACAAATCAGATGTTTATTTAAATAGTTGATGCTTTTATTTATTGGAGGCATTTTTTAAAAAGTGTTGAGCATTGTAGATGTCATTGGTATTATCTCACACTAACCAGTAGTTAAATGCAGCTGCAGCTTGTACCACAGGAAAAGGCAGCTAGGGCAGCTTGGTCGCTCACAAAACCACCCACTTTGTCATTCTCTCTGCTTTCCTTCATCCCTCCTATAAACCGTCATTCTTATTGGTCCACTCACTTCCTCAAAAACACAGAAAAAGGTTCCTAAATTTATGTGTAAAAGGAAATGTTGTAATCGGCAGGGAGGGGATGTGAACATGAGTGGATGGCCCCATTAATTCGTTCTCATTTGGACTCGCTTCAGTTTTCTTACTTTCAGTTTTCAGCTGGTAAGTCTCACTTTACTAATCAGAAACAGGTGATAGTTGGTGTTTCATGTGGTCTTTGTCTTTTTCTGTGTTGGCACATTAGTGGGTTGTTGTTTTTCTGCCTCTGTCATGTTTGTCAGGACATTTAACAACAACAGGGATTAGAAACTCACAGGAGACGTGTGTGTGTGTGTTCAAACAGGTCTTCAGAAGGGGTTAAAAATAAGCTCATTTAGACGAGTGGCCCAGCTCGTCTGGTTGTGTGTCAGAGTTAAAGACTGTGGCGTAGGTGTAAGTTCAGCCAGCTCTTAGAAACAGGTTTTGTTAAACTAAACATTGAACAACCACACATGCTCACACTCACTTGTGCAATGCAAAACACATTCCCCATCACACCACGTCATGTAGCTGCTTTCAGCAGAGCTTAGTCTGGGTGAAAAACACAGTAAGCTGCATTTAGTAATTCCTTGCGCTTGTATACTTCTTAGGAAGTTGTGTGTGAAAGTACCTTTTGGTATTTTGTGTGTTTCTCAGAGGCTGGAGAATGCCAGCTGGCCAGCACAGATCGAAACCTAATGAACTCTCTGCTTTTATTTACCCTGCCATCTCACTCCTATCAAGTTATCCACTGCTTGAGCTGTTATACACACCAGCCCTTTTATTAGGTAGACAAACCTTTGAAATCTTGTGCAACAGCCATAAAATGCTTCATGTGGCACCTACAATTCAGTTTTACTGTATTTGTTAGGCAGATAATTACCATCTCTGTTTTTGTGCAGGGCATAGCACAGGTTACAGGGCGACCATGGCTCAGGGGAAGAGGTGTTGTCCACTGATCAGAACATCAGGGTTCAAACCCAGGCCTAAGCCATGTGTTGAAGTATTCTTGGGTAAGATACTGAATCCCAACTGCCTCCCGGGATCTGTGAAACTGGCTCCCCTCTGCTCCTCAGGGATGGATCAAATGCAGAGAATAAATTCCTCTATGTTGTATTGAGGTATATACAATACCTCCCCTTTCCCCTTTAATTCAAGTTTAATTGGTTGCTTTTTAATTAAAATTGTTGCAAAAATTTTATAATTCTCTATACCAAGAAAAACAGGAAAAATGCCTCCATAAAACATTTTGTCCATTGTGACTGCATTAGACTGTATGAAAGTGGCTGGTGAGTGTTTTTTTTTTTAATCTCCCATCTCTTGTGCACTTCCATTTCCATCCATCTCTCTATTCATCTAATTGGTATCTGCTCTATTCATCATGGAGCTCTGCCTGCAGCATCTTTACTTCTCAGGCTTCTACTCATTCATCTCTTCAACAAGTCCTCTCTTCTACTTCTCAGTACTTGTCCTTGTCCTTAACGCTGGTTTACTGTGGTGTTTTATTTGGTTACTGTGGTTGAGCAACACAGAACGTCACCAGTCTCTGCATCATTATAAGAGTGTTGTCTTTGTTCTCAGATCGATTTCACTCACAGTCTGTTTGCCAGGCAAAGATGGAAGACAAACATGTTACTAATAATAATGTAATTACATGTCTTAGGTACTCAGAAAGTGATTAGTTAAACATTTCCTCCTATTTGTGTCTGCCTGCAGCATGTCCGTAGAGTCTGTAAAAATAAGACTTGGTGCTGTTTGTAGTTGAATAAAAATGGGGTTATCTTTGTTTTTGTCCCAATAATGAATTTGTGCTTATTGCTAGGCAAAATTTTTCTCTGTGTATTAGTGTCAGAGAAATTAGCTAAGTGTGACTGACATTCAGGACGGTGAAGGTTCATTTAGCTTCATTAATGTTTGAGTGCTGTCATATAGTCTCTCTCTTTTCTTTTTTTTTTTTGTTGTTGATTAGGATGGTTTTTAACTGAGGGAAATGAATTGAAAATATCTTTAGTGGCAGCCATGAAGAGTTGATTAAATGTTTTAATGTTGAGAAAAATATCTGATTTCCTTTTATTAATAAAACAATTTTAGCATGGGAAACTCTGGGCAAGCCTGCCACCAAAACACAGATGGTAATGCTTCTTTGTTTTTCATTTTTAACTCCCTAGTCTTATTATAAAAATCATGCCTATCTGACTATACTAACATGAAATACAGTAGACTAAATTGTATTGAAGTTTGTTTTGTTGCTTTTTCTTGCCCTATAGTTTTTTATGATATAAAGAAATTATTCAGTGAAATTCTCTATTTTTTGGGCCCATCCATTGTTTATCCAGCTTGTATTATTCCATGTTTCTAACTTTGCTTTACACCAATATTTTTCATTCTGCTTTATTAGGAAACAATATTATCTTGACAGGCAGCAAGTTTACAGATTAGATTTTTCAGTTCCCTTTTCTGGATACAGACTGCCCCAGACGTCACCCTGGACAAAGTTGGTGGGTTAGAAGTCACTCTGTCTGTAGGAGGAGATTTTTTCCTGTTCACTGACTGACTCATCCACAGTTTAATCACAGCCTTTATTAAAATGCATGCGCAGGCTGGCGTTTGATAGTGGTTTTGTCTTTGTTCTCGCCATCAGTTTGAAAGAACAGAACAACAATTAGCCACAAAGGACTAATTTCTCTAAATGGAGGCTATTCTGCTTTATAATTCTTCCTCATTTCATGAGTCACTGACTCCCCTCCCCCCTTGTCATTCTTGTCATTGGTACAGTCCATAAATAGACACCTGGCTGCAGTGGAGGGACCATGCAGCAGCGTTACACAAAATAAAAAAATGCATCAGAGGCAGAGAAGATGTAGAGAGAAAATTCTTATCATCTGTTTGGTTTTGCAGCCAGCTCTGTACTTTGCTGAATTGTTAATAATCTTGTGTGTGATGATGCAAGTGAAAGTGGAATATTCTTAAACGATGGAATTATACAATCTTTGGTCGAATTCAGAGCATGTTTTTTTCCATTACAAGTGTTCACATAGAAGGACATTTTCCTCCCACCTTCTGTCTCTCAGCCTGGATCACCAGACACACCAAACATGGACTCTGGTTCTGCATCCAACAGCTAATTTAACATTGTGCTTGTCATTAACTTGCACAGACACAACACAGGCACGGCAGACTCTCAAATGAATACATCAGAAGCAAATTAACAGTTAACTCCTTGATGGTTTGCTGTGATATTCCTGCAGGATAAATCCAGGCTACTTTAGTCATTTTCTGACCTTACCTCCAGCACCACTGTGAAGATTTCTCCTGCTCAAAGTGACTTTACATATTTTTGGGAGAGTCTCTCATTCTTCTCCTTGTCGAAGTTTACATTTATCTTATACTTTTTTCAGTTTGTGACTAAATACAGGTACATCTAAAAAAATTAAATATTATGATTAAATTTAATATTTTTGTCACTCATTTCAGAAAGTGAAAGTTGTATAGATTCACTACACATAGAGTGAACTATTTCAAGCCTTTTTTTCCTGCTAATTTTGATGATTATTGCTTACAGTTAATGAAAACCCCAAAGTCATTGTCTCAGAAAGTTGGAACATTGTGAAAAAGTTTAATATTGGAAACTCTTGGTGTCACACCCTACTCAGCTATTTAACTGAAAAAACATGAGCCTTTAAATGATCTCTTAGTCTGGGTCAGTAGGATACACACTCATGGAAAAGACGGCTGACTTGACAGATGTCCAGAAGACATTAGCACTCTACATAAAGGGAGTAAACCACAAAAGGTCATTGCTATAGAAGTTGGTTGTTCACAGAGTGCTGTTTCCAGGCATATTCATAAAACGTTGATTGGAAGGGAAAAGTGTGGTAGGAAAAGATGAACCAGCAACAGGGATGACCGCAGCCTTGAGAGGATTGTCGAGCAAAAGCAATTCAAGAATTTGGGGGAGCTTCACAAGAAGTAGATCGTTACTAGTGTCAAGCCAGTCCTGATTGAGGGACAACATCAGAATTGGGGTACCATGTCATGCTGTTGGTCTGCTATGTTTTCTGAAGTCCACAGTCGTCATCCAGGAAAAAAGCCACCTACCAGGACATATTAGAGCACTTCTTGATGCTTTCTGCTGACAAACTGTATGGAGATGCTGGTTTAATTTTCCAGCAGGACTTGGCACCTGGCCAAAGGTACCTAAATCTATTTCCACAACCATGGTGTTACTGAGCTTGATTGACCAGCAAACTGGTCTGACCTGACCCCCATAGATAATCTATAGGGGGATTTTAACGAGGAAGATGAGAGACACCAGACCCAACAGTGCAGATGACCTGAAGGCTGCTATTAAAGCAACCTCTGTGCTTTTTGTCTAGTTATAATCCTACCAGATATCAGCAGCATCCTGATACATTGTCTTTTAGACACGCTAGAGTACAACATGAACAGATTGTCTTTGTTTCGTGAGTTGGTGTAACAAATTCCTTTAGCTTTAATTCATTAAAGGATGCCCCCTGTTAACCTAAACTCTTAAAGCGACCAGGGATGTTGACTGATCTTTGACATCATCTCAAATCCCTCTCCTGTTGGCTTTTACATATTGTCCCACAAGATTCCTTTTTACTAAAACGTGATAACTAAAAGGACATTTAGAGGGAAGCAGACCCTGTTTAGAAACTTCTCAAGCTACATATCTACAAGCTCTTATGAGAAAGAGATGGTGTTGAGATGCAGACAGTGTGAGTGCCCTGATGAACAGCAACAGATGGAGAATGTAACGATCAGGACTGAAGCAGGGATGGAAGGAGCAGAATTTGTTTCATAATAAAACAATCATCTCAAGTAGGGAGCAATGTTTTTCTGTCTGTCTGTTTATAGACAACCTGTACAGCCTGTTCAACACATTTTTTTTTAAATCGGTGCTTCAGCCTGGGTTTTCTGTGTGGGTGATTTTTACAGGTCTAAGTTGCTGCAGAGGTGTTTGTCTGGAGAGGGATGAGAGGCAAACAGGAACAGTTCAAAGGCATGGATAAACTTCTGCAAAGTATTGACTGTGTGCGCCATGACCATGATACTTTTTGCTATTTTTACTAGGATATTTTTATCAAGAAAGCTAAGAAGCTGATATCTTATGTGTTTGTGAATGTGTTTGTGCATAAACTACAGAATGTCTGTGTGTATTTATGCTGCATTTCTGACTCTTCAGGTAGAAGCAACATCACTGCAGATGAGGGAACATGTTGGCCATGGACCAAGGAGTGGTGGAGGAATGGCTGTCAGAATTTAAGGTATTCTTGTATTCTGTGTGCATCTGTTAATTCAAGAAAAAAAAGAAGAAATGCAATCTGTATGCAGTACATTCTCTGCTGCTTCTTACTGACATAATTTATTTCACTCACATAAACAAACACTCTGAAGTGTTTTGTTCCCAGAAAACAGCAAGCAGCACCCACGGGTCCTTGACTGACACTAAAGCTGCAGCTTAAAGAGACATTCTAATATAAAGGGAGAAAGTTAGATTTTTTGTGTGTAAATGTTCCTGATTCTTGATGTCATTGTTTGTGTTCTGGATTTAACCCAGTAAGTCTGTTGTTTGTGTGTTTCAGACCCTCCCTGATAGTGCTGTCGCCACATACGCTGCCTCGCTTAAAGACAAGGGTTCCCTGATACCTGCACTGTACAAGGTCATCCGAGAAAACTACAGCGATGTACGTACTTTAAAAAAAAAACGCTTAAAAGTTCTAGAACTATTTTGACAAAATGTCTTCTTTTATCCCCAAGTCTGAATCACTGTGTTTGATTATTCATTACAAATGATTATGTGTCCTGACTGTATATGTACCTTGTTCTGGTTTAATATTTCTGTCCTGCCCAGCTGCTGGAGCCTGTGTGTCACCAGTTGTTTGAGTTTTACCGGAGCAGTGTGCCGCAGCTGCAGCGTTTCACGCTACAGTTCCTGCCAGAGCTCCTGTGGAGCCTCTTGTCCGTCAGCGCTGCCAGAGACCCCCACACTTCCGGCTGTATTGAAGCACTTCTGCTGGGCATTTATAACTTGGTAGGGGAAAGAATGCAAACAGCAATTTTCACCGTTTTAATTTGAAGCTCACAGATTCTCATTTTAATGTGTTATCACTAGAGATAAGTTAGTGCTGCTTATAATAATAAAATGTTTAGTTTGATTAGTGTTAAAGCCATTTTGAATAGATTGTGTGAAGGGTATAAAGAATTGCAATTCTACCAGTAGATAGCCTCCTGAACAGCCTCTGTTTGGAGGAATGGTGTTTGCATCCAGCAGAACTGTTGATCTAACGGTTAAAAGGGCCTCTCTGAATGGATTCAGATCCTTAATGTATTGTTGCTATTTTAAAATGGCAATTCATGCAAGTGTCACTTTATAAATCTTAATACTGTAGTCAATTTTGCATTATGCTGTTGTTTTAGCAGAAATAATAAGAAATTCTTCCTAACTTGACCCCTGGATGCACTGGAAATGCTACTTATTGCTGCTGCATGGAACAAATAATTCCATGTAAATAACTGCTGTGCAAAATTGCCAACAGTGTAAAAGTTTACAAAATAAAATGGCATCAACTGCTGTTACATTTTGTAGATTGGAGCCGTTTTAAGCTGGCAACAATTGCTCCTGGCTGCTACTTGGACTAGCTGTTAGATGTAAACTCTACAGAAACACTTTAACTTTAACACAGAGACTCTCTTGACCTTTACCAGTTGAATGGAATACAGGTCCAGAACTGCTCAGCTTTTTCTAAAATCTGCGTTTTGAGTTCTTAAATATTACTTTCTGTCAAGTCTGCATTCTGAGTTTGACAGGAAGGAAGTGTTAGAAATAAGAGAACTGAAAACCACTTACTTTGCACCTTTCTAATACCCATAATCCTCTCAAAGAGAGATGCCATCACTATTAATTAATAGAATATGTTGACTTCCATTTTGGCTGTAAATACTCTATCAGCTAAGTGCAGCGTCTCCTAACTTCCTCTATGAATAGCAGAATAGGTCAGCTGTCACTCAGCGTACCGGCTGGCTCCTAATAATCTGTTTGACATTAATGTGCTCACAGGGGACACCAAACCCTGGGGTTTTTGTGCATCTGTGCTCACAGAGTTCACACACAAATAAATAAACGCACACCAGCAGGCTGGGTGGAGGAATGAGACCCTGAGGTCTTTTTCACAAACACCCACACATAACGGATGAGTGTGCTTAAAAGAGATCTGTACACACATTTTGGATGTTTATGGCACACAGAGTAACTACTAGTCGTTTTGCTTCTAAACATTTTTTCCTGTCTTTTTCTTTTACAGGAAATAGTTGATAAAGATGGACAAAGTAAAGTGTTATCTTTCACCATTCCTTCCCTGTCCAAACCCTCAGTTTACCACGAGGTATGCTCACACACAGTTTTGCATTAATCTTCAACATTTATTTATTTCAACTTCATTTGATCACTTCCAGCCTTCAGCCATTGGCTCCATCGCTCTTACAGAAGGAGCTTTAGCCAATCACGGCCTGAGCAGGGTTGTGTACAGCGGGCCACATCTCCAAAGAGAAACCTTTACTGCACAAAACAGGTAGGAGGCTTGATGGGCTCACTGTTTTATTTGTGTCCACTTTGTAGTATTAACAAGACTGTGAGGTTGAGGTTTGGTCATTTAGCTTTTCTGGTAGCAGCCATTACTGGAATAGAACCACAGAGAAGGATGAAAAGTCTCAGAGAGAAGCGCTTGAAGAATTTTTTTATATAACAATACAGATTTTGGATTTGACAACTTTTATCCCACAAACATCCTATTAATATCTTTGTTAGACTGCCTCAAAGAAACCCAGTAAGACAAGTCATGGTGTGATGTTTTGTTAAGCTACTGTCATAGCTAATTATTTGTAGGAATGAAGCACTTGGCTCAGCGATTGCCTGTGGCAGTTGTCTTTTCTTCTTTTTTTATTAAAGTTGTCATTTTGCTGTGAGGGTTTCTTAAATTATAATAACTCAGAAAAAAGACTCTGGAGGTCGTGATGGCCTGAGGTGAATGTTCCCTGCTTTTCTCAGGAATATTTTCTTACTCTGTTTCAGGCTGGCTGGATTGTGAACATTATTTAATCTGTTTTTCTCTGCTTTTCAAGATGTTGTGATATTCTTTAAAGAATATTATTTCAAATTTGAATTATGTTGCTGCATTAACGTTATAAACAAATACTCCTTGTAGTAAGACAGAGTCATGTCTTCGCAGGAGTCTCTTTGCAGTTTTGTTTTGGACCTGAATGTGTTGTGTGGCATTTTAACAGTTAGTTTTCTGTTAATGAGATTTGAGGTGCTGACCTTCCTGCTGCTGTGCTACAACGCTGCTCTCAGCTACATGACCTCCACCTCCCTGCAGTCCCTCTGCCAGCTTAGCTCCAGGTAAAACACACACAGGAGCACTTAATGGAATGCAGCATTTGTGGGTCACTTCTCTTTACGACTTAATGCAAACACACGTGTTAGGTTAACATCAACGTTAATGTGATTTATAGAGGCTACTTCCACATTTATGCACACACGCTCATTTGCAACCACTTGCTTATCTGATCCTCTTATAGACTTTGCTGCCAATGAGAGCCAAGATGCCACTATTTGGCATAAAGCTGCCACCCAGGCTCAGTGATGTTGGTAATCTGCCAACTGCAGCTGAGCATTGGTCTGATGAGGAGTCATCAACTCCCATTTGACAATTTATGTGGTAGCTTTAAACTTAAACATGTGACAGCTATTTGAAAAGTATTAAGCATGCATCATACTGTGTGCGTTTTATGAGTGTTTATATTCAACAACTGTTTGGTTTCACATCACCTCGCCACAGGGAAGTAAACGGTCATAATGAAGCTATAATCAGCTGCTTCCTGATGGAGCAGTTTCCCTGCTTTCCTGTTTAACTCCTACGTTGGATTTTTACCGGTTCTCCTCTCCAGGGTGTGTATATGCGGTTACCCACGGCAACAGATGCGGCGCTACAAAGGCATTAGTACACGAATGACGGTTACCTCGGAGTTCTTGGTTCAGCTCATCACGGGGATCCACTACGCCCTGTGAGTGTGCACGTAGGACTGAAATCAGTACCGGCAATTCGTTTTTATTTCCTCAATTTACCACAGTGTGTTGTGTGTATCGTGCAAAAGTCTTAAACAGCTCACCATTTCCTTTTTCAGCCAGAATTTCTTCCTTGTAACTTCCTAAAGTGTCCCTATCTGGCTACGGCTGTTTTGTGGCTCATTCTCAGTCCAGTCCTTTTGATAAATCATTTCAAAGTAAAGCTTTTCTTTGTGTTTAATGGTTAGCCACTTAACAACAAATAATTGAAAAATTCAAGCATTAAAGGCTCCTAAACTCAAGTGATGAAGCAGGGGTGTGTTGACACATCACAGTCAACAAAGAACTAATTTTAACTCGTATCCTGGGGCTCCTCGTTTCAAGCAGCTGGTTGTAAAAATCTATTTTTAAAGTAAAAAAATGAAGATAAATTCCGACAGTTGTCAAATAATATATTTACACCATCAAGGAGAGCTGCTAGCAATTAAGAGTGTGACTTGGAAACAAAAAAATCAATTACTCAAGACTTTCTGCTATATTATAAATTTGTAAGTCATCTTGCCGTTTGTGTTTCTTTGTTTTTATAGATGTAATGGTGAGGTCGAACAGGGCTCCAAAGCACTGGATGACGTTCTGTATCGAGCCCAGCTCGAGTTGTTCCCAGAAGCTTTATTGGTGAGTGTGAAACTTTCCTTCCTCTCCTGTGTGAGCTTTTACATCCGTGTGTGTGAGAGAAAGAGAAAGCACGTGATTAGGATGCACATGCTGGCCTTTGGTCTTGATTTATGCCCGGCACAGTATGCTGTATTGTGTTGGTCTCAGTGTGTCAGCGACTGTGTGGAGAGTGTAATCCCTCTAGATTATTTACATGCTTTTCCCTCCGCTCAGTTAAGCTGTAATCCTTGAGGCCCAGGGAGTAGAGGATTGGATCTAGTAAGCTCACAATATTACTACACAAGTAAAGGTGTGCTCGTCTGCAACAATCAGAACGCACAGCCTTTGGAGACACTTCAGTAGTGTTGATGTGTATCATGCATCACCTGCCACCCTTCATGTCAGAGCTTTAAACTAAAGTCATCTCATGTTTTGGTCAGATTTTGAAAATAACAGCACAATCTCATGTCAGTTCCTCTTATTTTCTGCAACGTGAGCTTCACTTCAGTTGTTCAGTTGAAATCAAACACTTTTTCCAGGTTGGTAATGCCATCAAGTCCTCCCTACACGGCGTAGCACTGAAAAGCAACAATAAAGAAGGTGGACGAAGCATCCAAGTGGAGATCACACCCACGTCCTCCAGGATCTCCCGCAACGCCGTCACCTCCCTCTCTATTCGGGGTCACCGCTGGAAGCGACACGGTGAGACGCAGGCAGCAAGTCAACTGACGCAGAAACAGAATAAAATAACAAATATAAGGGAGATGAAGTCATAGATTTAGTTTGGTGATAATTATATCTTTAACAAAAAGGGAGAAAGTAAAGTGTTTCTCTATATTACTCACTGACTCATTCCACTGTGTTCATCAGGTGTTGTCATCATTCTGTCCCTAAAGTCATAGATTAACTAACCTTAGTTCACCAACTCTACTCCTTGTTAGGTGGTAGCATTAACCAGCCAGACACATCAACTTAAATTGGCAAAACGTAATAAATCTTTTTTAAGACTAAACGTGGAGTTTGAAAAGTTTACTTTAAAAGTTTAAACCATAAGTCAAAATATTAATTGATTTGTTAGAGCTATTATAACTCTAATAGAATTTTGTAGTTTGTTTCCTTGAAAGTAAATAATGACTAAATGAGGATTAGGAGATTGTCTCTTTTTCCAGAGTACAGATTCATCAGGTAAATTACAGCCTGTCGTGGGTTTAATTAGAGGTTTTATCTCGAGTCTACTCCCCTGGCTCCTACTCTTTAAAGCAGATCTGTGGAAGCGCTTTGCTTATGCAGAAAAATGTTTTATGAGCAGGTGATGGAGGCAATCGCTTTTAAATATTATTTTGTGTTAAAGTAAGTTATTGTCCAGAAGCTGTTAGTGTGTTCCTATTCATCTCCATATAGCATGTATTTTATGTTAAATTCTGATCATTTTTTTAATTTATATTTTTCTGCCACATTACCTTTTTTGTTGTCTTGTGTTTTTGTGGTTGTGTGTGCCTGTGCACACGACCATGTTTTTGTTTTTAATATACGTGTGCATGAAATCCATTTCCATCTCTGTGTTTGTGTGTCTTCGGTTTGTCTGTTTTGTCCCACAAAACCTCCATGCTCCCAGAATCCCAGGAGGTGAGTGTAGACAGTGATCCCGCCCTGGGGGGCGTGGCCATCCCAGAGATCAATGTGACCGGCGTAAGCGGCGATCGATTAGCCAACGGAGACTCCCTGCGGCCACGCTCTGACGGACGCACCCACATTGACGGCGACGTGCTGGGCGCCTCCTCTGAGGTCAGCCTGGACCCCAGAAGTCATGACTCTGGAGCTCGGAGTCAGGAGGTCAGGAGACAGAAGTCTGTGAGGCGAATGGTGGAGAATGAGGGTTCTGGGTCGGCCTCCACGGGGAGGAGCCAGTACTAAAGTCCTGCCTCTCTTTCCCCCTGCCCCACTCCCGGGGTAACCTAGGTAACCATGTGTGGGGGCGTGATCTGCAACACTGCATGGGATGTGGTGCTTTTTAACTTTTGGCGCTGGGCTCCAACACACCTTCTCTTTGCCTAATTGCTCTAATTCCTCTCATCTGTCTATCCATTGTCATTCATTTATTCACCTTCTCCTTTTTGCTAAAGCTTCCTGATTAAGATCAGCTTCTAAAACTCAAATTCAATCAATTATTTACAACCTTGCAGAATAACAGATCAATAACCTCATAAAAGTTTATGAAAATTAGTTTGAATCCTTTGGTTATACTACATGGCGATTTTTAATTGTAGGGAAGGATATAAAGTAGATTCATTGACATTTTACACACATTCCTTTGTTGGCTGTATGTTTTAAATACAAGTAGCTCCAAGTCCCTGAATGGTCAATGTGACCTCAAATCATGAATCTCAGATGATCTCTGTAGCTCTTGGAAATTGAACTCGTTAGTGAGTTCTTGGTTTATATCTGGAATGACCCGATAGATTGAAACACCTCAATACATAAATCCTGGGTTACACCTGGAAACGGATCATTTGCTTTTGATTTGTAGCTCAGAGCTGAGGAAAGACGTGCAGGTCTTGAACTTAAAGGGGTATTTTGGCCATTTTCAGTGTTCTTCTGTGTAAAACTGAAACACTTCTTACTTTTACACATAAACACTCTTCAAATCAGCTGAAATGTTCCTTTATATTTAGATAAGGAACAGTGACTCCTGACCTGATTTTTGTCAGGCTAAAAGGGGAAGATTTCACCAAGACCTTCTTATCTGTCCGTCAGCTGTGTACTGGTGTTCCGTTTCACTGATAGAATCAGATCAGATGTGTTTTTGTAAATATGCTGGTGGTTGTTCCTTCACATGGGTCTGGATGCATGTTTTTAAAGAAAGCAAGAAACTATTTAGAGTTAATGAAGAGAAACAAGCAGTAGTTAGTCCAAATTTGTTGCATTCCTTTCCTTTCCCTGTGTGGTTTTTCCAAGGCTTATGCTCTTATGTGCTTTCCCCGCTTTCCTTTGGGACAAAACATGCACTCCTTTAACACTAAATTACTGGCTGTTCTCTCACAGCACTGCTCTTTATCCTGATATATTCTGGACTAGGACTTACAGTTTCTTATCAGGTGGCAGGATGTTCCTGTAAGGCAAACGTACAGTGTTCTAGTGCCACCTGCTGGACAGACCTCCTCTGACATTCAGTCCCAGTTTTATCTAAATTCAACACAGCATTTAGGTTTTTTTTAATCCTAATTGGACTGAATGTCAAAAGAGGCTGTAAACATTTTATCAGCTCCTGGTTCTCATACTGGTGTAACTCTGTCTGCCTCACAGATGCAGTGGATCTGGGTTCCCCGGATGAGCTGATGGATATTTCCGAGGTGGACGAAGGAGTTTGGCCGGGTGGGATGGGGCTTGACATGACCCCACCCACCATTACTATCAGCAACAGCACCACAACCTTGAACCTGGGGGTCAAGGCCATGAAGAAGTGTCGACT
Organism: Callopanchax toddi; assembly: GCA_006937965.1. Taxonomy (NCBI): domain Eukaryota; kingdom Metazoa; phylum Chordata; class Actinopteri; order Cyprinodontiformes; family Nothobranchiidae; genus Callopanchax; species Callopanchax toddi. The sequence goes on along the minus strand of SSNR01000058.1, from coordinate 124,853 downwards.
CGGTGGGCGCAACAGCAAAGACAAGGATGGGGGGCCTCTCACCACAGGCCGGGCCGCAAGTGAGAACACAGAGCTGTCCGTCAAGCGACTGACACTCACCTCCAGCCAGTCAGTGCCCAAAGGAGGCGCTCTCACCAGCCTGACGCGCACCGCCAGCGCTGTCTTCTCACGTTCCTTTGAGCACGTGGCCAGTGGCAACCCCTCTCCCGCCAGCAACCACACAGCCTCTGAGGCAGGCCGCTACTCCTGCAGCCTGCAGGAGGAGGGGTTGGGGTACTTGAGTCCCACGCCAAACCACACCCAGCGCTCCCCCAGCATTAGCCTTCATTTTGGCTCTGACCTTTGAACTCTTCGTAACTGTATGGACCCTCATCTCTGATCTTGTGAACCTGTGACCCTGTACCTGTGACCTGGAACTCCAAGCCATGCCAACAAACTGACCACAAACATGTGAAGACACACTCCCTCTGTTTTCCTGGTGTTTTAGGTATCTTTTACTGTCCGTGCTGTAAACCAGCTTGCTGCCCTGCTTCATTCAAACATCCAGAGCAGCTGAGCTCCCTCTGCTCCTCTCAGCCTGATAGAGGGAGAATAATACTTCCAGCTTCATTGATCTTAGTAGATGTCGTGGTAGGATAAACCTGTCAGAAAAGAATGCACTTAAGATGATCATTAAGAATTGTTTGACAAAAGCGTTTGAAAGAAATTTAACCGGCATTTGCTGTCCCGTATGGCTTTTTCATACATCCATCCTTACCTTGCCCTAATTTGTGTGTATGTGTGTGCATGTGGGGTGTATGTGTGTATGTATTGAATGTGTTTTTAGAAAAAGACTGCTGATTGCGACAGTGAACAAGGTGTGATTCTCTTAGTTGATCCATGTTTCTAAAACTTTTTTATTACTAGTAAAATTCCTTCCCATAGCAATACAAATATATTTAGTATTTTCTATTTTTGGGTTGATTAATCAAACCTCTGTCAGCAGTTATAAACACGCTTTGTGAAAGAAAGCTCATATTTTTCGTAAAATATGTAAAACTCAACCAGTATGTGAAGAATCAGGTCTTAGGTTTACAATCACACAGTATTCTCTTCATGATGGAGAAGCAATACTTCCTTTTTGCTCCTCGAGCACCTTCCTTAATTGCCGTGTACTATATGGCGATAATTACACTCCAGCTTGTTTTACATGACAAAGACGCTTTACATTTTGGGACTGATGGGGTGTGTATGATTAGTCAAGTATTGAATTTTGCACATGGAACAGAAAATCAGTTGTGTTATCAACTTTGGTATTTTTTATATAAATGAGAGGTTTGACTCTCGCATTGTTTTTTTTTTCTGAGAGAAATTAGCTTTGTTGCTCCATAAATTCTTTCTCAGCTAAAAAGGCCTAAATAAAATGATTCTTTACATTATTTTGATTGAGCTTGACATGAACTGTAAGTGAATTTTTGGAGGCACAGCTTGGGCAACGAGGCATCTTATGTGTTTGCATTTCAGATGTTTGTAGTACCTAAGTGATGTTTCTTGTCCTGCTTGTTCATTACATCATTATGAAGACGTGGTGATCTTAAGAAAGGAATAAACCATTTGCTACAATTGATGTCCTAAATCAAGCGATCATTCTGCTCCGTATGAAAGCACTCTGTGTTGTAGCTGTTGAGTGTTTATAGCCTGGTGCAACAATACCAATCACGTTTCTTTTTATGTTTGTTTACAGTGAATGGCCATTGTTGTACATCATACTGTTAAACTAAAGTTGGTTATATTGGCCTTTCTGTGTCTGAAAATAACTCACTGCTACAACTTATGGGAATAAAGTGTTTCTATATTTCACTTGTGTGCTTGCTATATTTTTCCTACTGGGTGGGATCACAGACCCTCACCCTTAAAATATTTCAGCATATGAATATGTTGGCATGCTTTTTTACCTTGAAATGTTAGCACAATAAAATAAAGTGGTAGAATAATTACAACATTTTAGGCCTGTGTATCTCAAAGTAAATCAAACATGTAAATTTACATTTTTATTTTATTTTAACTTGAACCTACCAAATCTAAATTATATTTATTTTCAACTTTTTAAATTTAATTGTAAGACTATCTATGCACTCTTGAGGAGCCCTGCGTTTACACATTTGTCCACAGGAGGGCGACATATAATTTTACCTCGTTCAATTTACGTCACTTCCTTTTTCCTGTCCTTGGAAGCATCAAGATCCTCTCACCATCAGGATAAACACATGGCTAAACTAAGTAAAGAGACCAAACAGCGGCTGCAGCAGCTGTTCCAGAGCGGACAGTTTGTTATTCGATGGGGTTTTATTCCAACCGTGCTGTACCTCGGTCAGTATCTGAACATTTTAATGAAAAAAGTGTGAAATTGAGCTGACACATGCCTAGCTACTTTCGGCTAACGAGCGAAGCATGTTAGCTTTGATGGAATGAATGTCCTTTTTTAATTAAAAGGCTGAAGTTGCGCTTAGCTGCGATGCTTTGTTGCATGCCTTTCGCATAAAAATTTAGCTCAGTTTTGTTTAATTTTAGCTGAGCTGTCGTGACGTTGACCGTGGTAGTGATGTAGTTTCTTGTATTTTACATATTTCGCAACGCTAAACTAAACACAAACCGGTTGTAGATAACTTATTTTCAGAGCTGTTATAATATCTTGGAGAATTAGACACTGAAGTGATAGATTTTAGACTGTCAAAGCCTCCCGTTTGTATCCCCAAATGTCATAAACTGACAGACCACAGCAGAGTGTCCCTGTGGGTTTAAAACTGCTCTACTTGGGACATGTCTGGAGGACTAAAATACGTGACTGGTGAGAAGCAGAATTGAGGAACTTGAGATCTTTGCTTGGCTGTGGTGTGTGCAGAATAGATGGGGAAGTTGAATCTTTTGCATCTGTGACCACGCAACCCATAAGAGGATTACCATCTGTTCTGTTTCTTCAGCATATGGGAAACACCAATGCTGATGTCACGGTTTTCTAATTTAGGACGTGCATTTCTCTATTGTGGTTTATTTATTAATAGGTTTTTAAACTGATGGAAGAAAACTCCCCATTATTTTTTAGAATCCCATTCTGATGAAACAAGAATGATTTCCCTCTGAGGTGCTCTGCTTTTGACTTAAGTTTAAGTGAATTAACCTAATTCATTGGTAAATACACAATTCGGTTTTAAAGCAAAAGTGACTGACATATTCTTTTTGTCCTTCTCAGACCAGTTATTTTTAGTGAGTCAGCAAAAATCCAGTGAAAGTAACAAGTTGCTTCTAAGAGCAGCTATTTTAAGTCCTTTTGGGTTCTCCTCTTTTGCCTAATAATTGCTTCATCATGATGCAACCTGAAAATCAAGGAGGAACTACTGAAGATATTAACGTCCTGCTTTGCTACAGCTCAGATATAATTACATCAGCTGGTGTGCAATGGACAAATAAAACATGGTGTTAATCAGATCAAGAAATGATTCAGATGGTGTCACATAAGTGATGGCAATTCAAAGATGACATAATGCATTTATGTATGTTCAAAAAATGTTTTGTGCTAAAAGAATAAAGGCATTGTCAAGAAGCTGGGAAAGTCAACAAGATGTATACCTACACCAAACACCAGAAAGTCATCAAGAAACAACAAAACCAGTATATTTATTCAGAGCAACATCTGTTGCAGGCATAAATGGTGCACATGTAACTTCTGCAGCATATTAAAATTTTGCTGCTTACATTCTTCAAAATATGTCATTTGTTTTATAAAATGACAAACCACATTCTGCACATAAATGTTTTTGTTGTAAAATATCTTCCCAACAGACCTGTCTGCATTCCAGTTCAATCACCCAATGAAAGAATATAAAAAGAAATACAAAAAAGAAGTCTTTAAAAAGACGAGTTGATTAAATACAACGTCAAAACATCCTAGTCCCAAATATTTAACCTGAATGATTTTTCAGATATTCAGTGTTGTTTTTCTTTCAAGTCAAGACTTTTCAAGTTGGGGCTTGTTCCCTGCTACCCCTTTATAAAACTGAGTCTGTTTTGCTGGGCCGTGCATGTCTGGGCTCTTTTTGTAAGCTAGAAACCAGAATTCTAAATCCTGTGTGGTTTTAATTTGCAGGTTTCAAACGAGGAGCAGATCCAGGAATGCCTGAACCAAACCTACTGAGGTAAAGACAGACCAGTGGGAGGATTGTGTTGATATTTGTGCACAAAAGGAAACCAGTAGAGAAAAACAAAAGCTCTGATTTGTGATGCTAGTTTGAGTTGTGACCTTGCATTGATCATGTGAGATGTTTCTTCAAGTTGATGCTTTTATTTTTGCTCAACTTTCTTTACAATTTGCATGGTTTTTCTTTGACATTGAGTATAAAGTGTCATGTCTCTTCTTTTCCTCCCAGTTCTTGAAACATTTTTTGCTTTAGTTTAAAGGGAGTGTGCAGTTAGACTAGTTGTAATTGGAGTTCATGTAGCGCTTAAGTTAATGAGCTGTCAGCATTTTTCCTGCACCTGAACTTTGCTCACGCTTCACAGCTCAGCATCTTATTTTAGTATTCACATTTTTTTTGTCAGAATTGATTTCAGCATCCTTTATTTTCATAATTACACAATTTTTCTTCTCTCTCTTTCAATGCTTTGTGATATAGAGGGGGAATCTTTTTTCATTTATTAATTTAGTTTTTTATTTATATATGTATATATATATATATATATACATATATAAACAGATTAATGTAAATCTGAATCAGGAAGCAGTTGAGCTCAGCTTTGTCAAAATAAAAAACAGGATTGTTTCATAAGAGCTCAAAGATGTGCCTCCCTGCTAATTACAGATATTTGTTAGACTAGGATTTCATAACTCATGTATTGGTTTAGTAATCAGTCAGCTCTAGCTGTCATTAGGAGTTTCAGCTTAAAGTTGGAGGCACACCTGATGGAGTTTGATTTAAAAATATTTTAAAACGTCAGTGTTTATGATCAGTCAGCTTTCTGAAACACAATCTCTTTGGTAATTGTTAGAACGACCCATCCAATTAGCTGACCTGAATCCTGTAGAAAAACTATGGAGACAACTAAAGGTCAGAATTCATAGAAGGGGCCCAAGTAACGTTCAGGATCTGAAGACTGTAGTAGAATGGGCTAAAATCCCATCTGTGCAATGCATGAGACTAGTTTCTACTACAGGAGACGTCTTGAAGCGGTCACCACCTACAAAGGCTTTGGTAAAAACATTAAATATAGTTCAGTAAACGTCTTCAGTACTTTTTCTCTGTCGTTCCATTTTATTACATGAATTTCATGTCAATAGCACCTTTAGGAAATAATGCAGTCTAAAGAGACCACAAATCAGAGTTAGTCATGAGCCAAGCTTGGCTAAATGCAGAGGGTTGTGGCAGGAAGAGCATCTGACATAAAACATGCAAATCACAAGAAAGCACCCCGTTAATGCTATGAAAGAAGACGGAGTGAGGTGGAGCCAGGTGATTCGATGTGGCAACCCCTGAAGGGAAAAGAAGAAGCACCTTTTAGAAAATTATCTACTTAAAGCGGCTCTCTGGAGCATTTTTCTCTGTATCAAAGTTTTCTAAATGTTTTAAATGATATTTCAGGTCTAAACTATGATCTATGGGTTGAGTTTCACAACATCTGTCATTCTGATGAAGACCCTCCTTCCTCCTAGAGACCCCTTTCCATTATTTCTTGCCGCCGACATTGTTTAGCCAATGAAATTCAAATGTCTGCATTCTCTCAACATGCACGCGCATCGACCAAACCTGTACCAGTAGGGGGCGCTGTCGTACAGGACGCTCCGTGTGTTTCTCTATTTGCGTTTCAGCCTCACGGCTCATTTCTACTAAAAACCTACCCATTCTCCAGCTAAAGATGGATTTATTTTTATTTTTAAACCTTTCACCTCACAGAATGGCAAGGCTTGCCAGGGTTACGCGTTTATTTTGGTCAGAAAGTTCATCCAGGGCCGAGTCAATTTCAGCTTCAGAGTCCAGCAGCAGCTCGCTGCTAACAGAGCTAAGATCAGAAGCAGCAGGGACAGAGAGGGCTCTTCAGACCCTCGTAGTGTTGGAATAAGATTGTGAACTGTGAGTGATTAAACTCTACACATTGAGCTGTACAGTTCATGCCCGCAACGTATATGCGCCGTGTGCACGCGCGCACACGTGACCGGACGCGCGTGTCGAGATGTTTTGAGGAGGAGCCTTTGGACGCTAGATTCAAAAACTGCTCTCTTGATGAAATCCTCCAGAATGCTGCTTTAAATGTATTTCTCTTGGCGTTTTCCTTTTTTTTTTAATGAGAAATAAAAAATATATATACAGGTTGCAATTTGGTGGTGGGGATTTACCCCCTCCCCATTATATGAAGAAAAATCAGTGATGTGTATAATGTTAATTTTGCCCACTGTATTTGCTCAATAGAAACTCAACAGATACTTGCATTATGAAAACAAAAGCAGCACATCCCTGTTTGGAAACCCTTTTTCTGATTGAGTAATCGATACCAGCGGTATTTCTCTGTGACGTGTGCCATTAAAGATGAAAAAGCTGCTGCAGGTTTTCTTTAAAAGCTCAACAGTGACACTATGAAAAGATCTACGCCAGCAGCAATTTATTAAATTAGTCACTCACTGTAGTGCCCAAAACTGTTAATAATCAAAATGTTGTTTTAGGTGATCAGAAATGTTGTTTTTGCAAACTGAATTCGTTTTTAGACCAAGTTACATATTGTTTTGTTTTTTCAATAGAGACGCATCTATTCTATGTTTGTGGATTTTTACTCCTGTACAAGTGATGTGAATTTTGGCCGATTCTGATTTCTCTCAAAGAAATATAAACAGAAGTTTTAAAGTCATCAATATAAACATAGATTAAGTTGCTTGGTCTCAAAATGACAGAAGACTTTTGTTGTACTCTGCAGCTCATGATAATGTTATTTAGCAAATTAACGGTCTCACTTTGTAAACTAGACGGAATGTGTTTTAAGTGGCAGCTGGTGCTTAAATAAACCAACCTCTGCCTAAATTAAGAGGAAAATGACCTTTTAATGTCCCTCAGTATAAATTCATCTCCTTTTATCAGCCTCTTGTGCTTCCAATGACTTCATTTTTGAAAACCTTGCAGGTATCTCAAATGTCGGCCATCTTTAATCGGGTAGATTCCAAAAGACAGAGATTATAGAGTTCCTTTAAAATCTATTTAGTGTTTAATGAGATATTTTTGCAAACGGACATGAAATCATTGTCTGTTTGTTGAGTTTCAGTCGTTTGCCATGATTGCAGAAATATGAGTAATTATCAAAAGCAGACCTACCATATTATCACGCAATATTTAAGTATTTCAATGATTTATTGGTTTTTTTTTCTTTTCTTCTAGTTTGCTCTGGGGTTGAAGACCATCCTCACGCAGCCAATCACCTCCCTCCATTGAGGTCATGTGTCTTGGGAAAACCAGGAACTAGACGTCATCTCACACTTTTCTTTTTCCACTGATCATAGTGATCGTGTCTGAGGAGGAGTACTGAACAGATGTATAGAAAACAATGGTTTAAAAATAACTGAAAATATCTTCATGTTTCTGATGTTTGGTTTGGTCCAATTCATGTTTATCTTTTATTTTATATGTAATTTAAAGAATAAAACCTAAAAGGAATGATATATTGTCTTGTTTGATGTGAGAAAGGTCACATTTTTCAGCCTTCACTGAACATAAAAGCTTGATTTGAGTCGCTTTGAATCCTGAAATATGTGGTGTTTGAATTTAAAAAAGCACATATAATTTATACAAATATGTCTTTATTTCAGCATATATAGAAAATATAACAGCATACATGTAAAAAATGTCTTGCATTAAAAACATGCACAGTTTAAAAAATTTTTTATAAAAAAAATAAAGATTTAAAACTGTTCTAACAGCTGCTCAAATTAACTCAAGATCAAGAAAGTTTACATGAAAATCAGAAAGTAAATGCTTCATTTTATTCCATTTGTAATCATTGCTGCTTCTCTAATAAATAACAGACTTCAAGTATAAATATGTTAAATAATCCAGTCTGAGTCACAGCAGACACTTTCACAACCCTGAGAAGAGTAACAGTCCAAACAGCACCTAGATTCCCTGAGGTATTCCTAATTATTAGGAATGCGTCGATTCAACATCTCGTTAGTGTCCGTTTGTGCTGACTGCTTGTTCGTTGGGTGTATCCCATTTCCTAAAATACCTTAAACCATCGATGAGGAAATGCTGGAGGGAGAAGAGGATGCTATGGGCCTTCATCTTTCGGGTGAAGGCATCTGGGTTGTTGAGCTCCTTCAGCAGCTGGTCCTGCTGGCTGCTGGTCAGCGCTGAGACCTGATTGCTGTTTCTCATCTGTAGGACAAAATTAGAGATGTAAAAAGTTCAGTGTCCAGAGAGGAAACAAACAGGTTTTCACTAAAATACATGCAGGTGCACAACAGGGGTCCTACAGCTGTAATAACACTCACCTTTGCCTTGATCGCTGCGATCAGCAGAGGAATGTTGGCCTTGACTTCAGTCAGGACGGAGCTGTTGGGGTATTCCTTCTCAACATGTTTCAGGAGAACCATGTATTTGTGCAGACCTTGAGCCAGCATCTGGAGACAGGCCTCCTGCACGAGGAGAGACAGATCTTAAGAACTTTCAGAGTTGGTCTGATCAGGATGAAGAAAGGAGATTTATTCTACCTTGGAGTTGTTGTTTGAGCATTTCTCTGGGAATGAGGAATAAACACCCAGAGAGTCATACCTCACGTTACCTGAGAATTCCCCCTCAAACTGATCAAATAAGGAGTAAAATAATTAAATGCATGATGATTTTAGAAGACAAGTTGATGTAAAACATCACTTTTCGAGCTCTCACCTCCGGCTGATGCCGTTTGATTGTTCCAATCACCTGCTCCCAAGTCCCCTGGATGCTAAAAGTTACCGGCGGGTAGGAAGTAATCTGTCCCTCCTCCTCCTCACCTGATGGGCTGTCGGTGTGCGCGTCCGCCAGCGGCGCCGCGGACGCGCACAGAGCGGTGATGAGCATCACGGTGGCGAGCAGGCAGAGATCTGCTCGGAGAGGAAGAGCGTGAACGAAGGAATGAATGAAAAGAGGAAGCTGCGGCTGCAGAGGACTTACTGGTCTGAGAGGACATGGTGCTGCTGGGAAGCACTGGCCGAGTTGATGCTCAGGCTGAAGGAGTTCCTTCATTTTATATTCTTCAGACTGAAGGGATTTCCCAACAGGATTCCCTCCCTACGTCAAGCATCCGGTTCCTGCAGACTCCCCTAACCTCTCACTTTTAATGTTCTGTTATTTACATATTTATGTACCAACCCCCCTCTTTAATAAACTAATATTTACTATTTAGTGTCTTCAGTTCACGTAGCATGTCATAACTTAGAAAAACCCCTCAGATATTTTCAGCCCAATCATTTAAATGGGAAATCCTCTGCAACCCAGACATTTACATACTTTTCCAATGAACTGGTGACATTAAATATTAATATAAATATGTTTTACCATCTGAAAGATTAGCCTTAATATCTACCACAGATCAGGTTTAATATTTTACCCCCCAAAATATTTAATTTTATATTTCATGTGTGAGAAAATAAAATCATTTGACTGAACAAAGTGCATTAAAGGGATAATGCCAAGTTGTTCACCTTCACTTCATTTAAAGGGGAAATAGTGGATTTTCTATTTTGCAAAGCAAATGTGTTTGCCCATTTATAAAAACTTAGTGCATTTATGGTTGCTTCTTTTTAAGACAGCATTAATACATGCACAGTTGCACCAAAGTAATAAACATTCTTCTAAAATCACACGAGCTGTTATTTTATTAATGTGATCAAACACAAGCTGTCACCCAGAATTTCAGAATAAACAAATTACACGATGAGAATATTCAACGTTCAAAATGTTCACTTCACCCAACTCTAACAGCAAACTAATATCAGAAAATGTAATTTAAAAAAAAAAAGAAAAAAAAAGAAAATGTAATATTAGTATGGATTAATATGAGTATTTCATTCATAAATGGCTTTTAAAAGAACACATGCTTTTACTTTGAAACCTTTCACAACAGCTTTACTTAGATACTTTAAATACTCTTAACTATTTGTTGTGCAAGAAACAATATTTAATCACCTGCCCATACTTTTAAATTTGTCATCTAAACCTGAGAAAAAAAGTAGTTTTTTTGTTAAAGGTTTTTCTTTAAAAGTTAAAAGTCTCCTTAAGGTCAACACTCAGGGGTTGACACTTTACTCTAGTATTTCAGTGGATGTACTTTAAAGGGTTAAACTGATATTTTTATGTATTAATATTTATTATATAAATTAACTTGCTATGCTGGAAAGAGGCTCATTTTCACACAAAAAACTGAATTTAGTATTTATTAGACCAAAGTTGTCTCGTTGTTCATAATAGAAGTAAAAAGAATCCAGTTTTGATTTAAATGCATTAAATCCATCAGTTTTATTGATGTTTTGTATTCTAAGGGATTTTACTAAATGCTTTTTCTAATATTGCACATATTGTGTAATTTTACTTTTCTATATTTGGCTTCTTTTTTTTTCTTTTTCTTTTTTTTTTTAGATAAGAGGATATCTAAAACTCCCCTCTGCAAAAACTTAAGTATTTCAACAAAATGTAAAAAGAAGTTCAGGATGAAATCGACAAGTCTAATTAAATATTGTGTTTCTCTTTTCTTTAATTATAAAAGTTCCAGAAACTTGTTCAGTTTAACTAAACTACAAAACAATAAAAAAATAATAATTTTTGGAACCAAACTGTCCATTCAAACTTTAATATATGTTGTAAGTTGTTTTACAGTATTATTAGCTCAGTTTCATTACACTCCAGCTCAGATTTGCTTAACCCACAAAAACACGTTTGGCTGTGACTCTCACTCCGACTCTGACTCAGCTGATTCTGCCCCAAAACGCTTCTAAAGTGAGTCGTGTTAGAATTTGACAGACATGATTCTTATTATTCTTGTTTAATGAACCTTCTTGTCTTTGCTATATCAATAAATATATATACAGCGGTGTGAAAAACTATTTGCCCCCTTCCTGATTTCTTATTCTTTTGCATGTTTGTCACACAAAATGTTTCTGATCATCAAACACATTTAACTATTAGTCAAAGATAACACAAGTAAACAAAAAATTCAGTTTTTAAATGATGGTTTTTATTATTTAGGGAGAAAAAAAATCCAAACCTACATGGCCCTGTGTGAAAAAGTGATTGCCCCCTGAACCTAATAACTGGTTGGGCCACCCTTAGCAGCAATAACTGCAATCAAGCGTTTGCGATAACTTGCAACGAGACTTTTACAGCGCTCTGGAGGAATTTTGGCCCACTCATCTTTGCAGAATTGTTGCAAATCAGCTTTATTTGAGGGTTTTCTAGCATGAACCACCTTTTTAAGGTCATGCCACAAGATCTCAGGATTCAGGTCAGGACTTTGACTAGGCCACTCCAAAGTCTTCATTTTGTTTTTCTTCAGCCTTTTGATTGGACCTTAATTGAGGCAAGTGAGGCCTGCAGTTCTTTAGATGTTGTCCTGGGTCTTTTGTGGTCTCTCGGATGAGTTGTCTCTGCGCTCTTGGGGTAATTTTGGTCGGCCGGCCACTCCTGGGAAGGTTCACCACTGTTCCATGTTTTTGCCATTTGTGGATAATGGCTCTCACTGTGGTTCGCTGGAGTCCCAAAGCTTTAGAAATGGCTTATAACCTTTACCAGACTGATAGATCTCAATTACTTTTGTTCTCATTTGTTCCTGAATGTCTTTGGATCTTGGCATGATGTCTAGCTTTTGAGGTGCTTTTGGTCCACTTCTCTGTGTCAGGTAGCACCTATTTAAGTGATTTCTTGATTGAAACAGGTGTGGTAGTAATCAGGCCTGGGGTGGCTACAGAAATTGAACTCAGGTGTGATAAACCACAGTTAAGTTATTTTTTAACAAGGGGGGCAATCACTTTTTCACACAGGGCCATGTAGGTTTGGATTTTCTTTCTCCCTAAATAATAAAAACCATAATTTAAAAATTGCATTTTGTGTTTACTTGTGTTATCTTTGACTAATAGTTAAATGTGTTTGATGATCAGAAACATTTTGTGTGACAAACATGCAAAAGAATAAGAAATCAGGAAGGGGGCAAATAGTTTTTCACACCACTGTAGTTATACATTGCAAGAAAGTTGCTCAAAACTCCTAACCCAAGCTGTTGTTTGTGTTTGAATAAAAATCACATAATTTTAATGTTACATCAAAATAAAAGTTTGTGGTTAAATGCTTTGGGTCTTTTTCAAGCAGTAGTTCTGCAAATGATCTTTTGAAGTGAAAGACGGCATGAAGTTATGAAGTGATGACATCAGCTTGATTTTACTTCCTCTTACGAGTAAAAACACCGTTTTCTGACATATCTTGATGAATCACACCTGACAGACACAAACGACACCTCCTCCGCTCAGATTAAGAAGCAGCATGCTTTGGTTTGTTTGCATTCTTGCAGTTTGACCTGATTATTCTGTGGTTGTCATATAAGCCTCGGTCATAACATAGATACAATTTCATGTCATCCTTGCCTGCAGCTACAAAACTTGAAAAACAAGATGAATTTCATCCTCACATAAACAGATTGGTTTCCATTTGTCTGAACTACCTTGTCCTGCTTCAAATAATTTATTTTAAATATATCAGCTTACGTCTCCCAGCTGAGATAAGCGAAACAAATATATGTAGACAGGAAAAGTGCATTTTACTTTTTAATAGTAAGAGGGAAATATGCAGAAGAGAAAACAAAAGCTGCATTTGTGCAACTAAACTCTCCAAATTTCCACATGAACAGGAGAAAATTGTGAAACAACAATGGTGACACTAAATTTACACTCAAGAGAACATAAAACTAACATTTAATAACCTAGAGTCATCAGCATGTAGCCAAAACGCAGAGAGGTGCAGCTCTACACAAATATTATTGAGGCCACTGCTCGATGCTGATTGGCTGAAAAGATGCAGGTACAGAGGAAGTCCATCACAAACAACTATTTTCTGTTTTCTCTGTTTACTTTCAGGCTATTTTGGACATTTTTCTAAGAGTTGTAGTACTTTTACTTTCTTTGGTTTCATTACATAAAAGAAACAGAAGAAACTGACTTGTTTGCACAATTTTCTCTCAAGTGCTTCCTGTTTTTAACTGTGCCAACCATCCAATGGGGTTGAAAGTTCGAGAGGTTCACTGCAATGAAAACCTGGTACATGTAAACCTGGTACGTCAACCTCTTGGTAGTAGAGCACATGATAGTCCCTGTATTTTATTAAAGCATGCACTCTGAACATAACTAAAAAAAAATAAAATAAATCTGAGGATGATTCAGTAGCAAGTAAACTTTTATTTAAGTTTATTATAATGAGGGTTTTTAGGGTTCACACACGTTTCAAAATTAAATTCAAACACTTTTCAAGGTGAGTTTTCAAGATTTTCCAGCACCTAACACTAGTGATGATTCACATAAACACTAAATATATGCACAAAATGATTATTTAAAATCCTTGTCTCATAAAATTAAAGGTTACAAATCAATTTCAGTACAATTGAAGCACTTTCAAAACCTTGTAAATATCACATCAAATTTTAAGCACGTTTGAGGATTTTAAGCCCTCGTAGGAACGCTGACTATAACCCTTACTGCCCCAAGTGAACAAACAAATGCAAATAAAACCAATAATTACATTTTGATTGCTTTTTTTGGGTGTGGAGGTTAAAGGGTTAATGCATCCCAACAGTTCATCACACTTTTTCACCCATGAGCTTATAGCTGCTGCTATCCATCACAGCTGTTTGATTTTCTTCAAACTGCCTCATTACAGTCAGAACTCGGTGAGACCGTCATCTTCTTCTGGGTCCACCACCATTTAAATAATAATGATACAGAGGCCATCATAGACTGAATCAGTCATATGTTGGACTTGTTTGAAATTAGAGGTCAACAGATTGATCAGTTTGCCAAATAAGTAGGCCAATATTTCCTCATTTTAACATATTTGGTATTGATCTTGTCAAGCTAAAAAAAAATCAAAATCAAAAGGCAGGTACATTTTTGAGAAGAACATTATGTACCTGTATGTAAAAGTCTGCTTTGTCTATCAGCTGTTAGACTCATGGTTTTCAATCGACCTCTACCACCCGCTTTTCCTCTAAGAAGCATTCCTCATTTTGATAGTCAAAATATGCAATGAGGAAGTAAACTCTTGAATTTTGTCCCAAACAGTTCAAGGAAAGTGTCTTTTAATGAGTGTGTTGTAAGAGCGTGCTTGTGTTTGAATGGGGGGTATTCTGGTACTTCCAGTGGGCAGTTTGAGTCTTCAGAATAACTTGGTGGTTGTGGGGCAAAGTGTCTGAGGTCAATGGGAAGTGCCGATCTTCAGCCTTAATCCTCCCTAAACAAAGATAGATGGTGCTATAATCTAAAATCCTAATGAAATTCATCTGTAAAATACCTTGTTTGCATATTTAGACTCTAAATAAACTCATATCAAATAGAACTCTGACTATTTTGCTTTTACAACCAATGTGTCTTTGGCCATAAAGCCTATGGGGAGATGTTGTAGCTTTAAATAGGTTCAAACTGATCAACACAATTCCCACTAATGATACAAATCCTGGTAAATATTCTTAAGGTTACGGTTAGAGACAGTACAGAACTTCCACCAGATGAGAGAAGCTACAGAATGAGCACCATGTAATAAATTATTGCATTTTCCAACCAATCGGTAAAGGAGGGATGAAACCCCAGAAGCACTTTCCCACAAAAAGTAAAAGATGTGAAGAAAATTAAAAACAAACAAAATCCTAAATCAAAATCGACTGCAAAAATACATTAAAGAGTTGTACAGAGTCAAAATAAAAACATCTCATAAAAGTAATGTAGAAAATATAGCGACAAGATGACAACTAAAGGTCTGACAGAAGCATACAACGTTTACACATCACAGCTATAAGCTTTACACAAACTGCAGTCCTTATTCTCCTTAAAGGGTGTTTTCTCAGTTTACAATGAAAAAAAAAAGCGTAAGATCAGATGGCAACTCTAAATCATGACCAACACCATTAATCATAAATGATCAGCGGACTGCTGCAGCCTCGTTCTGCTCCTGATGAAACAGGACAATAATGAACAAGTGTTCCTGCAAGCTTCACCAGCAGTTTTCTTTGTCCCTGTTTTAACCATCACTTTTTATGATAAGAATGTATTTTGTACAGATCTAACCAAAACATAACAAAATAACTGAAGAAACTCTGTAAACACAGAAAATCAAACAGCAAAAGATGGAAATATTTGCACCAGACCTCTGACCCAACTGACGTTACTAACACATGGGAACTCCAGGATTTGTGTAAAGAGAGTAGAGTTGTTCAGTGTGATGGATGAGATGGTTAACATTATTATCCATCAGATTTAAAGTACATCAATCACATTAAATATACATTTTCCCCCTTTAGCTTTTGAGATGTTGATTTTAATCTTGTGTTGTCTAATATTGATGTTATATCTCTATATGTTCTGATTTTATTGTTTTATTCCTGTCTTATATTAAAACATATTTTAAACTTTACTTTATTCAATAAAATATTTTCTACATTTTAAAATCTTTTATGCACATTGATATATTTTTACACTGTTTCTGCTGTGTCACTACACTTTGACTTTGTTATATTTAAAGTGCTGTATGAATAATATATAATCTAATATATTGAGATTACCTTTATTGATCCCTCAGAGGGGAAATTCACTTTCAGTACAACCTTACAGGATTAGACATACAGACAGGTAAGACTGTACTTGTGGACATGCGATAATGTAATATGATATAATCATATATTAAAACAAAAACAGTACTGTTCTACAAATAATACAAAGAATAGAAGTTCTTTTTATTTGTAATGTTTTTTGTTTGTTTGATTACTTCTAATTGGAGACTATTTGATTTCCTGTGCAGACACAAATGGAGGTGGAGAGCAGAAGTTTGATGGGAATAAACAGTGAGGTGTCGTCTACATAAATGGAGATTTTCATTGTATTTATGAAAGTCACAAAAAGAGAGAATAAAATAATTTCAAAACAACAGACCCCAAGACAGAACCCTGAGGGACTCCTGAAGTGACGGAGACCAGTTCTACTTGAACTAATTCAGGTTATTTATTAAGTGATTCATTTCTAAAATAAAGACTTATAAGAACTTAAAGTTATTCTAAGTTAAACAGAAGCAAAATAGAAAGCAAACTGTTTTTTTGTTGTATATTGAGGTAACAGGAGGAGGATAACAAGCTGACGTATTCTTCTTGTCAAAATTCTCACAAGTCTGATATGTTAATGAGACGATGGTGTTTTTTCTAGGGGAAATTACCCCCAGTTGAACCCACCACCATACGTGTAAAACTTGTGAAGCTTCAGACAAGCCCTGACACGTCTCAGTGACAATACTGGAAAACCGAATCAATGGTCTAAATCAGGAAGATCCTCTTTTATTCTTTCTGCATAAGTGAAACTTGGGGAAGTTTGGTTTCCTGTGCTGTTGGATGGACAGGTTGACAAAAACAATCTGATGAATATTCCTCTTTTAGAATTAAAGGAATATCTGCTTTTGACTAATGAAGTTAACCTCACAAAACGTGGGGCAAATTCAAGGTACTTGCTGATGCAAACATTTAGAAATTCCACTATTGCTACAAAAGTTTGAATTATTCAAATCTCATTGATTGTAGTGTGATATTTTTAGGTAAAATAAAAAAACAACTAAAGAAATATAGTATTTTAATAGGTAACAGAACATAAAAACAAAGCAATAATAATAATAATAATAATTTACCGTATTAAATAAAAAAATTGTCTATATTTTAAAAAATACGCAATTCAGTTTTGCAAAGAAGTAGGAGGAAATATGAACTTACATATAACTTTTAAATCTTTAAAATGTAAACACATTTCACAACATAGGAATATAAAATAATTAAAAAATAATAATTCTATCCATTCTATGGCCTGTTATCAAACTCATATTTATCTAAGGACAGACTATTAATACATTATCCTAAACAACATGTGTTTAGAAAGGAGGCACATGTAAATCTGTATAAATACACACGCGCGCGCGCGCACACACACACACACACACAAATCCAGATTTATTAACTCACCTGGAGGTTTTAACCCAATTTTTGTCTCTCACTCACCCAACTGAGGTACATCATATAAACTATATTTATTTATATTTCTCTGAACAGATGTTGTTCAGGAACCTATAAGACTGTAATTACATAACATTTTCACAGAAATACTTCAAAATAGTAGAAAAATCACTTTAACAATATGGTGATGTTTCAGTGGCAGATTCATTGCTACAAACTCGTTTAAATGTCACTTTTATTCTTCTATTAACAAAATAAATGACATTTTTCTTCTTGTCCTATTGTAATAAATTATAACACAGGGGTCACTAACAGGCGGTCCGGATCCGGACCCAGAGCCGGCTCTGTCTGGACCCAGCAAATCCAGACCCGGTCCCTGGTCTATAAGGAGCAGGCGTGTCCGAGGAGACACTTCCATACACTAATGAGCAGGTTCGTCGCTCACTCGGAACCCGCGGAACTCGCCCTCCCCCTGCGTACATGGTTCGGAACTCAGTCCCGGACCGGAGTCCTGGAGGCGAAGCCGAGCACCAAGCGAGTGGCGCACCGCGGCAACTCCTTTAGTTCGCTAAGCTACCCCTACACCACGGTCGGTCGGGCAGCTCCTCCCGCAGCTTCAGAAAGAGATCTACTGCTGCAGAAAGGCGCCACGCACACTAGTGATGCGCGGGTCAGGGTTTTTATTGACCCGTGGGTCCTGCACATTTGAAAACTTCTGACCCGCCCCAAACCGCCCCGCATCGCTGCGTCTATTTTTAGAACCTGCCCCGATCCGTCTCATTAAAAACACGTTATAATGACTAAAAGCCTTTTATTTAGTCTGACGTCCATCCAACCATCCATTTTCTGTAGCCGCTTAATCCTCCACAGAGGGTCGCGGGGCAGCTGGTGCCTATCTCCAGCGGTCAAGGGGCGAGAGGCGGGGGACACCCTGGACAGGTCGCCAGTCCATCGCAGGGCCACACAGAGACGAACGAGACAAACAACCACACACCCACTCACACCTAAGGACAATTTACCAGCCCAATTAGCCTGACAGTCATGTCTTTGGACTGTGTTTTTTTACCTTCTCTAAAATGTGCTTATGCAAAGTTTGCAGAGTACATAATTTCTCCGTTTTCTTTTATAAATCCTAAAGTTTGCGGAGAAAGTGACTCCCTTTCCGACCCGTTTTTGTTTTATAAATTTTATATAAAATATAACAAATTATAAACATACCAGTATATAATTATTTTATAAGTTTTATAAATGAGGCCACAGCGGTCGCAGAGCGAGAACCGGACGTCTCTCAGCGTCATTACACCTGCAGACGCTCTCACACGCACGCACAGACACACACACACACACACACACAATAACGGATAATTTAGCTGGAGGGATGTATTTCTTGGCTGATCTGGGAGCGCCTGTGTGCATCGCAACCCGCTGCAGAAATCTTCAAATTGGTTAAAGGACTTGGAAAGAGGTCGCGCACTCACGCACCAGGCAGAGCTGGAGAGGACGCAACAGGTGCTGGAGAGGAGAAGAAAGGAGGAGAGGAGAAGAAGCTCAGAGCAGGCAGACGAGAAATGATCCAGGCCGTTGTCAGTAATCAGTTCATTCTGGTCAAAAACTGGACCAGAGTGTCAAAATAATGTCGACTTTTCTGCATCTGAACAGCAGGAGAAAAAAACCAAACCATTTTTCTCAAAAATTAACTTCAACCACAAACTAATTAATGGGGATCTTGTGCTCAGAGAATATATTAAGTATTTAAATATAAATAAAAATAATTATCTATCCATCCATCTATCTCCAAATAATTATTTATATATATAAATACACACACACACACACACACACACACACGTGTGTGTGTGTGTGTGTGTGTAAGCAGGTGGCGCTGCCCCCGGACCGAGGACCAGGTCGCGAATGCTGATCTGGACCTTTGGCATATTTAGTTGAAGACCCCTGTTATAACAAATAAACCAAGCATAATTATTATGATCAAAGCTGCAATATGTCTCAGACATGAAAAATATACTTGAAAGAAATATTTATAAAGGTTTGTTCATTATTATCATATTTAATAAATGCAAAGAAAAAAATTCCAGAGCTGAATCTATATTCTAACACCACTCACATTAAAACAAATCAAAACAATCTGAGTGACCTATGAACTTCAGATGAAGTGCTCAGTCTGCAGTTCGCCGTCACTGCCGCTAGGTGGCAGCCAAGCAAGACTTTTAACAAGAGAGTTCTCTTAGAAAGGGGAACACGCTGGTGAAAAAGTGTGAACATACCTAGTGATTTTACCCAATCAGCACATAAGGCTTTCACTATGATCAGAAACAACAAGAGGAGTCTGGTGTGTAGTTTGATGTCATGGAATGACAGATGATACTCACTGATGCACTGTGTTAATTCTTTCAGAAAAACTCAGATATTTTTAAAGTCAGGATCATTCTGTTGCTTGAAGGATATAAAATTGTTTGGGGCATAATTTCAAACTTAAAAAATCTCTTTAAAGATATGTTGGAATTTAATCCTGAGGGGGGGGGGGGGGGGGGGGGGGGGGGGGGGCATCAGCATTTTAAAACTAAATCTCTGCAGTAGCAGCTTAATAATGGGACACTTGGTGGTTTGACAAATTAGAGTTCATCTATGAAACATTGCTGCAGTTATTTGACTTACTGATGTTGTTTTGACCACATCTTCTTTATTAACTGGCTAATTAGTTATGTAAAGTGGGATGGAGTCGACTTTAAAAAAAAAAAAATCATTTCAGACTTTAGATGTTAAATTAAAGCTCAGAGTCTGTGTAGTGAAGATCTCTGCTTTGTTGACATAAACCTTGATGCTAATGTGAACATAATTACTGAAATGTATATGTATTAAATGCCCACTGGAGGCTGAGCCCCCTAAAAGTCGGATCCTAGAACCGCCCCTGACACAAAATCATAAACACACTGAGTCAATGAGATTTGTCACGACTGATAAGTGGACAAACGAGTTAGGTTATGGGTGAAAATATCCCTGTTGAATGTGTTTTCAGGAAATGCATTTCCTTTAAAAAAAACTATTATCAGCTCATTCTTGTTTCCTTTATATATTTGGCCTCAGTCTGCTCTTCACTTTTCTTTCCTCTCTGATTTTGTTTCATCTTCTTGTCATCTCACTTTTCCGTTCCGTCACTGCTCTGCTGCTTCGTATCTCTTTCCAATTTCTCCTCTCATCTCATCTCTCTCCCGTCCTCTTCATCCTCCCCTGTCGTTTTTTCCTTTTTCTCAGGTCACTGTGTTCTTTCCCTTCCTTTGGCAGCCTTCCTTTTCTCTTCTTCCCTGCATGAATTTTTCCATAAGTGACGAGGGGAATTGTATCTCTGCTCAGCTCGCCATGGGCTCTCTTCAATATTTAATCAAGAGTACATTTGTTTGAAGAGAGCTCTGAATATGTGTGAGACTGAGAGATGAAAAGCGATGTCTGACCAGTGTGTGTCTGTCTTCTGTATTTGTATGCAGGAAAGGTAGAAAAGCAGAGAGCAGTGTGTGTGGTGACAGCTGATGAAAGGCTGCCTCCATATGGTAAATAGTTTGTTATCTCTCCTTTGCTTTCTTTCCCCACCTCCCTCTTTGTTCCAGCCCTCTCAATCCATTCTTCTCTCACTGCCTCATCATATAACCATCATGCATTGTATGGCACAATACTGTATATGCACTTTAATGCACATTTTATTTTCAAAGGGGCTGCTCATATCATGTATATTTGATTTTGCTGTGTGTGCATGTGTGACTGTATTGTGTGCTGGTTTCAGTGTGGTCCCAGAGGAACACAGAGCAGCATATTTCATCATCATCCAGACACAAAAAGACCAAAGTTCCCTGCTCTTCTTCTGCTTCTTCAGCAAATTTTGCTGTGCTAGACAGTGTTTTCCCCTCCTTCCTTCTTTCACTTTCAGGTATGGCTTCTGGCTTTCCGAGTAGAAATTGGGAACTCTCTCTGGGTTTACAGAAGAAAGTAACACAACGATACAGATGAGCAAAGAAGCTATAGGGCTAAAAACAAGACATTTTAGGTTTGATGCAGAATTACTCAAAGAAGCTAAAGAAGAAGCAAATTCTCACTAGACAACTGGTTGGAAGCTCAAATTTGCAGGAACATTACAAGGAAATGTGCAAATTTTCAGTTGCAGTCTCATTAAATTTGTACTGACAACATGTTCCATTAATTCTGTGTGAATGTCTCAAGCTATCAGTGGACTCTGGGGCAAAATTCTCCAGGAGCTCCCAATGCTGTTGCAGGAATGTTAAAGAAGTTTCTTGAGAATGTCAAGAAACATTTGCACAACTGATTTGAGATCTTTTTTAAATTGCACTTTTTGCTCCATAGTTGTTGCTGTGAAAGCAGTCCAGCACTCTTGGTCATCAGATATCAGGCAACATGGAGCTCAGAGATGAAAGGCAGAGGATGCAGCTTGTCACCTTTGCACAAAGGACTACCTCTTCAACTACAGGTAGTCCTTAGCCCATAGGACTGTGGAGAATGCTTTTGCTTAATAGGAATGCACAAATTTATTATTGCATTTCATGAAAGGCAGCCAGTAGGAGCCCCCCAGGACATGCTGGAGAAGGTGCATTTCCAAGCTGGCCTGGGAATGCCTTGGGGTCCTGAGGAGCTAGTGCAGGTACAGTGGGGCAAAAAAGTATTTGGTCAGCCACCGATTGTACAAGTTCTCCCAATTAAAAATGATGGCAGAGGTCAGTAATTTTCATCATATGTACACTTCAACTGTGAGAGACAGAATGTGAGAAAAAAAAAATCCATGAATTCACATGGTAGGATTTTTAAAGAATTTATTTGTAAATTAGGGTGGAAAATAAGTATTTGGTCAATAACAAAAATTCAACTCAATACTTTGTAACATAACCTTTGTTGGCAATAACAGAGGTCAAACGATTACTGTAGGTCTTTACCAGGTTTGCACACACAGTAGCTGGTATTTTGGCCCATTCCTCCATGCAGATCTTCTCGAGAGCAGTGATGTTTTGGGGCTGTCGCCGAGCAACACGGACTTTCAACTCCCTCCACAGATTTTCTATGGGTTGAGGTCTGGAGACTGGCTAGGCCACTCCAGGACTTTCAAATGCTTCTTACGGAGCCACTCCTTTGTTGCCCGGGCAGTGTGTTTGGGATCATTGTCATGTTGGAAGACCCAGCCACGTTTCATCTTCAAAGCTCTCACTGATGGAAGGAGGTTTTGGCTCAAAATCTCACGATACATGGCCCCATTCATTCTTTCCTTAACACGGATCAGTCGTCCTGTCCCCTTAGCAGAAAAACAGCCCCAAAGCATGATGTTTCCCCCCCCCCATGCTTCACAGTAGGTATGGTGTTCTTGGGATGCAACTCAGTATTCTTCTTCCTCCAAACACGACGAGTTGAGTTTAGACCAAAAAGTTCTACTTTGGTTTCATCTGACCACATGACATTCTCCCAATCCTCTGCTGTATCATCCATGTTCTCTCTGGCAAACTTCAGACGGGCCTGGACCTGCACTGGCTTCAACAGCGGAACACGTCTGGCACTGCAGGATTTGATTCCCTGCCGTTGTAGTGTGTTACTGATGGTGACCTTTGTTACTTTGGTCCCAGCTCTCTGCAGGTCATTCACCAGGTCTCCCCGTGTGGTTCTGGGATTTTTGCTCACCGTTCTCATGATCATTTTGACCCCACGGGATGAGATCTTGCGTGGAGCCCCAGATCGAGGGAGATTATCAGTGGTCTTGTATGTCTTCCATTTTCTGATAATTGCTCCCACAGTTGATTTTTTCACACCAAGCTGCTTGCCTATTGTAGATTCACTCTTCCCAGTCTGGTGCAGGTCTACAATTCTTTTTCTGGTGTCCTTCGAAAGCTCTTTGGTCTTGGCCATAGTGGAGTTTGGAGTCTGACTGTTTGAGGCTGTGGACAGGTGTCTTTTATACAGATAATGAGTTCAAACAGGTGCCATTAATACAGGTAACGAGTGGAGGACAGAAAAGCTTCTTAAAGAAGACGTTACAGGTCTGTGAGAGCCAGAGATTTTCCTTGTTTGAAGTGACCAAATACTTATTTTCCACCCTAATTTACAAATAAATTCTTTAAAAATCCTACCATGTGAATTCATGGATTTTTTTTTTCACATTCTGTCTCTCACAGTTGAAGTGTACCTATGATGAATATTACTGACCTCTGACATCATTTTAAGTGAGAGAACTTGCACAATCGGTGGCTGACCAAATACTTTTTTGCCCCACTGTAGTTGGGGAGAGGGTGGTCTGGGATTCCCTAATTGGGATGCTGCCCCTGCAATCTGGATCTTGATAAGCAGGAGAAGGTAATAAAAGACAGCTTGGGTTAGGGAATGGACATGTTCAAAATTCAGGAGACACTAGAATTATGCAACTCTGAGAAACTCTAAAAGAGAGGCTAAAAAGATGCTAAAGGACAAGAACCCCTACCCCAAAAGCTAAAAATGACATCTTGTCAAGTTCTGGTTTTTATGCATCCAAACCCTTTGTCTAACAATAGTCAGCCTACATCTCCTCAGAAACAAGCCTGTGCGTCGGTCTTCAATAAATCTAAGTTTTGACCTAAGATCTGAAAAGTGACAGATCAGTTTTACACATAATGTACCCCCTGATGGGACTTTGTTTGTCCTTTATGCAAAATGTATTCCACCTGTAATTTTCATGTAAACAATAAATGTTTTAATAAACTGAGGCTGCTTTGCATTTTTTGGATGGGTGTTTTTATCCCCAAATGGCAACCCACAGATGACTCATTCAGCTGCCATCATCCCTGTCATTATACATGACATCATTAATGGATTCAATGCCTTTTAAACCAAAATATGTTAAAAAAAAAAAAAAAACAGCAACTAATAATGTGATCCAACTGGAACATTTTATTTTCTGAACAAAACTGGAAGAAACTTAATCGATCCTCATGGGAGTTTTCAGCTTTTTTTGGCTCTCATTTATTTTAGATGAGGAACGTGTGTTGTTTGCTTTTGTTGCAACACACAAAGCTCATACAATACCAGGTTAGCAGTAATGCAGTCATTAAATAATTGAGGGCTTTTTAAAAACACCAACTTGTTTAATGCAAAAAATTATACCCCGTTTGAAAGTAACAGGTGTAATTAAAGTTCATGATGTCACAGAATAAAATCAATCTCCTTTGGATTCAAATTGCTGCAGTGAAATAAGTTCAAAGTCATTTCCAAAATTGCAGCAGGAAATGTGACAACATCATAATTATGCTAAGCGAGGCTTTTAACGTGTGCTTTTGAGTCCAGAACACCGAATTTGCATTTGATGTGATTGGATAAAATGTTTTTTTGTGCACGAGTGTTCTATTCAGCAGCACATACTCACTATGACTCACAGTGGTGACGTTGGTTTAATCTGAGCCTAACGGTCCAATTATCACAGATTACAAACCCCACTGAGAACCAGATCCCGCTGAACTCGGGCTGAACTCTGCTCAACTTTATGCCTCATGGGGTGATCAGCCTCAGATCCTCCCTCATATCTGCTGAATTTAAATGAATTCTCTTTCATATCGTGTCCAGGCGAGATCTTTCATAAATTAGGAAGTGTTCACCAGCTTCATGGTTAGACTGATTTTAAAATTTTACAAATCTACCTCTTACTCATTCAGTGCTCTTGAATTCACAAATACAATAAAGAAAGGTAAGACACTGCTTTGATATTCTTTGATTTAAGTGCAACAAACTGGAAACCTTGTTATGTTACAAGAAATCTGCATTTCTTATTTATTGTTAGCATCAAAGAAAAAAAATGTTTCTGGCCCTGAATAATGTAAGAAATGAGATGCAATGAATATATTACACAGTGTTTTAGGAGCAAAAAGCATGGTTCATATGTTTCTTCTTATTTTTAAGTGATTATTTGTTCATACTCAGGTCTAAACAACTAAAGCTTTTAACAAATACTTTGGCACAATCTTACTGAAAATTGTGTAAAAACCACAATTATTTAACAAAAACACAAATATGCATGAAACAAGGAACATAAGGGTAGAAACAAGCAGGCCTCTTAAAATGCACATCGTACATTTGCAGGCAGAGAAATGCACGGTTCTCTACTTTCTTCTTCACAGTTCATCTGTCACTGTCATCTACGTTCTGTCTGCTAGCAGCCCAGAGCCAACACATGGAGCTAACTGTATTATACACCAGGTGCATCCATAACATGGTCATAAAAACTGCTCTTCAGAGGAGCAGCGAGGCTGAAGGGTGCAAGAAAACACCGTCTCACTTCATTCTTCTACCTGAGTGCTACAGTAGAGGAAGAAATCGACACTTTTCTGACGTTAAACCACTTTAGTTAAATATGCAGTTACATTTTCTGAGTAAATAAAGTAATGCTGGATCTGTCACGTGTTAGTTTTACTTTTCTTTAGAAACAAAACAAAAAGACAGAAAAGGAACCAAAGTCTATTCCCTGGACATAATAAAAACCAAAAACCAAAAGGGAAGTTGATCTGAAGTGTCAAGATTTTATATTAGAGACACCAACAACCCTTGTAACATTTCTCTTTCACAGTGACTCCATTAGGCCTGTTAGGGTTTCACAGAGTCTTCATGCAGTGACTCTTTAAAGAACTGGAGAACATACATTTTTGAAGATAAACTTTAAAGTGCACCTGCTGGACCAACGGAAATAACAGACATCCACTCAAAATATGGACCGACTGTCCATCATGTTTAGGATAATAATTATTATAAATGAATGCTTCAACAGCAAAATTCCCTGATTCTTTTTGTTTGCACACAAAGTGTCAAGTACTGTTGAAGTTTAGTGGTAAATACTTTGTGTTATTTGGGTTCAAAGGTCATTGCTTGCCACCAAAATGCAGGTGTCAATCACAATCAGTTCTTAACATAAAATGATTTTAATTTAAAGTTCTGGTATGAAAGGTGACGTGCTAGGCCTTTTAATTTGTATTATGTATTTGAAGACTGACAATTTTGTAAGTTAGAGGTTTGAAACTAATAACATTGCACATTTATTACTCATAATGTGTGCATGCAGAAGGAAAACTGGATCCGAAGACGTAAAAGGATATGCACACTGTCAAAACTTGCAGCAGAAATATTCTTAGCGATGTTTTAGTAACTAGATCTTCATCAGTCACTGAAGCATTCCAAATACATTTCTGCAGCAAGTTTTGACAGCATGCTAGAGTATCACTTTGCTTATTTCAACAATCTGCCAAACATGTTTGAGTTTCAGTTAAATAAAGTAGATGGGCTTCATGTGCAAACTTTCTAATTGAAAGTTGGGGGTATCGATTTTGAAATTCTGTTTAATAATATGTAAAACAGTTTTTTAAAAATCAGTTTATCTGACAGTTAATTCAAAAGGTGATTCACGTGTAGTCTATTCCCTTGTTGTGTCTTCATTTAATTTATGAAAGTAAAAGGTCAGACGTTGGTTCCAAATGTTGCAGAGTGTGCATCCACAGCTGCAAAAACAAGACAACTTACCTGGAGACAGAAGATAATTACAGGATCATTTCGGTGATAAAGAAAACCCTTTTCACTGCATCAAGTCACATGCTGAATAACCCAGGCTTCTTCTACAAAGAAAAGAAGAGCAGATCACAAAGTACAAACCTATTTAAAGATAACTTTAAAAATCGGATGCATCATTTTTTTAGAAGTATGAAAATGTTCCATCTGTAGTGGTTGGAAGAGTAACTTGTTTAATTTTTTCAAAAGGTCACTGCAGGCTGTTCTACCTATGGACAGGAAGGATCTTCTGTAGCGAATCTGAAGAAACCTCTGACTGCAGACACTGTTTAATAGAAGTTTAATATCTGGGCTGCAGAGATGATATTTCACAGTAGCATGACCTGATACATTTGTTGTTGACAAGCACTTCTAATCCACCTCCCTTGCTTTTTCTGCTCCTCTTCAAATCTCTTTCTGCTCTATCATTCAAAAGCCAGGGGGGAACAGACACTGGAGTTGGGGATATGATCCTGCAGCCATGTCTCAGTGGACATGATGCTGCATTCATATAATGGCTGGGTCCTCATCAGCACTCCAAGCTTGTCCATCCTATTACTCAAAAAGCAATGCAAATAGTGTGATGGCATGGAAAAGGCTTACAATACAGAGCTTCTTGATTAGGTGACAGATGAAGCAGGATTCATTCTGAAGTGCAGGAAAACACCCAGGACACTGGTTGTTTGCTTAGCTTTGGGCTGAGACTGCAGGATGGTGTAGATACCTGGAAAAGGAGAAAACCCATTCTTTAGTGATAATTACAGGTTCAGAAGGTCTGTGATGTATCTTTGTGGATTTAATAAATTTTTTAAAAAAGTAAAGAAAACTGTATTTCCTGAATTTTGGAAGATGACAGCAACATTTTCATGATAAAATCATTAACTGAACTTTTCATCAGGCTCTACCAGATGCACAGGATGAGCTTTGAGCCTATGCTACACTTACACTCTGTTATGTAAACACTTCTGTGTAGGAAGAGGAAAGGTTTGATCATGTCTAATAGGATTATGAACATTTACAGTATTCAGAACCACGTGAAAGACTCTGGATTTCATATTTAACAACCCACAAATTACAGGGTTGGCTCCCCTTCTCGCATTTTGAATTAAAACAGTTCACATACAGTAAGTTCTAGATCAACTTCAAAGAACAGATCATCCAACATGTTAACCTCCCCCCTCAAAAAAAAAAAAAAAAACCTGACAGATGGGCTGGTCTGAGTATCCCAGAAGCTGCTGACCTACTAGGATTTTCACCCACAACCATCTCTAGGAATGGTCTGCAAAGGAGAGAATCGACCCAGCCAGCTGTAGTTGTGTGGATGAAAAAATTCTTAAGGTCAGAGGAGATTAATTAGAGGTTCTAGTGATAAAAAGACAACAGTAGCTCAAATAACCACTTGTTCCAACTGAGGTCTACAGAACACCATCTCTGAACCACATCAGGAACAGGAAACTGAAGCTGCAATTCACACAGGATCACCTGTTAGAAACGGGAAAACAATGTTCACAGTCTGCCTGAGTATTGTTGCTGACCACGTCCATCCCTTTATGATCACAGTGGACCCATCTTCTGATGCTTCTTCCAGCAGGAAGATGTTCCACGTCACAAAGTTCAGATCATCTGAAACTGGTTTCTTGAGAGCGAGTTCACTGGACCTTAACTGCCTCCATCGTCACCAGATCTCAATCTAGTCCAGAACCTTTGGAATGTAGTGGAAGGAGACATTCACATAATGGTGTTCAGCAGACAAATCTGCAGCAACTGTGTGATGATGTCATTTCAATCAAGGCAGTTCTGATGGTAAAATAAACTACATGATGCAAAAATAAAGTTATAAACCAGTTAATATTAAATGTTCAATTTTCAGCTCTAAATCCCTATTAAACTCTTTTACCAGTCGGCCCTGATCAAGTTCACCTGCCTCAAA
Organism: Callopanchax toddi; assembly: GCA_006937965.1. Lineage (NCBI taxonomy): Eukaryota > Metazoa > Chordata > Actinopteri > Cyprinodontiformes > Nothobranchiidae > Callopanchax > Callopanchax toddi. Next base: position 96,145 of record SSNR01000058.1, on the reverse strand, counting down.
TAAAAACAGGAAGTGGCTGCTGCAGGATCCAGCCACACACCTCTTCAGACAGACCTACTCTGTGCTTTGTTTACTTACAGAAATTTGAGCCAGGTAGAATGACGTAGCCTTGCCCTGCTTGTTTTGGGATTTTTTCCCTTCCCCCTCTCGAACACTGCTACCTTTTGTGTAGTTTAAAACTCTGACTCTCTGTCAAACCAGCCCACACATTACCTGTCCAAGAATCTAGGATGGCTAAAGCTTTTCCGTCGTTTGACCTATTAGTGGACGTAAGGTGGAAGTGATGCAACGTCTCTGTGCACCTGTAACTCCCCTCCCTCCCCGGACAGCACATCAGACTGCTAGTAGGCTACACCAAAGAGCGGGACGCGCGAGCTTTTGGGTGGAGTAGCAGCGTCGCGTGCTGCGGAATCCATTCAGTAGGTCGTTGGTTTGGCTGCAGATGCGGGTCGGTGAGTGCGAGCGCGCGAGGCGGGGGGGAAATGGTGAACGGGCGCGTGCACCGGCGCGCTGCCTTGTGAGGGTACAGTAGGTAGACACTCACCGGTGGGTAGAGACAGACAGACGGACGGACAGGCGGCTCGAGGACACAGGGCAGGAAGAGGGGCCGACCATGGAGGACTCGGAGCCCGCAGAGGACGGCTTGCTCGCGGGCTTGCGGTGGAACAGGAGCGCACGGGACCAAGCTCAGCTCAAACACAAAATCCGGGATCTACCGGGGCTACTCAAGCACGGACTGCACCTGCGGAAGAAGAGCGTGAGTGTTCCGAACGGTGTCCTTCCGTGTTTCTTTTTTCTGTTTGATGAACCTTAACGGGTTATCCTCTAACCGCCTCTGACTGAGGCCGTTTCGTAACCTCGTCACGACTCAGGTGTTTTCATTCTGCTTCAGGCTGCTGTCGCAGTGGCAACCTTTTTTTTTATCACCCCGAAGTAGCGCGTGATGTATACTACCATACCTTTACAGCCCCGTAGCCACGGCAACACCACCACATCCACAACACCTCCACTGACCATTAGGACATCTAGCTCCTGTTTGAATGCACTTCATCAACTCAGGAACACCATTTCCATCATTTTATTTATTTATTTACTTTTTTAATCGTGCAAATGCGTGGCTAAAATATTATTACAAGTTATGGATGCATGTTTGAATTAAAATAGGTTACATGTTAAGCCAGCTTGATTTTTAATTTATATTTTTCAGTAAATAAATAGCCTTATTTTTCTTGTGTATCCAATCAATATACTCCATTTCTGACATTCTCTGTCCTAATCAGGCATATTTGTAGGACAGCTGTCTGATCTGTCCCTGAACATGTTTGATTCTTAAAGATTGGTCAGCCAAGCAATAAATCTTAGTGACTTTATGTGTCGAAGTGGAAAACACACACCTGACAAGCCAAATGGCTGTTCGAAGTGTCAGCTCTGCTCATCTTTCTCATCAGCAGCATCCTCTTTCGATACAAATCCCAGATTCCCTTTGTGGGAATCGGAGACAGTGTGCCAGGACTTTATGTCCCCAGTGGAGCCAGATGTGCTAAAAATATGAGACATTCCTAGTGTAAATCCACACAGGACCACAGAGAAGAGCCGTTCATGTCATGTTACATCTGGTTGTTTTAAGTGATGCTTAAATGAACTGCAGACTGAGGCCAGTGTGTCCTGTTAATGGGGAATGCTATAAAATGTCAAAATACATCAGTGACATTGTATCTTAAAAACAGAGGAGAGTAAAACACATTCAAGAAAATGTCTTTATAAATAAAGAATGGCTCAATAAATTTGTTGCATTATTCATTTTAGACAATGGAAAAAAAAGTAAAATTGAACAGATGAATATTTTCTGTAATTTTTTTCCATCTGAGTGCAATGAGGTGCAGGGCAAGTAGTGTAAAGGTATGGCTGTTTTGTGCAGACTTGTTCTCTGCAGATGCTGCCTATGCTTCACCTGGCACATGCATGCAGATTGTATACGGTTAAAAAACAACAAAAAAGTATTGTGTAATTTAGAAGGTGATATAATCTGATTTACAGCATGTTTATTCTCCAGAGTCTAACTCCTCAGCACTTATCTAGTGTGTTCGTTAAAAGTGCAAAGTTTCTGACATAAGCACTTTCTCACATTACCTCATGCGCTTCGATGCTGTTTGCACACAACATATTGAGTGAATTAAAGCTGTATTGTTGCAGGGAGCCTTTGCTTCCAGCCTCCAGCAGTCCTGTCAGATTATTTTTGTTGTGACTTGCTTTGCTTTCCAATTATTAGTCGTTTATTGGCTGCAGTATGAAAGGAGCATCAAATTTTTCTAGAACTTGGCTTCTGAACCTTGACGACTCTTGCCAGGGTGCTTCGCCTTCTAGTCAAGCTGGATGGTTCACAACAAGAAAAACCTGGTTAACCTTTTCTTCACCTTTCTTCACCTCAGCCAGGTGTCAGATTTAAAATTAATTAGTGAGCTGACCAAACCCCTCTGATATTTCTATATTTTTTCCTAATCCTTATTTCTTAAACACCTGAATTCAAAGTGTATTTGGTAGTTTTGTTTGTGTGCCTGCCTCTTGTTCTTGTTATTTTACATTATTACCCACCTGCCTAAAATGATTGAGGTCATTGTTGCTGTGACCATAGAGGCACTGACACCAGATCTTAGTGTGTCCCGTGGCGTTTGGCACGGAAGTGTTGGTAGCAGATCTTGTGTGCTTCAGGGTGAACTTCCTATGGATCGAGTTTGTTTTGTCTCATCTTGTTGACACTGGATTGGATTTCAGTCAGCGTTAGGGTAACCCCCTGAATGTTATTTGTCACGTTCCTGAATTTGGAGAAGGCTGATAAGTTGGTCAAGGCGTTTTGATGTTCTGCAACAATAGTTTTTTGGTGATGATGCCCATGCCCACTGACATTTCATGGGTCTCTCTTTACTGCTGTGTGGTGAAAAGTGTCCTGATATCTTCCATAACATCCCTGTATGGGAACTGGTCTGAGGCTGAAAAGAAGGAGCTGCAAAGAGTGGTTAGACCTGCCCAAAAGACAGCAGCCTCCCTTCTCTAGATGACATTTATTCAGCAGCTTTGTCTCTGAAGTTGTGAGTCTCTAATCCTTAAGATGCCCTCTGTAGTTTGGTTATAATACAATTTTAGATGTTTAGTAATGACTCTAGGTTATTTATGTATTTAGATTGGCTCGTGAAACACATTATTTCGTGTCTCTGACATGCTGTTGAATGGCAAGATAAATGAGTCTCTCAATAAAAGTCAAAGTGTGCACATTAATGTCAGAACTGAACACTCACCAGCAGAACGCATCTCCATGATGAGATAATCAGGATCATTTGTTCCACCTCCAGGCGTTGTGTGAGTGTTAGTTTATCTATGAAGTCTTGTTCGCTTCCCTCTCATTTCCTCCAAAAAACAAGTAGCAGTTGGTGGCTTTTGTAATCGAAGAGGCAGACTGAAACATGCCCATACTTATGAGTGTTGCACAAATGACAGAATCGGTGTTCCCTTGCATCTGTCGTTTCTTTTTTCTGAAGCATTCATTACAGATCACACTATGGACGTGGTTCTGCCACCAGAAGACGGCACAGGTTTCAAATTCACTTGCAAACTCCAACGTGCACATGCATATTCAAATGCTGTGGCCAATGCTTCCTAATTAAGACTTTCCTGTGAATTTAAACTTGAATAAAAACCTGCACATGCAAAATAAAAAAACTTATTGATGTACTCACACTGTGCATAAATGGCTGCTTTAGTCTGTAAAATGATGTTCTGAAACATTCACAATAAAAGCCAGCTCACACTGAGATGATTATCCCACAGAAAAGTTCTTATTTCCAAGAAAATCATCTCATTTCTGCAATAAAAACACAGCAAAACTCTGGCTTTAGATGAATTTCTAAGCTTGCCATCAATATTTATCATCTATAACTGCATTATACACTGAAATAAGGAAGATAAAGCTACAAGTTTTAGATGGAGAAACTACTCTAATCATACTCATAAGTATGAAAAATACTCGTTAGGCAATACATTTCCAGCTTGCAGGGTAATTACTTGATGGGAAAGTTGCATAAAGATTCAACTGTGCCCAAAAAATGTGCTAGTCAAACAAATGTTTACAGGTATTATTCTTATAAAGACAACAATAAAACAGTAATTATTAGAGGTGTGACGTAAACACTGGAAGGTACAGTATTTATCCCAAATGGTGATTGCATTAAACATTTTCCAAAAAAAGCTAGTTTGATCTTATATCACACAGAAATAGTTTAATATATGTATATGGAAGCCAGAAATGCCTCTGGTTATTACTTTCCACATTAAACAGGAAGTTTAATCACACAATGATCAGGTGACTACTAAGATTAGAAGCTAAATGAGATGGTGGCTGTGAGTTTTTGGCAGATTTTCAGTGTAGATGAAACAAACTATATGTCCTAGTGAGTGCATTTGTTTTGCTGTGTATGTTTTTGCCTATTTGTCTGTTCTCACTGAGCTGTGGATGCTCTGATGTCTCCATTTTGACTCCATCGTACGATGGATGTGAGGAGGAGTCGACAGGCGCTTAGCTTGGATGTGTGTGTTGGAGTGTGTGAGATCGAGCTTGCTAAGCACACCGCGCTCCAGCTCTTCACTGTGCTCAGCAGTCTAATCTGAGAGTAATCCATTTCTTGCAGATAATGACCTCGCCCCTCCTTTGTGTCTCTCCCTGTTTTTGCACTTTAAAGTCATCTCGCAGATGAGTGTGCCAAAATGTGAGTTGTCTTTTATAGCATTGACTAAAGTGGCCTGTGTTGTTTTAGAGAAGAAATGATGCACAAAAATCAGAACTCACGGGAACACAGAAATCTATCTAGATGTGCGATACCGTGTGAATGAAACACCAGGGTTGTGTTTGTGAGCACAGAGGCTGATGACGGTAGGGAAACAAAGACCCTCTCAAAGATCTGAGATCACGAGACAAGATAAGATGTCAAAGAAAAACAGGAGAAAGAGACAGCGCGACGACAATAGTCAGAAAAAATGTATTTGGTTTTTGTGCGTGGCTGACTCGTGTGCTCTACTTAACCCTCCAGTCCGACTGCATCTCTGGCAGTGCATCTACACTGACTTGACTAATTTCACAGCAAGAAACTGAGCTTTTCTGAAGGATGTTTCAGATCTAATGAATTAAAAAGGCGGGCTTTGATCTTCTGTAGATGACGAGGAAAAACACATCCTTTTTTATTGTTGATTTTTCTTCTGATTACTGTCTTGATCCGTTCATGAAAATTAATTTTTTGTGTGCTTTCACGTTACTATTTCATGCTTACAGTTTTACGTGTTAACTCTTTAGTGCTGTTGGATTAAAACCTGTGCTTTTCCAAGAGATTCAAATGCAAACATTACTATAGCTCGGTCATTTTTACAGACTAAAACTAGAAATGTTGAATGCTGAATGAAGTAGTTAAAATGACTGTAAGCTGCTAAATAGCTAAACTGAAGTTGGTCCTGGTTCTGATACTAGTCCTGGTTCTAGTTTTGATTCTCCTGGTTTTACAGATCATGCAAGATTTTGAGCTATTACGCCAGTTTACTTGTGTTTTTTCTTCAGATTTTAACCAAAAATAGCTATAACTCTACTTCTAATCATAAGATGATTTTTGTTTGAAAAAGGCCTGAAAGGCAGCAGGTGATATGCAATCCTTCAATGATTTTTAGGCCTTTATTTGTCTTAATTGTTTTAATTCTGCTTATTGATCGAGGGAGGCCGAGCTCCGGTTGTAGCCACAGCCACTAGGGCGCGCCCACAGCCACTAGGGCGCGCCCACAGCCATTAGGGCGCGCCCGTAGCCACAAATGGCTGTGACTGCTCTCCCGTAGCCATCAGACCAGCCAATGGCTGTGGCTATGAATTGCTGTGACAACAGCGGCCGCTGCCCGGATGGATTCCTTTACGTTAAAGGTTTTGCGACAGGTCAATGCTGAACTGATAAGCATTGTTTTGGCAGTTTTAAAGCACAGTAGTTAAAAACTTTGTTCATATTTTAAACTTTGTTCATATTTGATGTTTAGTGAATGCCTTTGGTTTACTTTGAACTTGTGCTTGGTCATATTATTCTAACGTGGCTGTGCGGTGCTAACCAGATGTCCCGTTTTGTTCGGGACTGTCCTGCATTTACCATAATTTTCTAATGTCCCACAAATGGACACTGTCCAGAATTTGTTATCTCAATCCTTTAACACCAAGCACGTCCTCGTTGACATTTCTGCACTCCTCAGTGGTTTGTGATATTAAAAAAAAAATTCAAACGGGTTTAGAAAGAAGAAAAATTAATCTTTCAGTTCAGCATAGTGTTATTATGGTCATTTACGCTCCGCGGTGACATTAGACCCGCAAACCACCTGCTCGCTTGTTGTGAGTAAATGTGTATGACAGAGCAAAATCTAACTTTATGCGTACACGGACCGGTGGTGTAATGGGCAGCCCATCTGCTCCGAATTCAGTAGCTTAAGGATCGAATCCCGTCTTGGGCAATATAAAATCAACCATTTCATTCTTTATTTAATTAAACAAATTATTTAATTATTAATTATATTATTACAGTGAATTTGGGTATTTGAAAGTACAGCTACGTTTTAATAGGTAGGGGAAGAGGTGTTTGAGACAGAGGAAGACCTGGTACTAGTCAAGTGAAGGCTTCTGGTGTAATGGGTAGAGCATCTGCAACTAATTTTGGCGTTCTAGGATCAAATCCCTGTCTAGACATTGTGAAAAAAAAATGAATCTGCTTTTTTTGTGATTAATTTGTTTTTAATTTTAGCTAAATTCTACATTCATAAATGTAAAGTTATGAAAACTCAGCCTCTGTTCTGCATAATTCAAAAGGAAGTTAAACTTTATTTGCATACATTGTCTACCTCACAGAATCTTAAAGCTTGTAAAACATTGAAAATTTCTTCAGACTTTAATATCCTGGTGAACTTGATCTGATCTAAATATTGTTAAATGTATATTTGATTATTTAAGTATTCAAATTATGATGTTTAGTACTGTGCGTTATAATTTGACAAACCCCTGGCAATATATATATTTTTTATTTTTGTTGTGTATTTAATTTGATTTGTCTATTTATATTGTTGTTATTGTTTGATCTTTGTTTCATAATGTAACATTGCTTCTTTCAAATAAAGTACAAAAAAAATTTCATAGCACAATGGCTATGAATGTAGCCACGGTGGCTGTGAACGTAGCCATCATAGCCACTGTGGCTACGTTCATAGCCACTGTGCTATGAACATGGCTATGATGGCTGTGAACGTAGCCACAGTGGCTACGTTCATAGCCATTGTGCTGTGAACATGGCTATGGTGGCTGTGAACGTAGCCACTGTAAATACTTTAAAATACCACTGTACTTTAAAATATGCAAATTCAATGTAATATTCATTAGTTGTTTTCTTAGAAAAAATTTTTTTTTCACAATGTCTAGACAGGGATTTGATCCTAGAACGCCAAAATTAGTTGCAGATGCTCTACCCATTACACCAGAAGCCTTCACTTGACTAGTACCAGGTCTTCCTCTGTCTCAAACACCTCTTCCCCTACCTATTAAAACGTAGCTGTACTTTCAAATACCCAAATTCACTGTAATAATATAATTAATAATTAAATTATTTGTTTAATTAAATAAAGAATGAAATGGTTGATTTTATATTGCCCAAGACGGGATTCGATCCTTAAGCTACTGAATTCGGAGCAGATGGGCTGCCCATTACACCACCGGTCCGTGTACGCATAAAGTTAGATTTTGCTCTGTCATACACATTTACTCACAACAAGCGAGCAGGTGGTTTGCGGGTCTAATGTCACCGCGGAGCGTAAATGACCATAATAACACTATGCTGAACTGAAAGATTAATTTTTCTTCTTTCTAAACCCGTTTGAATTTTTTTTTTAATATCACAAACCACTGAGGAGTGCAGAAATGTCAACGAGGACGTGCTTGGTGTTAAAGGATTGAGATAACAAATTCTGGACAGTGTCCATTTGTGGGACATTAGAAAATTATGGTAAATGCAGGACAGTCCCGAACAAAACGGGACATCTGGTTAGCACCGCACAGCCACGTTAGAATAATATGACCAAGCACAAGTTCAAAGTAAACCAAAGGCATTCACTAAACATCAAATATGAACAAAGTTTAAAATATGAACAAAGTTTTTAACTACTGTGCTTTAAAACTGCCAAAACAATGCTTATCAGTTCAGCATTGACCTGTCGCAAAACCTTTAATGTAAAGGAATCCGTCCGGGCAGCGGCCGCTGTTGTCACAGCAATTCATAGCCACAGCCATTGGCTGGTCTGATGGCTACGGGAGAGCAGTCACAGCCATTTGTGGCTACGGGCGCGCCCTAATGGCTGTGGGCGCGCCCTAGTGGCTGTGGCTACAACCGGAGCTCGGCCCTACTGTATTGATCTAAAACTACTTGAATGCTGAAAAGCTACAGACTGGGTTTTATTTTAGTTGGTTAAACAAAAACGATAGAAAATGACTCTCATCAACTTTAGATTTTGGAATAAGTAAGGAGTGGTGCAAAACATCTCATATTTTGGTGTAGCTGTAATTTAAATACTCAAAACCTCACTTTAATCCAAAAGTCACCATTTATCCAACTTGAAAATGTTTTTGGAACACATCTGTATGTATAATTAATTTGTCTACACAATGTTAAACACTTTGGAACTCTGAGTTTATCACACCAGTTTAATGAGCTGTAATTAGTTCATTTGTTAGTAGTTGTCAACAGCAAACTGTGGGTCAGAAATGAGCACAGTTTTAAGTTTGGTTGTGTTGTACATGATCATAAACCAGAATAGGGAGTGAATTAAAGCTCATAAATAAGGTGGGTATTTTATTTTTTACTTTAACCAGATCTATAATTGCAGAACATGATTAAAATTAGCCAGAAAATGTCTAAAAGACGAGGTGATGTTTTGGGAAACCCTCCCACCACCATAAAGTCTTGGATTAATGTCACCTGGATTTCTAGGATATATTAACCAGTTAGCTGAAGGTTTTCTGGAGTTTCTATTTTTTCCTGCCAAACTTGATGACTTCACTGTAAATTCATGACTAATTATTAGAAAAGTCTAACAAAGACCAGTCTAAGCTGCATACTTTGAGTATATATGAGAGTCCTAGGGGTGCTGGTATTTGGATATTGTTACTTTTTACATGAGCTTTTAGGTTTTTAATACAATTTGATTGACTATGTGAAATAAATGAACATTTAATGTGTTGGTGCATTATTGATGTTCTCATTCAACTCTCAGGCTGAAAGAAAGATGAAGTATTTTGCAATGATGTCATACAGAAGAGTAGATGAGCTGTGAGATATTAGCCTGAAAAGGTTCTGTGAAGTTATGTTTGTGTGTGTGTGTGTGTGTGTGTGTGTGTGCGTGCGCGCGAGCATGGGACTTTCCCCGATAGTGTCATCGTTGTAATGAGGATCACCCACACTGATCTACATCTCTCTAATCATTCCTCTTTTTCATTTCCCTACAAGTCAGATCCTCAGCTGAACATTTCTCAGCCTCTGTCTTCATCCTTATCATTCTTCCATCTTTCACGATTATAATTAAAACAATCTCTTTGCCTCTTGCTGCCTCATCTCTTCTCCTCTCCTCTCCATCTGTCATCCTCACCATCCACCGACATCTATTCATTGACTGTTGTGAACTGTTCATCCTTCCTCTTCCACTTTGGCTCATTTGTCTACATTCATCATTCTCTGTTACCGAGGTGCTTTTATTTGCTCACTCATTTGATATGAATCTATTATTATCAATTTGTTATTGTTAGACCTAGTAAGGAGTTGAGGAGCAGACAGAGTGATAGACTTCAGTGGGTGTAAGTCCATCACTCGTCCTGTTTCACTGACTGAAATCACAAAACAGTTGCACTTCTGTTGTATTAACTAAATACTGATGATGTCATCATAATAAAATCTAACATTTTGGCTTTTCTTCTGATAAAAGCAGAGATCAGTAGGTGGCAAATACTTCCCCATTCTAGTACTACTGCTATTAATAATAAAAACCTGTTGTTTGTAATTGTTTATGTTGGAAGGGATGCTACTTCTGTGAAGTGCCCAAGCTGGACACCTAATTGACAAATCTCCCAATAGCGCTGCTCAGTTATGGTAAAAAAAAAAAGTTCATCAGTAATGTTGCCCGTGAATGAGATTGTTTATTGTAGCCTGTAATTTTTCCAAAGTTTAAACAAACTTCAGAAATGTGTATTCAGATTTATTGTCTTAACAGCACAAATCTTTATAGAAGTCTGATAACGTAAAGCCTAAAATATTCCACATTTTTAGGAGAGCTCAGTCACCAATCAGTGGGTGACAGATGTTAAAAATAAATGTTTGTAACATTTAGATGTTAGTTTGAAACGCATGTACACACCAACTAATTAAACTTTATTTTAATTAGAAATGCCAAAGGAATAATTTTGTACATGTACAGTGTAAATGTGTTTTTTCAGGACTGTTGAAGCTAGGAAATAGAACCATATGGAGAAATATTACAGGACACAGCTCCACAGAGTGATCATATTGAAAATAATGAAGGCATATTTTTTAAATAAACCTTTTGTGTATTTTGCCCTGGCATCATTCAGAAAGCAACACAAAATAAGAGCATGCTTGCAAAGAACTGTATGACAAAATTGTTTTAATTATATGTTTACTGTATTTCTTTTACATATTTTTAATTTACAAAGCCATATGAAGATGGTTGGAAAGGTCAGTTTTATTTCATCAGCAAAATAATTTACTTTTTCATAAGAATCGGATCATTTTGAGGCCAAATGTTTCATTGGTTCTGGCAGAAATTGTCTTTTTTTCCCCCCGTGTAATCATATTTTCACTTGGCCTTTCCAGTGTCAGGAGTCAGGACAATCATAGCTGTAATCTAATCTAATCTGAAGCCAGTTTGGTGCAATCACAGAGGCACCTTTTATAAGCAATAGTATCACCTCAGCTGCCTTTGGATGGAAAAATCTTTTTATTCCACTATAGTGTCGGTGAAGTAGATGAAATATCTTCTTATAAAGGGCATGCAGGCTTTCGTTACAAGGTTATCCCACTGCATCCAGAGCCATACTGGTGTGCACAGGTTACGCTCCCCAGTCCCCACATAAGTTTTATCATTGCTTTTTTACCTGTTTTCTGGCCAGCTCATATGTTGCTCTGATTGCAAATGAGTGTAAAACAGTTTGAAGAATAAGGCCAAATTATTCACCAGGCAGGTGTTATGAAGTCAAATTCATACTGATGTTGAGTAAAGGAGGAAAAGCCTCGCCTACAGAGGAGGCATTCAGGCAGCTCAGGTGTTGAGTCAACATCCGTCGGATGTGAACATTGGATTTTCTTACTCTGCAAACATTTGAAATGCAAAGAAAGTTTAGTAAGACCGTGAAAGTAAAGGGGGACGCTAAAAAAAAGTCTGGTGATTTTGGTTATAATGTCCCATTTCAACAAGATTAAAAATGTATAATAGCCACTTTTACTCTTCCTTTTGCTGTATAAAAAAAGAATTGAGCAATTCCTCTATTTCTTTGCCTCTTTATTTTGGATTTCCCTTTCAGCCTAGACTTTAACATTTTGACACTTTTTCAGGCTCAAACCGTCATAATGCCTGATAAGGGTGACGGCTCATTTCCTGTGACTACATTAAGTAGCTTTAGATAAGGAGCTGACGAGCATAATCTGAAACGTAAGGTGTAAAAGTCATAAATCTGAAGTCTCTTTATGACACCTTTGATGATTTTAGGTGTGTCAGAACAATACATGTTAATGTGTAAACACTCTCTGTGGTTTAGATTAGTTATTTTGTTAGCAGGGATTTTTTCTGTGACTTCATTCTTATTGGTCACCATCTACTGTTGAATCATAAAAGCTCAAAACCAATAAAATGTCATCATCTGTGGGAGGAAATTTGTTTCAGTGAATACTAGATTTTTTTTTGTTACCTAAAAAGTTCCATATCCTCTTTCTTTAAACTAACACTGATGATCATTTTTTAATCTATCAACACCAGCGTGTCAGCGCAGTGAAAACACTCATCCTGCTGCCCTGGTACTATAATAATCCATAAAGATTAAGGCCCTATTTCCTGATGGGGGACACGGAGGCGGGGCGGCTACACCTGGGGCAAAGGCTGGCTGCAGCAAACACGAAGCCCTTTTATAGTTTTCCTGTAAACGGTGATAATTTCACTGACGTTTCCTGGCCTCGTGTTTGTTTTTGCTTGAATGAATACAATCAGCAGATTTTCCTGATAAAACGTTTGGCTCTTATAATATTTATGTGAAAATAATCACCATAAATGTCGAGCTTGCGAAAGTGTGTCATGGTAAGAGGTGCACATGAAAACACTGTGTGTGTGTGTGTGTGTGTGTGTGTGTGTGTGTGTGTGTGTGTGTGTGTGTGTTTTATCTGTAGTTATTAGTGATGTGAGTTTAAAGATGAAACGGGTCTTTCTCTTCTCAGTCGCATTTGTTCAGTGCGTTATTGACTCTGTGTGTAGTTTTGTGTGAGTTAGCTCTGATGTGTGTTTTGTTTCAACAGCAATCACCTGACACCATACCTGGACCTAGCACTGGATCTGCGGTGCATAAGGTAGGAATACACACACACACACACACACATATATGAGCGCGAGAAAGTTATGTCATCCCTTCAGTTTTGCTGTGAAGCAGAATTAAGTGTTTATTTGTACACAGGTGACACCAGTGGGATGTTACCTTGGGATTTTTCCAAGCTAGTTTCACTTCCTACACACACACACACACACACACACACACACACACACACACACACACACACACACACACACACACACACACACACACACACACACACACACACACACACACACACACACACACACACACACACACACACACAGTTTCTTTGTCATCTATCACCATAATTTGGTTTGGGAACTATTTTAAATACAGCGTTCACAGGAAGCCTGAGGTCTTTAATATCTTCTGTGCATTATTTTCTTTCATCACTGGAAGCTCAAGACAAAGAAATAAAGCTAAAGAATCTTAGAGCTCAACATTCTTCCTACAGTGAAGCTTCTTCTGTGCCAAATGTTTTAGGTTTTCTTTGTTCTAATGTTTCTAGCTGATATTGTGCCCCACAGCACTGCTTCAAACTTTCTTCCAGTTGAAAACATTTGCTATAAAGTTCCTGATTTGAAATGAAACAAAACAATAAAGAGCAGATTAGTTAGGATGTTGACCTGGGCTGACATCGTGTGAAAACAAACATGAGAGCTACTTGCTTTAAGGACAATGATGACATCATGCAGCCACCATGTGGCACCGTCACTTGATGGCTGTATCTACAGTAAGTCAGCAGAATAAATAAACACCAGCTCAAAAACAGAAAGCTGTTAGCATGTTTTGTTGCCACCCTGGTTTTGAAGTGGTGTTTCCTCCTGTTAACAAATGGCTTCTTTCTGTTTAGAAGTTATGGTCCTCTGTTACTGCTGGTCATTTCTAACCACCGTATGCACTATTCATAAGATAACTGCCACACTATATCATGTCTTGATGAACACCAGTCAAACTGCTTTTAGTTGATACTGTACATAAAGCAGAGCAAGCAGCCATGTAAACAGCTTAATTGAAATACGTTTGTATTTACGATGGCATCAACAGCAGGACCATTGCAGCGACACAGTCAATGTTTCAGTCCTCAGGGCGGAAAGATATCGACCTGTCCTTGTGATCTGGTCAATGACAGCTGCATGTTGCCACATTAGGTCTTTCCCATCTTATATTTATGTATAAATCAATATTGAGAAAACTGTTTTGTATCTTTTTTCCCCATAACACAAAGTTTTTTCTTCTCAAATTTTGAAATAATGCTCGTTTTTGTGTTTATGTCAGTCCTGCTCGCAGAGTTTTCCGTGTGCTGGACGCGCTGTGAGGAACGCCTTCCTCTCTCATGGACCGTACCCGGCAAAAGACAAGATACACCTGGCCAGAATCATACGGTACGCTTGTCTCTGTCCATTTGTGCGCCTGTGCACAGGGCTGAATCGATGAGTCCAGTGAAGCATGTACAATGACTCACCAGCCACTGTTGTGCCCCGTTTTAATCGGTTGCTTGTGCAGGACGTTGAACAAAGAAGGATGTAGACGAACAGAAATGCCCAGGGATTACATGCACTTTAATGGATTTAACTGTACATGCAGAACATCCAGATGCATGGGGAAAACACTAAACGTCTTCTCACACACCACATGCAAGGAGTTTATATTATGGTGGAAGCAGACGGAAAGCTTTCAGTATTTCAGAGGAAAAGGCTTACAGACAAGTAATGAATAATCAATAGGTATTGATAAAAACGAGCAAAATGCACGCTTTGTGCCATAGAGGTGCATCGTGTCATTGTGTGGCCTTGCTGAAAATGTGTGTGTGTCTTTTAACAGGCGAAGCTATGTGGGAGTGGAGTTGGTGCAGTGGCTGTGTGAGCAGTGTGTGTACGTGCGCTGTCGGACTACTGCTGTGCGTGTCTGGCAGGTGCTGCTGGAGCTGGGAGTCCTGCTGTCTGGTAAAACACACACACGGACACACACGCTAACATGCTGGTGGCTAGGGCCGCGCTTCAAAATTTATAGCCTCCTTCCAGCGACATCAGCATCTCTAAAGATACAAGAGCTTGACTTGGTTATTTCCAGCAGAACAGAGCGGCTCATTTATCCCCTCATTCACCTGCTCCAGACATGAACTTGATTTTAATTTAGATCACTGAAGCTGGGAATCGATGCACCATTTATCAAAGCTCCATCTTCAATAGTCCCTCATTATTCTACTCTGAGCATCTTCATTTTATTGTTCGTATGTAACGGTGTTAACAGCATTTTGCTGCACATTCACTCTGTCATCAAAGGCAGCTGAGGTTTCTTATAAAGGATAAACGTCTCTGTTAGGTCTTGTTTCTCTTACTAATAATGGTTTCTTTGTGTGTTAGTGTTTTAAGAGAAGTATACATGGCAATTCAAGCGACTCCCTATATTTTCAGATATTACACATCAGTATTTCCCACAGACATCAGATTTCCTTTTACTCACAAAAAGTACATTTTCTCAAATTAGTTACAAAAGAGGAAGAAGTTGTTGTTTAAATTCTAAATCTTGTGAGATCGATTGAATCTGGTTTCTGAATTTATTTATAGCTTTCATAAAGACGCATAAAGCAGATATTAATACAAACTAAGTCAGAGTCTGTTGTGATTTTTTTGTTTGTTTGTTTTTTTGTCAAGCTGATCCGTATTTTTTAGTTTTCATTGAGTCAGAGTTAAAGTGAAACTGATAGGCTTTAACCATGAGGCAGATTTTTTATTTTCATGGGTTGGTGGTCTCTTTAAAGTTTAGGTTTAAAGGTTGTAACAGAGTTAGTCCAGACTTTTTGTTGTATCCAGACATTTCACGTATGTAAGAAATGCTTTTATTATTAGAAAAGATAAGAACATACAAAAATACACTATAGTTTTGATTCTGAGTCTGATTTAATAACATTGTCAGTGCAGTTCAAATGAATTTTATTGAACTAAATTTCTATAACCTCCCAAGACTTAATAGTACCAACAACTAAGAAAGTAGGTGCTTTAGACCTAAGCCGTCACTTCTCACCTCTCTGTACTGTTTGTATATGTGTCTGATCTTTTTCCAGTGGACCAGAGGGTGGTGTTTTCAGACTCCAACTCTTACTACCAGTTCAGTTTTGAGGAGTGCGACTGCCCGTCCTGCGAGTTTCGCTCCAATGAGGGGGAGTGGCCAGAAGCGGTTAAGCTCCTCCTTCAACTTGCTCCATACGTCCAGTTCCGGTCTGGTGGTGGGGCCAGTAGCCCGTAAGTAACGACAGCTGTTTCTGTTAGATCTGTTTTTGATAGGTGTTTGAGTTGGTTGTGAAATGTCTCCACTGACCTGAAATGGAAGCTCGCTGTTCCTTTACAGAATCAGGGGCTTTCAGTTTATTTTTAGGGTCGTTTGTCTGATAAATTGTGGTTAAAAAAGGAACAGGTGAGAAGTATCTGACTGTTGATGATCAAATGCAAACAATATTGACATTGGACTTTCCAAAATTTAATGTAGAGAGACTGTTGTCATTTTGCTGAAACTAATTTTCACTCAGAATTGTTGCAGAGCAGTTGTGCAAGTCAGAAACGCATCCTGAACCCTTCTAAATTTAGCTTTAGAGAGTCAAAAGTAAAAGAAGTGTGAGGCAAATTTGGGTGGGGCTGGTGTTCACATTTGGAATAAAATTTTGGTAAATTGCTAAAAATTAAGCCAATACCTGAGGTGAAATTCAGATCATTTGTGAATAAGTTTTGAAAAAAATTACACGACAAATTTCAGAATTTGTTTGCAGGTACTTCATATGCCCATGTGATCAAGCCTTGTATACAACTTGTAGAAAAATTCACTGTGAATCTAACTGGAAAACGTATACATTTTTTGCAGTTCTGTGTCTCTCAAATAGTCGCAAACAGTCTTAACCCTGTGAAAAACTGGCTTTACATTTTTGCAAGTGCATTTCTATCTTAGCAATATGAAAACAGACACACACACACTCACTACAGAAGATCCTCCTCAAATCCCAGTGAGAAACTTAATCTCTGTTCAGCGTTTTAAATCCCCGGTCTCCTTGGAGACATATTTATTTGCAGGCACACACCCACGCATCTATAGAACAAGAGCACTTTAACACAAAAAGTGACACATGATGTGATCAGTCACATACATGAGAAGGTCTCAGAGGCTCTGTCGCACATACATACTGAGTGGTGTCATCCAGAGTTCCCTGCTTTGCTGCTGCTGCTGTGTGTGAGGATCCTGCTGAGGCTGCAACTGAACTCAATCTGTCACTCAGAGAAATAGAGTGAGATCTGTGTGTGTGTGTGTGTGTGTGTGTGTGTGTGTGTGTGTGTGTGTGTGTGTGGTGGTAATGGAATATAGAAGTAGAGTAAATGATAAAAAGCACACACCCATGTATTCTACTGTATGTTACTTTTTAAAGGGCATATTTGCAGACACCAGGGAGAAAAGTCAACAGCGATGAGGATTTAGAAGTCATAAGTACTAATGTATCAGGCTGTATGTACATCTGTGTTTTCCATCACTGACTGACTTTATATACTGTGACATGCACACTTTAAGAAGCTTCATTATAGTGCTTCTAGAAGTTAGCAGGGTGCTAATGAGTAGAAGACATTAGAGCCACTTCATCTCCAGCTGAACTTTCCAGCTGATTGCATTCTGACAGCAAAAAGCTCAGAACAGTTGAATTTATGTGACAATGAGCATGCTTATTAGAAATCTTCATTTATAAGAACATTTATCATAAAAAGTACACAAGTTTTCCTCTTTTCTTTCTTTGTTTGTTGCTGCATTTCCCTACAGACAGCGGTCTCACAACCTTCCTCCTGTTTAGCATTTCTTTTAAAGCATGAATAGTTGAAGCTTTATGGAGATATTTAAAATTACATCGCTACCAACGTCAGAGACTGGATGTGCTAAAAAGATTCCATCAATTAATCTGCAGTCAGGCATGCCTGCTCCTCATGATTCCCTGATGCTAGTTGCAGGCTTTGTGAGTTATGGCTTTCTATTTCTTGACTGTTTACTAAAGGAGGGAAGCATTAACTTCATGCTGATAAACTATAAGGCTGCAGAAACTCTTGAGAAATGATGCATTCATGTATTCAATGAAGAGCAAACCACTGTGTACACTGATTATATCTGTGTGATTAGATGGCCTTCAAGTCAGATATGAGTTTTGTGTCTTGGCAATAAAAATCTCTTCAGGTAAAATTTATTGGAATACAGCAAAATTATATTTATTATAAGAATAATTGTTTATGCAGGTTTAAACCTGGGTTTATGCAGTGCTGCTTCATTTTAGGTTGATAAACTCTGAACATCCCTTCAATTTAATAGTCTTAGATATATTTTGTTCTCTTGTTTGGATTTAAACAAATATTCTGTATACTGTATTTATATCATGGGTAACTAAGTAAATTTGGTGACCCAACTCATGCTGTATGTAGTAAATTATAGCAGCTGGCATTGGTCTACAATTACACTGTCAGCTTCTCTGTCTTTGAATTACAGTGCTCTCTGCTTTGTGCAGCAGGAGCAGAATTGCCAAAAGCTAAAATATGATACCTTTACTTGGGAGGAGGAAATGTTCCTGCTTGCTTTGCATAGTGCTCCAGTCCTAGACAATTCATTGCCTGCCCTATTTTTAATGAGAGAGGCCAGAAAGTCAGACTCTGCAGAATAATACTGGAACCTTGTAGCTGGAGGGGAGGGCATCCAGTCTCCCGTCTCGTCCTGCACTCGGTGAATGATGCCCTCTGCAGCATAGCACTAGCTTTTAACTCTGCCTTAAGACTTGCCACATCTGGTGCAAAACATGTTGACAGTGTTTTTCTTAAAACTGCACTGGGAATCAGTTCTGGCAGGATTCTAGGTGGTGCAGGAGAAGATGGTGTTATTCTCCAGTGCTGCTATATGCTGCCTAATGTTTGGTGACACCTCCTACTGTGCCTCTTCTCAAGCTTTGGTAGAATTCTGATGTCACCAAATTACCAATTGAACACTGGCTGACAATAAAACTTAATGAGCCTGATGAGAATAAATATAGCTCTGAGTGTTTTTTTCTCCATCATCTTGCAAACAAACTTCTGTATTTATCGAGTAATATCCCTTGTTTTACCAGTTTAAGAAGGAAATAAAAAAACTGTCTATCACTAAAACATGAAGCTGACGGTAAACCTAGATTGTTTTCACACTCCTTCCAGGCATCCAGCAGTCCACCTGCCTGTGTCTCCCTCTATCTGAGCCAGGGTTTGGTAGCTGACGTGTCAGGCCGAGGGCTATAGTGTTATCAGCATCCCTCCAGCTCCTGCATCTATCATTCTCTTATCAGATTACACTACACACACACACACACACACACACACACACACACACACACACGCACACGCACACGCACACACACACACGGAGAGTCACACAGGGCTTCATCTTCTTTTCTCAACAACTATTATGAGTTCCACTGGGATCTGTGGATGAAATCCAAATTGTATGCAAATGGGTGTGCATGCATGCTCGAGGGTTATACTGTGTGTGCATGTGTGCTTATGCGTGTGTGTGTGTGTGTGTGTGTGAGTCAGTGCAGAAACCAATTCAGACATTGGTTTTCTAAGAGATCCTGTTAGACGAGGGGCCTCAGGTGCAGTCTGCTGCTGCTGGAGACCCTCTACAACCTTTTATTACTGCAGTGGGAATAACTAGAGTTTATAATCACACTCAAGGTCACTTTACTGTTAAAACGCCAAACACAGTTACGAACGTAAACTGGAGCAAAACCATCATAATTGCACATTTGATGGAGAGAACGTAGTGTATACGCATGCACATGAATAAAGACACACACACACACACACACACGTATCGATGCATGCAGGGTTGGAGAAATCCTCGACAAGTTCCCATGTAGATCCTAAAGGCATTCAGCTGCTGCATCGCTGCGGAGCTCTAACATCAGTAGGAGTGTGTGGGAGCTGCTTTACATAAACCACATGAATGAGAAACAAGAGTTGACTCAGACAGATGCATAATACAAAAACCCACAGGATGTTTTTGTGGTAACTGATGTTTTAATTAGCTGAATTTCATATATACTTTGTTTTTTCTGACCAAACTGGATCAGGGTGTAAATAAATATACATTTAGATGTTTTCTGTTTTTATTAAGTGTAGTTCCTTTTTAATGATGCCAGGGGGCAGTGTAGAGAGGACCACAGCCTGCTGGGAACTTTCATACCTGCAGGCTGTTTTGATTTGAATATCAAACACTCAGCAGCTGCTAATAAAACTTATGTGTTTTTCCTTTAAGGTCAGAGGAAGACTCTGAAGGCAACAGGGACATCTGCAGTGAGATTCTGCAGATGAAAGCTCTAGAGAGACTAACCTCTACGGTCAGTGTGCACCTAAATCTGAGAATACACCCTGAGCTTCAGTGAAGATACCAAAACAGACTTGAAACAAATAGCAGGTTTTGGTCCGTTTTTGTTTGACACTTTTCTCATATTTGTTTTTCTAGGTACAAAGTGAGTTAGCAGCTGCTCTCGCCCGAAAGACTCGCAAAGCATGTAAGTATTAACTGAAGTGTGTGTGTGTGTTCCTTTGATGCTTTCCTTTAAAAACAACCAAAACAAAAAAAAGCATCTCATTATCAGAAGATGTATTGACAAAGATGATGCTATTATTCTTATTATTTTAGTATCAGAGCAGGACTCTGAGACGACGGAGACGAGTCACCAGGAGTCGGGCACACCTAGTGAGGAGAGCAGCCCGGTAATACACACACTCACACACACACACTCACTTACCTTAAAAGGATTCTACAATTTAACAGTAAATCTAATCCAGGTACTGAAACTTCCCTCCAAGATGATCATAATTATATATTTTTTGATTAATAGAGCTTTAGGAACATCAACCTTCCTTCACACAAAGCTTTATCCATCTATAAACATGTAGCTTCTATGTATTTGTCCATGCTCCTCTGAATATGACCAGCTCTAGCCATTTAAGACGTGACCTAATCGGCTCCAACACAGATTGCATAGATGTTGCACCATCTTTAGGAACAGACAAGACAAATGGCTGCTGCTGACTACTTGGCTTTCTTTTAAAGGTCACTTGAGTGTACGTTTTATGTATGTGGAGGTATTAACACAGCCTAGCTTAGAAAACAGGGTCAGAGCAAAGTGCAGAGCGAGGCCCCTTTGCTCTCTCATGCCATGTCTGTACAGTTAAAACCTCTTTCTCTCCATCAATTATTCATCCTCTCATCACATCAGGGACATTAAGAGGGGATGAGGAAAAGAGGACTGTTGATATTATAAAAGTTTTAAACTACTCCTCATTTTCTTTCCTTCTGCTTCCAAGGAGACAAACTTTCTTTTCATCTTTTGGTGGTTTTGATCAACAGATCTGATGTCTCTTTGTCCCAAATCATGATAGCATATTGTGCAGTTTGTTCATATGAAGTAAGGAAGGGAGAAAAGTGGAACAAAAAGAAGTGTCAGGCCTACAAACATCTTTTAACAGCAGAAAAACAGTATCTGAATCCCATTTCTGTACAAAATAGAAAAAACCTCATCAGAGACCTGAAGCTGGACCCAGGATGCATCACCCTTCAGTTGATCATCGGTTTTAGCTAAAATCTCATCGAGAACCAATGTGTTGTGTTAAAATATGACTTATAGCTGTCAAACAGTCCTATCATTGTGTCTTCTTGACAGTCTGGTTGTAAAAAGATGCCTAAAGATCTGATTTTAAATTGTCTCTTTGCCAAATTGTTTATGTGTCAATACAACACGGGTTCATCCCTTAAATTTAGGAACCTGTTAATACCAGAGTGAGTCATAATTTACCTATGTGGGTTAATATTCAAAACGTTTCTTTGAAAATCATCAGGTGGTGGATGGAAATGTTCATTTTCTCTTTAAAGTTATTTTTACCCAGAAGAGTACCTTTATAAATAAAATTCACATTTACAAGAATGTCCTGGCCAAGACAGCATTTAGCATTAACGTGCACATGCAGAAAGGCTGCAGACCTCACAGAAAAACACAAGAGGTCATTAACATTATCAGAAATACTATCTAGAAGTACTAGGATATTACTCAGTAATTTTGTTTGCAGCAGTCCTCAGTCAGTAGCAGAAATCCCACATTAAAACCTTTTTACATTCAGATGTGACAGAACGAGGTGCTTATTTAGATGCTATTATCCTCTGACTCAGTGCAAGTCCTCATTACATTCAAAAGGAACGAGCCTTGTGAACGCACAGAGCAGCCTCTGGTACTTTTTGGAGAATGTATGCTTGCGGGTATAACAGGAGAGAGCCGTGAATTTTTTGTAAAAAGGACAAAGCATCAGCCAACACGAGATTACACTGAGTAATGATGAGTCAGCGTTTTAATGTTTGTAATGAACCTCAGAGCTCCATGGTAAACTGTACTGCATATACGTTACATCTCCATAGTCTAATAGACATAATAGTAGTAGACACAAGTTTTTTGGCTTAAAAAAACCAGAAAACACATGGTTTCTTTAGAAGACAAGAACTTTTTTGTATTTTTTTTTTTTTACCAGCTTCTGAGTTTGAGACATAAAGGAGAGAAAAAAATCATCAGTCAGAAATCCCAAGTATCTACACACTAACTCCCTGAACCCTGAAGAGTGGAGACGGATGGAAGATTTGTGCATTTCGATTTCTGAGAACAGCTGAGATGGTTTTCTTTTTGTAGTTGTTAAAACTAGGTTGGAACTGCACAAAGTCCTCTGAACAGTATTGAGATCACTGGAGCTAATAAACCACCTGATAAGGTCAGGGTGTACAACACGGTGTCATCAGCATAGAAGTAGATATTGGCGTCTGATGTCCCTCATTCAAGATTTTGAATAGAAAATTAATAAAAAGTAGCCAAAGTTTAAAGAAAATGTTTGAAAGACGTCAGAAATTCAGAAGAAATGTTGATCAAGACCACATTAAAAGATTAAAAGAAAGTCTGGATGCTTGGACCCCAAATATAAATGAATAAGGGTACAGTATAAAACATATGCAGTATAAACTGATACATCGTAAAAAACAAACAAAGATATATTTAGGAAAAATAACTTTTTAATATACTAAATAATGGCTTGTAGCATTTGTATTCCCCATCCTTGTCACATATGTCACTAACTACTTTTGCAGAAACATGTAATCAGTTAAGTGGATACTGGTGGGTATGGACTGTAGGGTAGATAAACAACTGATAGAACGCCACTTCAAAATGACCAAAATATCCCTTTAAGACTTATTTTTCAAAGCCAAGCAGCCAGTTAATAGAGGCATTTGTGTTTATTCACCAGTGAACTGTTGATGTTCCTGAGTTTATATCCAGTACAACACCAGTTGCACATCACAGTCTGGTCCAGAGAGCACTGAACATCAGATTGATCCCGAAGGACCCGGGGGGATGGATATCACTGCTGATTAGAGTTGTAGCATGAGTATTATCTGAGTCGATCATATACGCCAATAAATAACTAGGACAACAAAATACATGTGGCTATGAAATGTCAAGGGCACACTGGAGTCCAAGCCTTTGAATTCTAAAGAAGCTGAAATGTGTTGAAGTCTGAGTTGCTTTCAATAAATCAAGAGACGAGAGTCCTAGACAATGAGAGGGACATGAACAGCCACACAATACACACAGCCTGCAGACAGGTTTATCTTGGTGTGTCCTGTGTCCAGGACAGGAAGTCGACCACAGGTTTACAGGAAGCAGAGAGGGACATGTGACTGTGGTTGTGATATAATGTCTGTGTGAACGTGGCTCTTCCACAAGATAAGAGTCGTCATTTAGGGGGTGTTTCCCCAGTAAACAAAGCAAATGATATTCTGTGTGTGTGTGTAACCCTCTGTTGAAGTGTGGTACCGTGGGATAGTCGAGCTTACAGGAAGGGTTGCCCGACTCTCAGCCAAACGAAACAACCCTCTCTGTCTCTCTTCCAAGGAAAATAAACAGCCCAAGCTGCCCGCCACCGGTGATAACCATCACACAAGCAGCTCCTAAGGGAAAACACACTATCTGAGAAAAACAGTGGTCTCACTATGAAATACTTCAGATCTGTTGATTAAAATACACTCTCTGTTTTGGAATTTCTCTTTTTTTTAAGACATTTTTCTTTTTATACACCTCATTGGGACTACCAGGACAGCAACACAATTCTAAAACCTGACTACAGAAGGAGGAAACACACACACACACACCCATAAACACACACACACACTTCCTTCTCACAGACACCCTCTCCCGCCCACTTACTACTAATCACACACACTCACTCTTTCTGTGCCAGATCCTCTGACACAGAGCAGCCAGCCTGACACAAAGAGAGAAGTGCAACAGATGAAAGGAATTACCGACTCTAATAGATGGAAAGATTTATAGACAAGGAAGAATAACAGAGAACAAGATCACCAGAGAGAAACGGGATTACCATTTATTTCATTTTCTCTCACATAAAGAGGCAACTTCCAACTTTTCATTGCATCCTATCTGGATTATGCCTGACCTGCCTCTGTGTTCAAACTAGTTGACCTGCAGTGACCTCAGCTCTTCAATCAAACGTGTTTCTAGCATGTCCTGGAGCTGCGGTTTGAGATATGTCTTCATGCCCCCTATGTTTCAGCTGGGTGGAGTGTGTGCGTTACGGGATGGAGGTGGAAGTGGCGGTGGCGGGATGGGGAACCGCGAGGAGCTCACCAGCCGGTTGGGACTGGAGGCCGTCCAGCGGCTAGCCAAAGACGGCTGCCGGCTGCTGCAGAACCACAACTACCGTCTGCCTGACAGGAACCAAGCGGTCAGTAGAGTCTGATCACAGTGGCTTTGATATCACAGTGATGATGATGATGTTCTTCAAACTCTTAACATGCAATCTGCAGAAAATGCTGTGACTGTGTGGTTAGCATGAGTGGGACGTAACAGACGTCATGTGGTGAATGTTGTCATTACTGTTGTCACTTTCGAAACACACACACACTTCAGGTTTGAGTTGTTCATGGAGGTTAATTCTCATCAGCACCATCATGGTTGGAGTAAATAAGTGTAAACTGACACACAGACACACACACAGGGGAGTAAGTAGCGTGTTCATATTGTAACTAGGGCTTTTGGTTCGACTTTCGCTCAGACTGGGTCACTTTGTCCTGGCTCCTTGGGCCAATCCATGACTTAGAAAATTGCTATACTAATGCAGGACATTTACACACACCAGTTAGAATATTCACCGCAGATACAAAAAGCTGAACTTCATTCAGATCATTTGAAACAACCAGCACTTCTGTCCTGTGGCTCATCTAATGTGGGTGTTAATGACGGCTCAGTGCAAAGTGATCTCATGCTCATTTTACAAGCTGTCAAAAACTTTGTGTGTTCATTTGTGTGTGTGTCGTCTAGAGCTTATAATCATTTGTAAGAGCTTGTGTGTGTGTGTGCGCTCTGTGGCAGGCTGAGTCAGTGTGTGCTCATGATGAGCGGGGTGTTAGCAGAGCGTTGTACTGTATAATTCCACGCTACGGTACACCTTAGGGCAGAAAGCGAGGCGAATGCAGGCTGGTTTTTCCCTGCATCACGACGTGCGTGTTTGTAAAGCTCATCGGCTCGATGAGTTCGTCTGAAGACCAGCTGCAGGAATTTTCTAGTGTGCATAATTTCGCTTTCATTCCTCCATCATAATACAAAACAAGATCACACAATGATGTGCAGAAATGCTAAATCTATGATGCAGTGTCAAGAGGGTTCGGTTAAGCTTCCACAGAAACAGACGCTGTAAGACTTTAAACCACACGCTATTCAGAATAATTTAGGTTACATGACAGCAAACATTTTATTGGTGCTTTTCAGATAAGTTTCTAAAAACGTATCCTTTAAATTTACAGACAAACAATATGTTTATATTTAAAAGTGTGTTTTGTGCACCTTTGAAGCAAACATCTTGAAACATTACTGGCACAAAAACGACACTGATGCTACTTAAAACTGTTTCTTTAGTCACAAATCTGTTTTAATTGATTCTCAATGAAAATGTTAACATTCTAAGGATTTACTTGGCTATTTTTAAAATATGTGGCTGTGCGTTTTATAATTATTAGGGCTGCACAATAAATTGATATATACCACACACTCAAATGAATGCAAAACATGTATATTTGGAAATCAGATGGATTCTTCCTCCTCTAAATGCCCACAGCGAACACATGGAGTGTGTTGGTGGCTTGATGATATATCCTCAATTAATATTGTCATTTTAATTTTCAAAAATATTTCAGTTGCAAGTTTTTCTAATATCCTGCAGACCTATTACTATCATACCTGTTGTGGATAGCTTCATGAACAGCCTCAGTTTGGAGCAATAGAGTTAACAAGTCTAATAAGCTAACAGCTAGTCTGAGCACAGCCATGCCCAAAGTGTGTTGGTGTGCCGCCTTAAATCATCTCCAGTCTCCTTAAATTTCACAAATTTCAAACCTATGAAAAGATATGTACAACTGTGAAATTTAGGAGTTGAGGTAGCAGATATGGGAATGTTTGATCTGAACATGTTCAGACAGAGTAAACTCATAACTTCAAGGAATGTAAAGATTACCTGATGCATATCGATTCAGAGATGCACAATGTGATTGGATCAGTAGAGCAGCTCTGATGCAGTTTTTAGGATTAAATGTAGATGCATCAGTTGATTATGTCTTTGGATCAATAAAATCTAAATGATTTAATGATTTTTCATCTTCACTAAAAGATGGCGTTTAAATTCTGATCCTTTTTTTAAAGATTTTTTATGAATAAAGCTTTTCATGACGGCAGATTTAAGAAGAAATCCAACCCAAGCAACCAGCTCTATTCACAACAGAGGCCGTTCTTTTTACATGGTTGTCATGGTGATTTTTTTTTATATATATTCTTTTTTATGATGGCTAAGCCTTGACAGACTGATGTGTGCTGTTTCCATAGTGATCTAACTCATGTCAGCAGAGTGTGTCGAGTGGCTCTCTGCCTTCCAGTCACTTCTGACTTACACTTGAGTTTTTCATCATTTCATTCAGCCCTCAGAGTTTATCCGAGTTCGTCCTACAAAAAGAAATTGTACAAGGTCACAGCACGCGCTCAGACACAGGTATGCTTTGTGCTGTGCTTGTGTTACTTTACGGTTTTTGTGGGAATCGCAGCACAGTGAGCGTTTTTGTGCATTTTCTGTGCTGCTAGCTGCTGACCTGAAAGGACCGTTTCATTTTCTTATCCATAATTTCCTGAAGTCAGGCCTAGCGCTATCACAGCACAGATATGGCTCAGTCACTGCTGGCTCAAACACTCACAAACTGCTAGAGACAGGAAAGAAATGAAAAAAAAGAGGACTTCCTTACGACTTTCCATGTGGCCCACCTTTCCTCTGAATAATATTATGTTAGATGTGTGTGTGCGTGTGTGTGTGTGTGTGTGAAATAAAAGGAACAGCATGAATGACAGCAAACAAGCCTCACTGACATCCTGTTCTGAATGCATGCTGCAGCCTTGGTTTCACATTTTTTCACATTTTTCACACACAAATCAATTTTTTGTTTCAGTCTGAGTGTGATAGCAAGGACATTTTCTCTGGTCTGTCTTCTGTTACATAATATCAAACTTTTTCAAGCACAAAGACTGTTTTGAAAGAGAGCTGAGGGAAAAACAGAGATTTGAAGTTCAGTTTTCTTTTTTTTTTTTTTAATTAACGGTAGAGTTGAAGGAATCAGAAAAGTTCCAAGTTTGTGTTTTAAATGTAATTTGTTTTGTAATAAAACACATGTTGTCACTATGGGGCAGAAACCTCTCTCTAAAAATTAGTTTCTTTTACAAATAAATTCGGGATCAGCACTACTTCACAAGCTTTTCTTGACACTTTCCTTTGAAACGTCATCCATCAAATCACCAATAAATGTGAAAGACAACCAATAGAGCTGATTTATAGAAAAACATAAAATGATTAAAATGGAGTTGAGGTTGTAGCCTGACAGTGATGATGTACATTAATATATATTTCATAACTTCTGCTTGTTATAGTTCTGTGATCATTGCAAAGTAAATCTCTTTACAGCTTATTCCGATTAAAGGGCTGTATATCATACTGTTATTGTCTGGTCATTGCATTGGGCTGGATGGTGGAGCAGTTGTTAGCACTGTTGCCTCGCAGCAAGAAGGTTGTGGGTTCGAATCCCGGCAGAGGCCTTTCTGGGTGGAGTTGCATGTTTTCCACATACGTGCGTTTCCTTCAGTTACTCCAGTTTCCCCCACAGATCACACCATGCCTTTATAGGTGTATGTAAAAATGTAAGTCGCTTTGGATAAAAGCGTCAGCCAAATGTATAAACATTTATATAATTTGAAAAGTTTAAGTCCTACAGCATGTTGAGACATACAGTAATAAAGTAGTTCTGACACACCAATCATTGCAATTGCTTTATATGTCCATCGTCTTATTTAAACTATAAAATGACACAAGAAAAATAAAAAATCTGTATGAATAACATATGTAAAACCATCTAAAATACCACATTGATGACCTTTTTTCTTTAAATTCACTTTATTATTTTTGGAAAATCTGTAAACTGTCAAAAAAATCTGTTATTTCAAAAAAGACATTTAAAACTTGAGTGAAAAGTTATCTTCCAGTTGTGTTCAGTCTGTTTATACTCCTCTATCTCCCACTCTCCTCCTGTGTGTTCTCACAGCTTGTCCCAGTCTCTTTCCTTTCTGCTTGCTTTATTTTCTCCGTTGCATAACTTTCTGGTCCCTTCTGTTCTCTACACATGAATGCCCTTTTTGTGTATTTTTCCCGTTTCCAATTTGGTTTTCTTCTGAGGTTAAGTCCATCTTGTGCACAATCAGAAGTATCCATATTTATTTGGAGATTATTTGTGTATAATTTAATGCGGTGGGATGAATTTCTGGAAACTTCTTCATCTTAAATGCCATCTTAACACTTCTTCCATCCATTCTTGGCTCTAAATAGTTTTTCTTGGCATTCGTGTAAAGAAGCCAACAGATTTGTTTCTCTTTTGTTTCCACAGTACTAGTTCATGTTACATAATGGCTGGCATGTTTTTGTCTGGATTGCTTTTCCTTTATTTGACATCTGATTGTGTAAAGAGGCGGGAAAGTTCAGAGCTGATATAACTGGTTGGTATTTAATCTGTTGCTGATGTGATCTAATTGCATGCCCCCCTCAGAGCAGACCACTTAGTAAATGTATTATCTCAACATCAAATCTGGCGCTGCTGGGTGTGGTGTTGGTGCCAGTCCAAAATGTAATTAATCAACCAAAGTGTCACATCTGTTTAAATGAGCTGTCACAGCTGTACAGTAATCATCTAGCTGTTCTAACTTGGTGTTTATCGCTGCAGAGGAAGTTTTAATTTGTTAGAACAGAAAAATTAAAATATAGTGGTTTGAGTTTGTGCAGCGAAACCAATCGGACCTGCTGGGGTTCAGATTCATGGCTCAGAAAGCAAAATGCTAAATGGATAGGTCTTCAGTTTTGTCACGAGTGTTGGGGATCGTTTTGTCCAATTTTTTGCCTGGTTCTGATACTATGTGCCAAATTTCCATTAGTATACACGATTACTAATATTTTGCACTGACCTTTTTAAGAAAAAGGCCATAATTTTATTAGAAACGTTGTTTTATTTTGCTAAAAATACTTTAAATATGAAATTTTATGTGAGAAAAATCTGCTTTTAGAATAAAAATAACTTGTTGTGAGCATCACAGCTGGTTGGAGGATCAGGTGGCTGCTGAGGAACATCTGTATCAAAATCCAGATGTGTTGTCAGGGCTTGTTTGTGATCATAAAGATCTCTGGGAGCTGATTGTTTCGTCTAACCCAGCTCATCTCACACCTGCTGCCTCTGAGGATCAGACAGTCTCTTTTATCTGACAATCACACAGATAGCGTGTGTGTGTGTGCGTGTGTTTGTGTGTGCATGTGTGTGTGTTGTTGAAATATCTGAACAAAAGCCCAGATTGTTGATATTATGATTGCATGTTATTGGAACTTTTGTGAATATTTGCATGTTTTTTTGTCACCACTGTTATAAAATGCAGCTCATGTTCGTGTGTCCAGATTTAAGAGTAAAGCAGATCTAAATCACAAGCTCAGCGTGTCGGATCTGATTGCAGCTCGGTCGCTCCGACTGCGACGCAGACTGTGAGGAGCATCTGGAGGAGGGACGTCCTTCTTTATCTCTGCTCCCACTCCTCCTCCTTTGATCTCCCTCGTTCCCGTCTCCTTTTTTCTCTGCTCTCCTCAGGCTGCTTCTTATTGTGATTCTTTGTTCATTTTGAACTCTGTTCTCTGTACGCCAAATTATCACAGTAAAAGTGCGTGTGCGTGTGTGTGTGTGTGTGTGTCGGAGTTTAAACATCAAGTTGCTGTGCGTTTTAAGGCGAGGAGATCATTTGGTTATTTGTGCTTTGTTGTAATTTGATGAACCACTGCAGTTCTAGACTGGAAATGTAATCCCTCCTTTTGATTGTGCAAGAAGAATGGACTTAGTGTGCAAGTGTGTGATTATATTTCTTAAATAACCACCCTAACATGGAGAATAAACATGTATTAAAACAGTTCAGAGAGTTTGTAAAATAATATTTTCAGTGCTCCCTGGTGGACAAAAGATGCAACTCCATATGTGATTTTTTTTTAAAGTAATTTTTTATGCTCTGCTGATTTGGATACTATGCATATATGCCAGAAATTAATTATAAATGACTGATCAAAGCAGACATGAAGTCTGAACGCCCACCGAGGCGTTGTGGTGTTTCTGATAGTCACATGGTTTGTCTGCTCTGGCTGAAATGAAACATTCAGTCTCTCCACTCTAGCAGTTTTGTCCTTGCTTCACTTTGTGACATGTCTCTTTTTTTCCCCTTTCAGGAGGCGTTGGGGAGGGTTTGTCTGAAGGAGAGGGGGCGGGACGTATTGGTGCTACAGAGGGTAACGTCATCAGTGACGTCGCCGTCGGACCGGCCCTCACCTACGTCGTCAGGGGGCGGGTCCAGAGAGGAGGATTGCAGTAAGAGGTCAGTTCACTTCCCAACTTAATGAGAGCCTTCCACACTGACAGTTGAGAGCAACAAAAGCATAATTATAGTCCTCCACCTCCTCCTCAGTTTAAACTTTGAGAGCTCACATTGCAGCTTTGAACCATTGAATGTAAAGTATCAGTGTTGCTGTTGACACTGTATTAGTGTGAGGCTGGGATAATGTATGTCTTAGCTTCTGGTGGAGAACAGGAAAGGCAGAATGGCTTTTTGTTTTCAGCTGAATGGGGTAAAGATGACACCGAGGCTCTTTCAACACCGTCTGTGTGTTTAGAGTCGTATATACTGTGTTAAAAGTTGATTTCTTTGTGCGATGTCTGTCAGGACCTGAGGCACTACGGAGGGCGTGTCGGTGACAGTGGGGCTAAGTGTTTGTGCGTGTATTTATACATCTCAAAGCAAGCAGGGTTACTGTAGGAGCTGTCAGAGAGAGGGTTTAAATCTGAAAGGCAGCCAGGAGGATCTCCTTTCCTGGATATTCTGGAAAACTTAGCATAGAATGAGTTGTTACTATGTGAGTAGACATGAAGATGACCTCTGAGCTAGCTACTCTTGCAGAAGCAGAGGAGGACATAGATGAAGGTAATGATGAAGATGACATTGAGGAAGATTGCAGCGAACCAGACACCTGTACATTTGACGTTCCCCATTTTCCCTACATCGATGATGATGATGTGAAAGAGGAAGAGAGGGAGATAACGTGGAGAGATGGAGGTGGATACTCCTGGTGCGCTCACCCTCCTGAGGACGAGTGTTGTAATTCTTCACGTTACAGGTACGTGGTGGTGTCAGGAACGCCGCTCAAGATCTTGGAGCATCTCCTAAGTGATCTGCGACTGGACGACCAAAGAGGAGCGCCAGAGAACAGAGAGAGCGGTGAGTCTAAACATACACACAGAAACTCATCGAACACAATTTATTTGTCTCTAATCCCCCAAAAAAGAACAAACATGGATGCAAGTTGTTGAAAAAAACACATCATCAAAAACAAGCAGCTTATTTTTTTAGGTCAGTGTCATTTGAATGAAGCAACTGAAGGCATCCTGACAGATAATCCAACTGCACCGATCACATACCTCCAGATTGAAAACAAACGAAGCGAAACATTCCACACTGCTTCTGAGGAATTACCTTTTCAGTGCCGCACAAGTTGGAACACAGTTCAGCTTTCATTTTTACTTTACCAAAAGTTACCCAGGAGGTATGCACTTCCCCTCAGTGATTCCTCGCCGTGTGTATGTTGTGTTTGTGTGGGCCCTCACACACCATCCAGGTGCGTTCATTCAGCCGTGTCATTGCCTGTAAATATGAAGGAACATTTCAGGAGGTTAAATGCTCTAATGAGATTGTGAAATGACTGCCTCGGGGTGTTTCTCTCACAGTCTCTGAGCTGTCATGTCTCGTTTTCTCACTCTTTAAACCCATCCAGCATTTGTTGGGTAGTTTTATAGTGCAGCACAGCAGTACATGGTGTCTTTTGTTTTATACCAGTCGATTAAATGCATGACCTGAACTGAAAATATGAAAACAGACGTTTTCAGTCTTGATAAAAGTTCATTCTTATGCAATCTTGATATAACGTATTTACAAATCAGAAGGAAAGTGCATATTCAGGCTTATCTTTAGTTTTTTTCTTATTAAAATTAACATCCTAATGGAGCTAAAGTTCCTTTAAATTTTGCATTATGTCTCTGGGGCATCAGGGATTCCAGCTGGGTTTTTACCAACCTCTGCTCCTGCTGCTAAGCACCGTTTTTTTAAAGACAAGGCGCCTTTATGCATCAGCTCTGGCCTCAGCACCACCAGCTCCCAGCGGCCCACAGGGAGCCATCTCACTGAATTGCAGGAAGCAAAGGAAGAAAGAGGGAGAGATAAATGTGGCAGAGAACTGAGATGGGCTTTGTCGAGGAAGTCCGCCTGATAGTTATTCACCGAGGAGAGTTAAAGCAGGGAACAACAAAAGGAGGCAGGAGAATGGAGGCTGAGTCTGAGCGGATGTTTGGCTGTTCCTGCTTTTGCATCTGTGAATGTATCCATCTTTTTTCTTAATGTACTCTAAAGGAGCACAGTGTTAAGTGTGTGTGTGAGTTGCATTTGTGTTGGTTCCCCGGGGTGGTACCAAGCATCAGTCTGCCGTTTTAACGGGTTTAGCTGTTCAGCATGTTGAACAGGCTCTAACACGCTACCGTGGAGAGAGAGAGAGAGAGAGAGAGAGAGCAATTATGCCAGCACCCCGTTGCCACATACACATAAAACACACACAGACACAAAACAACAACACAGAAGCTGCAGATTACTGCGATTAGTTCAGCACATACACATTTTCTCTCCTCCCTTTTTTTTATCACAGGAGATAAAACCCCCAAGGTCAGACTGAATGAGTTATTCATCAGGGTGCTGAGTGTGTGTGTGTGTGTGTGTCTGAGTGTGTGTGTCTATGACTGTGTTTGACTTTGTCTGTGCCAGCGGGCAAGCGCAGGGGGCATATGTTGAAGATGAAAATGGATATTTATCATCACACGGAGCTGAGAGGGCACGAGTGTAGGAGGAGAGAAGCAGTAGGAGGAAATGTAATCGCCAAGAAGGAGTAAATGAAAAACGGGATGTAGGGAAGACGGGAAAGAGATGCCGGGATGGAGAGAAGAGGGGAGAGTTAAAAGCAAAAAGATGAGAAAGAGCCTCTCGTTTATTAATTAGGAGCAAATAGACTCTGAGAGAACATGACAGTAAAGTAAACCCGGAGTTTAAAAAACTTTGCTAAAAATAGCTCTGAAGAAAGTTGTGCTTTTATTTATAAAGAGGAGGCGGTTGATGAAATATTAACTCAGCGGCCTGCGCTCGGTCTTCTATAATTGATTTCTTTGCTCTCTGCCTTATTTGGGGCACAAATTTTCCCAGGGAAAAAGTTTGACACCACACACACACACGCACACACACACACACACACACACACACACACACACACACACTGAGAGCTCCATCACACCACCAACTATGGCTCATTACCATCTACAGACGGGGGTGTGTTTATATTTCATTCACACCTGATTGTTACCTGTTCAGTCTGATGCTGCTCTTATCTACCCTCATCATAATAAAAACAGACCATAATATGTCTGCTGCTGCTGATTCACTTGTTTTAATGTTCAGGATCATTTTAGCTGCTGCCTATTTAAGAGCTGACTCTCAAGAGGGAGAACAGTGAAAAATGTTGACATGCAAGTCATCTGTTTGTAGCATACTAACAAAATCCTCCTGTTGATGTAGATGAGCAACAAGGAAAAGGATAAAAGGATCATGTTTCATCCAGACTGCATAAATGCTCTTGGTTACCTTAAGCCAAACCTTTATAATCAAACATTTCAGCCTGAATTTATTGTTTTGACAGAGAAATGTAACAATCTGCCCCTTCACTTAACAGTTGGACCATCAGTGACTCATGATGTGCTCTGTTTGTTTCAGAGATGCTGCTGGACGACTTCCTGTTGACCTATCTTGTCTTCATGTCCACTAATGACCTCTGCCAGGCGCTGCTGGGACAATATCCTTACAGTGTGCCTGCAATCACACACAAGCTCACACACTTATTTTAGAAATCTTCTTTTGTTGTCTCCTTGACCACAATTACCTATAGCAGCATTCGCTGCAGGGGCCAAGAAGAAGGCAAAGACGCCCTCTTCAGGAAGCGCAAAGTACTGCGACTGGTCTCCCACTGGAGCAGGCTTTATAAGGACTTCCTGAAGGAGGAGGAGCATGTCAGGAGTTTTATGAAGGTATTTGTTCATCACCACAAATGCAAAGTACTGTATTGGTTTCAAATTTAAGACGAGCCATGTATATTTGGAACAGGGCTTTTTGACAACTAAATCTGATATCTTTAAAGAAAATGTCTTTTATTATTTTTGATTGTTTGATAATCTGTGTCTGAATTTAGCTTAGTTTAGCTTATTGAAGAAAAGCAGCCAAAGAAGACAACTTGTAAGAACAGTGCAACCATGCAGATGTTTTCTAACCAAGGGCTAATTTGCAAAGCTAGTAATTGGTTGGACTTTTTTAGTAACATTTATTAAGAGTAAGGTTTCCGGTGACTAGCGTTTTGGAGGTTTACTTTTAGGGCTTTCCACCACCCAACTATAATATACTCTGATGTAAAACTTTAACAAAAAAGTTTTAAAAGTGAAAAACAAAATAAAGCAAAAAGGTGGAAGAGTACAACCATTTCTATAGAAATTCAAATAAATAAATTACATTTAAATAAACAAAGAGAAATGTCCATTTAATAGCCCATGACATTCAGTGGTTTTCTTTTTCAATGTTTGTACATTTTAAACTTTTTAAAAACTTTTTTTATACTTTACATCTTTTTTGTGAAATTTTAAAGGATCTAGAGTCAGCTTTAAGAAACGAACCTCACGAGCGACGCGCCCGGCGCTCTGAGTATCTGCAGCCTTGAACGGGAGCGTGCATAAAACTTCTCACTAGTCCAACTCATATGGGTTCAACCAAAGGCAAGAGGAGACATGATTCCATAAATAAAAATGAATTCTATGAATACAAAAGGAAATACACACACACACACACACCAGGTTATGGCTCGGTTGAACCACCACCATAATAGTCCAACTCTCAGAGGGGAGCTAATGGAGAGCTACGTCGCCACCTGCGAGGATCCGGTCCTGCTCCTCTGCCCGTATCGCTCCTCCGCTGTCTCACTTCTCCGCCGGTCCAACTTCCATTGTCTAGCCCAGGTCACACACATAACTCACGCAGAACGAGACGACAGGGCATCCACCAGCATTGATGTCCTTAAAACACAAAGCTATCAATACCTTCGAGCCGCTGACATGAGAGTCCAACGTTCAAACTACCCAAACCAGTTTACATACCGTGTTCACAGAGGCAACGGCTGCCACCAAACCAAACGCTGAGCGAAAGCTGTTGTCAGACGGGTGTTCTCACCGGTTTTTCTCCCCAAAAGGCTGCGTTTGCTATCTCCAGACCAGCCAGAGCAGCGTGCTCAGCACAGCCGCCTTTGATGCACTGTGAGTAGACTGAGGGGAGGGAAATAGTCGGGGATGGAAAGGCCTAGTCCCCACATCCAGTAACATCCACACATCGCTGTGCGCTCATCTATAGCAGCACCTTTAGCTCTATGAAACCCTCTAATCCTTCAGAGTGGTTGTTAGCTTCATGAACGCTGCCCAAATACCGCTAGTATTATGAGAAAAACAACAGGTCCAGATGAAGTGTTGGCCACTGGCAGGCAACACAACGGTGCAATACTGCCACCTACCGCATTTGAAGACAACGCGCGAGCAGTGTCAGTTGACGTCACATCCGTGGGACAGCGCGAGAATTTCGGGCCCGATTTTTTTTTTTAACAAATCCTGCCCCACGTCCCTTCAAGGTTTAGGCTGCAATTTAAAATTTAAAGCAAGCACAGGTGATCAAATATGGGTTAAAGTTTGGATCCAAACTTCTTGAACCGTTCTGTTCATGACGTTCACTAACCATCATGCAGCAGCCGCTGTGTCCAGTCACTGTGGCTGATTTTACCGTACACCTTGTTG
This sequence comes from Callopanchax toddi, assembly GCA_006937965.1. Classification (NCBI taxonomy): domain Eukaryota; kingdom Metazoa; phylum Chordata; class Actinopteri; order Cyprinodontiformes; family Nothobranchiidae; genus Callopanchax; species Callopanchax toddi. The sequence continues at coordinate 59,802 of SSNR01000058.1, read as the reverse complement.
TATGTGTGCAGCTAAAATTCATGCTGCAAGTGAGTGTCGGCTGGCCTGACAGTGAGTGAGTGTGTGATGTTTTTACCTGTATGTGTGTGATTGTTTGTCTATTTTCTTTTTAATCAAAATGTATTATGAACCACTGGACAGATTAAAAAACTTAAAGTATTCATTAGATGTACATCTACAAGGGACTGGCTTTTGAAAACAACCTCATTCAAGATAACCGCTTAAGCCTCTTGACTTCAGCAATTAATATAACGCCATTAATTTTACAGCTACTGCTCTGAAATGTTCTGTTATAGTAGCTGAGAGTCGTTCACATCACATACCCTGAGTGCTAACTGATGGCAAAAGATCTTGCACTATTGTGAGATCACACACAAAATTGTTTTCAAGATTTCATTAAAACGACTGTAACTCCATCATCAATCAACATAAAATGATCTTACCTTAAACCTCTGGCATGAAAGATGATGGGCGATGTGCATTCCTCTAAGAAATACTGGGCCTGTCATTAAACTGTCCTTTTCTTACAGATTTATGAATAGTTTCTGAGAGGTCATGTGTTATCAGATTATTCTTACTTCAGTTTTTCATAGCTGGATATTGAGGATCTTTTTTTGATGTGCGACACCAGACAAACAAACAAACAAACAAATGAACACGAGACAAAGAGACGAGTTGTGATTGGATCCAAACTGAACACACACACACACACACACACACACACACACACACACACACACACACACTGGTCGCTTTTTTCTTCATAACCTGACAGCTCGATTGCAGTTGCCATGGAAACCAAATTGGTAGGGTTGGCGAGAGTATAATCTTATACGGAGCATGTAACCCAGGTGATGGTTGCCTAGTAACAGAAATGAGAGGGGGGAATTGGAATTTTGAGGTTATGTTGGGTCAATGACAGTGATAAAGAGGTGTGTGTGTGTGTGTGTGTGTGTGTGCGTGCGTGCGTGCGTGTGTTGATCTGTGCAATTTCCCATTGTTTGTGACCTTCTGAATTTTTATGCAGGTTATTAATTCTTGTGCGCGCACACACACACACACACACACACACACACACACACACACTACAGAGCATGTCTTATGCTTAATGTTGGTTATTATATGAGCTGCACACACTGACCTAGTGCTGAGTCGTGATACATTTCCTTTTTTCAGGCTTTCTATTAATGTGGTGCTGAAATGTCTTTTTTTAAAGAGTCATGTGATGTACTTATGGGTAGTCCGTGTCTTACCTGCAAGCTGTCAGTTTGCATTCATTTTCTCAAAGCTCTTATGAAAAAGTATGTTTATTCCTTTAGTATCTGCCATGCCGTTATCAAGTTCCTCATCTAGTTTTCTCTGTATGTCAGACGCTGTACAGGTGTGTTTTAGAAGATCTGTACGAGTTCCCCACTCTGGAAAAGGACCTGAAGGAGTTTCAGAAGCTTCTGCGCCGCAGACAGTAAGTGTCTTTGTTTGCCCACACATAAGGTGTTTAATATGATTGATGTGACGTTGTATGCCTGTGTGACTGCATCCCTATTGACGGGTATGTGTTACTGTCCTACAGCACGGTGGATGACTGCCCTCCAAACCAAAAGGTATGTCAAAGAAGCAGTTTTACATTGAAAAACACACAGAAAATGTTTGATTTTTTACAGCTCAATATGTCCCGATATACAGTAGATGTTCTCAGTGCCTAACAATATCAGTAAAGTATTTAAACTTTCTGTTTCCTCTGTTTTCTCTCTGTCAGAGTAAACAAATGTATCAGCAGTTGAGTTTGAAGGAAAACAGTTTGCCGCATCGCACTTCACACACAGATACAAGGGAAGGTAAGATGCAAATACGGCAAACTACATGGTCCAAAACCTAACATATGATTACAAATGATTTTATGATCTTAAATGACCTCTGCTGATTATTTTGTGTGTATTTTTCAGTGATCTGTTGTGTGTACGTGAGTGCGGACTCCTACCTAAGTGTCCACACTCATCCTTCTCTGGAGGCTCATGAGCTGCGGCGGATCGTGAGCCTGAAGCTGGACAGAGCAGAAGAGGACACTGTGCTTGCTGTGGTCTTGCATACTGGAGGTACACAAGACACAATACATACATGCATGCACGTGTAACTGCGTCATTATTCTTGTGAAAAAGCCTTGAATTTTGGCTTATGATTAAATATATATCTATTTAGATCTACCTTTGTGCCAAGTTACTCTAAGGCTTCTAGTTCTGGTTAAGTTTGAGTACAAGTTGTCCTCACTGTCCTACTCTCTTGTTGTGGAATATATTCACCACCCTCTGTCTTATTTCCCTCCATGTCCTCATCTCTACAGAGCGGCGAGTGCTGCTGCCCAGTGACTGTGTGTATTCAGAGTCTCTGACCCCACAGGGAAGGCTTGTAGCCTGTCACAGGGATCTCACTGAGATCTTGGTATGTACAAATCCAGCTCTCAGTTTGCTCTGCATCAGCTCTTCCTGTTGTTTAGAAGCATGGGACTAAAAGATGCAAGTAGCACATCCAGACTGAAGCAGATTATTTTAGGTTTGCTCTCTCTGGTAGTATCCTTATGTTCGAATCAGACACTGAATTCCAATAATTAGACTGCATCTATGTTTTTTTTTTAGTAATACTTTTCTCTGTGTATTTGAACTCCGGTTTGTTTTTCTGTTTGCAGCCTCCGTTAACAGACTACGCTGAGCTGAGCAGGAGGCCGGTTCGACTCCTAGGCATGAACACCTGGGACGTGGCAGCAGCGCTCACACACCTGGACTGGAGCCTCTTCAAATCCGTCCACGAGGTAAACACACACAGAAATATGTGCTGTGCATCCATACACTTAATTTCTAATCATGACAGCTGGATGAAAGGAGTAAATACACACAAGACTTGTAGAGCTGAGCTTGTCATTTCAAGAAGAATTAGTTTCAAAATAAGTTTATTGAAGTTCTGGTGCGTGTTGCAACCATCACCACAACCAACCAGCTTTAAAGTCCAGCAGAAAGAGGTTGTAAATGTATTACTGTCACTGCATTTCTGAGCAGCAGGAGCTGGTGTACTACACTCTGAGCCGAGCTCCGGGCGCCGGTTACACCGCTGCGCTCTCCGTTCTCCTCCAGCGCTGCAACGAGGTGCAGCAGTGGGTCATGTCCGAGGTTCTCATGTGCGTCTCGCTCAACAAGAGAGTACAGCTGCTCAAGAAGTTCATCAAGATCGCAGCTCAGTAAGTGCACACGGATATAATGAGGGAAACGAAAAAAAAAAAAAAATTGATCAAAAGCAGCAGGATTCTTTCGGTTTAACCTTTTTTCGTTTGTTGCATGTAGCTGTAAAGCCCAAAGGAATCTGAACTCTGCGTTTGCCATTATTATGGGTCTTAATACAGCTGCTGTCAGTCGACTCAACCAGACGTGGGAGGTGAGGAGGTGGATCGCTGTGCGTTTATTTAAAGATCTGCTCTTTATTGAACATCCAGTTCTGACTAAATGTCCTCCTTTTCAGAAATGTCCAGGGAAGTTCAAGAAGCTGTTTTCAGAGCTGGAACTCATCACAGTAAGCCTAGAATAAGGTTCCTTCTGAATTTAACAATCAATCTCAAAACTTGTGCTTATTTTTCTAATATTTGCACATCTCCTGTCTTATTCCAGGATCCATCTATGAACCATAAAGCCTACAGAGAGGCTTTCAAGAGGATGAAACCTCCTAAGATTCCCTTCATGCCTCTTCTTCTAAAAGGTGCCGTCTAAATCCTGTACATTCATCCAAACCTGAGTATAAAACAACACTGATTTAAACTTTAATGTCTCTGTTCCCTGCTTTAGATATCACTTTCATCCATGAGGGAAATAAAACCTTCCACGACAACTTGGTCAACTTTGAGAAGCTGGTCAGTCTGGTCACTTTTACGAGATCTTAAATCAATAAATATGAGCATTTAAGCGATTTGATTAATAAAAGAACATGATCATGTTTTCTCTTTGATTTTATAATTATGTGTACTTTAATTCTACAGCACATGATTGCAGACACGGTGAGAATGATTCGCCACTGCCAAAGTGAGCAGCCAGGTGAGTCTTCTCCTTTGGTACGCTCCTTAGATCATATAATATCCAACAACAACAAAAACACAGAGGAAATGAACAGGATCAGTTGGACAACGAATCTTTAAAGCAATGATGTGAATCCTAAACTTTACAGTCAATCCACCACTTTACTGCAACGTTATACTGTTGAAACCGATAGATTTTACAAAGGAATTTTTAAATATTACATCCAAAACTCTCTATTAAGAGGATGAATGTTTTTACTTTGTATTCTGTAAGGCAGAACCTGAACCTGTAACTCTGGTGAAACAGACCAGTTCAGTGAACTAAATGTTCACTTCTGGGATATAAATTCAGGAATATAATGTGGTCATCTTTGTACAAATAGTTTAGACAGAGGTCCTCATGTTTTGCAAAGAAAGTTCAGGATGATTTCAGGAAGAAAAAAAAATGTGTGGACCAGTTAATTTAAAGAGTACTCTAGCACCTCCTCCTGTTGGATTTATGTACTGCACCTGTTTTCCCTTACAGTTACTAAGCAACAGTTTCTCGATCAGCTTCCATTTATTTAATTTTCATGGCTGCAGAGTTTACATTTAGTGTTACATTTGTGTTTTTGTGAGACTTTTCTTTAATTTTAATGTGTTTCCATCTCCTAGGCAACGAAGTGATTGGGGTTGACAGTGCAGAGGTGAGGGCCAGCGTCCACTGCCTGCACATCATCGACAATCAGCAGACGCTTTTCGAACTGTCGCACAAACTGGAGCCTCGGGCCTAAACCCAGTGGATACCGCATGAAACTAACTGGACATAACGTGATGGAACAGTCGAGTTGTGTGGGGACACTTTGGACAGCAAACACACACACACAGCAGCAAGTGGACAGTACGGTGTGTGCTTGGGTAAAGGATGTCTTCATCTGAACATGTGCTTGTAAAGGATTTATAAACTCAGCATCATGTGGACTTCTACAGGGAACGGAGCCGGAGGATGTGATTAGTTTGTACAGAATTTTCTTTGCTTTCTAGATTAGTTGGTTTATTTATAAACCTGTTCTAGTTTTACCACTCACCCTGAACATCGAGGACTTTTTCATCATTTCAAAAGCAAAAAAAAAAAAAAAAAGCATTTGTAAAAGATTTTGATTTGTTTAAAATTTTTGGCCAAATTTCACCCAATTTGTTTTTCACCTGCACAGATATCATCCTTAATGGTGGACGTGTGTCCAGGTTTGGGTTGGGTTTTAGCCAAAAACTCCTCATGCACTCTTTCTGCTGTCTCAGTGTGAGTACATGCTGATCATTTTGAATTGTAGTGTGTACCTAAACACTTTTCAGTGCCAAACATTTTGGTTTTGTTGCCTAAGAGGCTCAATTTTAGGAGATAAATCCTCTTCACATAGATGTTTTCTGGCATGTGATGTCTTCTGTGGAAAAGGTCCCAGCACAAATCAAAATTTCTTTTTTATTTTTCAGATATTTTTTTGTCTCAACACAATTCTTTCAAAGTTCAGTGCAACAGATCAGCATCTTTCCAGTATATCATGTTAAAGAACGCGGAGCTGATCCTTACTGACTGAAAAGATCATTTTCTAATGGTCTCATTTAAACTGTGAGAACTGATGCAGGAGACTGACTGAGGAATGATGAATATCTTTTTTTTATTTTTGCCGGTTTCTTAAAAGAAATATCAGGAACTCTCGTGTTTACAGGAGATGTGAGAAGCATTTACTTCAAATCACAGAGGGAGACATCTAACGCTTTTCATAACGGCACAGAAATGCAGCACTGGAAAAAAACCATCCTTATTTTGATTGAGACACACTATTAGTGTTTTTGTTCTTGCCCTGTTTGTTCCTGTGGGGATAAAGTGCAATAAGTGTTCACTAACATTTCAACACAAAGCCTTTCAGAGTTAACCTCCCCAAACCGTTTTAGTGCCAAAGGCCTGTTGGGTTCTTCATGAGAGAAGGTGAAGTATTTTGAGGCTCTGAGTCAGACTCAATCTGCTTTTTTTCACTAATTCTCTGCATTTTCTCATCTAAAAATTCAAACTAGAAGCCTTTCTGTGACCTTTAAAATAGTTGGTATCAGGTAGATCGATTTGATTGATTTGAAGTATTTGATGTTCAAGATGTATTACCTGTGAAAAAACAACATCAAAAAGCTTTGAACTTGCAGCCACTATGGTCAAATACTCCCTGTTTTGCATTTGGTTTTAAAGTCTACTCTAATGCAGCGTCACTATGAGGTGGAGCCCTTGCATCGATCTGTATTTGTCTGTAATTTAATGACATCAGCCTCCTTTTGTCACTTGTCATGCTAAATGTGCGTTAAGATGTGTTATTTTAGATGTCAGTTTATTCAATTTCTGCGTTGAATCTTGTCACCTTTAAAATCTCATTTTGAATAATGCTTCTGGTGAAACAGACAAACCGGAGCCACAGCCTGTTCAAGCTCAGTGTGACACAAACACCCTGTGGTCACTATTTAATCTGTACATGATGTACATACACACCTCTGCTGATCATGTTCAAAGAGATTGTTTTGTTGGTTATTTATTGAACTATATATATTGTTTATTTATAGTGACAAAATGTCTTGTTTTTGTGCCATGTTCAGAGGTTTTAACTATGTAGAGGTGCACACTAGAGGGCAGAAGATTTGAGTTTTCAAGCTGCAAAACAAGTTTTACTTTTTGCTGTGTGGCCACTAGGGGGCAGCAGAAGCACATGTCAGTGTGAAAAGCCCCTCTGCTGTCAAATAGTTGAATGAGCAGTAAACAGGAGGCTGAATTCAGCTGCTGAGTGTAAAGTTCTGTTTTTATAAAAGCATCATTGTACAAAATCTGTTTGCATGACTAGAAAAAACACAATTCACAAAGCAGAAGAGGACCAGTGGGATGCTTTGTACTATTGTAACATTGTTTATGTAAATATATGCTGATGTTTGTTATTATTTATCTGTTGTAAATGGAGAAAAGGTCAACTACAAAGCAATATGTCTCCCCTCGTCTCCCCCAATTCTCAGCTGAAGTCTTTTCTAAAGCTGTGTTTTACTATGTTCAAATTTTACTGAAAATGAATAAATTATAGGTTTTATGTGACATCTAGAGAGGAGTAAATGGTGGTTTCTGTCTCGTGGGCTGGGGTTGTTGGAACAAACTAATGAGGCTAAGAGCTTTGAAGGATATGCAGCTGCAATCAGAGGTTTTTACACTCATGATGGTTACGAGGGTCGTTACTTTTTGGGCTTTTAATAATCCAAATAATGTAATAAATTGAAAAAGTTAAATTATTTGTTACTCATGAACATGAAACTAATATAGATTCTTTACACTTGAAATTTTCAAGACTTTATTATAATTATGGCTTACAAAGATGACCTTTGACCTTGACAATGAGTGACCCAGTTTCCTGTGGCTGCAAATAAAGTCTGCCTCTATTAGCAGTTGATCTTTGTTGTTAACGAGAAAATTTAAATGGCCAGACACAGAAACAAATTTTAAAAAACAGAGAAAGAAACCAAATGCTGAAGCTAGCAGTGACATCATCTTACTCCAATTCCCATCAGACAGCCTTAACAAAGATTTATCAAACTATTAATAAACTTTGAACCTGCTCATACAGTTATCACGATAAGACTGAATCATATCTGAACATTTATAAAGCAATAAATACATGATTGTTCAGAATAATAGATTAAACTCTATAAAACTAGAGCGTTTGCGGGAATTCATCTGTGAGATTAGACTGTTCTTGAACCTTTCACATATAAACCTACCACATCACTATCATCTATAGAGACAGAGCGGTAGATAATACAGAAACATTGTTTGTCTTTCAGGTATATGAGCATTTTATAAAGTTTAATTCTATGTAAAGATGTTTTAAACTTAATGCACTATTACACGATACAGGTTTTAGCAATTGAGAAAAACTGTAATTCACTATGATGAATGGAGAAGAAGTGTTTTCGTTCATCATAGTGTTTGAGCACATAAGTGTTCAGCTGGTTTTTATAAATGTCTATTCATATGACGGTTTGTGTGTGTGTCATTTGAAAACAAAATCCCATTTTGAGAAGAAATAACATTGTTTTGAAGCAAATATCGCAGCCAGCACACAAGGAACTGGATATGAGCTGCAGCATGTCTGCGTTGTGGACTTATTTCATTGTCTCTGCTGGTGATTTTGGGCCAGTCCGGACCGCATCGGGCCGTCTGTGCAGCCTGTAATCTGAGCGGCACATTTCAATTTGCACCTCCCGCTGCAGAGCGCTATGAGCACGACTGTAAGTGACATACAGCCTATAGTGACTCATGCAGAGTCATTTTATAGTCATTTTTAAGTTCAGACTTTTACTAATGTGAGGTCAAACAACAAAAAACACAGATTAATTAAAATCTTTAAAAAATGTAAACCCTTAAGACCTTTATTAAACCATTTTTTAAAAAATTTATAATAAATAAAAGCACAAACCCTCACTAATTTACTGAGCTTCGTTCAGAAAATGAAACTTAAAGCGGTTCTCTGGAGCATTTTTCTCTGTATCAAAGTTTTCTAAATGTTCTAAATGATATTTCAGGTCTAAACTATGATCTATGGGTTGAGTTCCACAACATCTGTCATTCTGATGAAGACCCTCCTTCCTCCTAGAGACCCCTTTCCATTATTTCTTGCCGCCGACATTTTTAAGCCAATGAAATTCAAATTTCTGCATTCTCTCAACATGCACGCGCATCGACCAAACCTGTACCAGTAGGGGGCGCTGTCGTACAGGACGCTCCGTGTGTTTCTCTGCCGTCTCAGCCGTTCACTGAGGACTCACGGCTCATTTCTACTAAAAACCTACCCATTCTCCAGCTAAAGATGGATTTATTTTTATTTTTAAACCTTTCACCTCACAGAATGGCAAGGCTTGACAGGATTATGCGTTTAATTTGGTCAGAAAGTTCATCCAGGGCCGAGTCAAGTTCAGCTTCAGAGTCCAGCAGCAGCTCTCTGCTAACAGTGCTAATATCAGAAGCAGCAGGGACAGAGAGGGCTCATCAGACCCTCGTAGTGTTGTTGGAATAAGATTGTGAACTGTGAGTGATTAAACCCTACACACTGAGCTGTACAGTTCATGTCCGAAGTATATGCGCCGCGTGCACGCGCGCACACGCGACCGGACGCGCGTGTCGAGATGTTTTGAGGAGGAGCCTTTGGACGCTAGATTCAAAAACTGCTCTCCTGATGAAATCCTCCGGAGTGCCGCTTTAACAGTGTCACTGAACAAAGCGGTCCAGTCTAGATCATATTGTTGCTGATAATGGATGAAAATGTGTTTTCAAGAAATTAAAGAACAAATTGACCAATCAGATCGATGGAATTTGATGCTTTTCTTTCTAAGTCAAAGGGACCCTTTTTATGCCTCATATCAGATTCAGTCAGTGCGTTTGCATGCAGTTAAGAAAACCGAATTATTGCCTTAAATCGACTTAAGTCGTTTTTTAAAACTGCATGCAAACACGTTAGTCCGGCTGAAGTCCTAAATCTAATACCAGTCAGAATATCATCACTGATCCTGCAGGTCTGAGCAGCTCTCCATGGATCTACCTCCCCATTTCTATAGCACCTTTCACAGAAAAAAATCACAAAGTGCTTCGCAAAACATCACTGAGATCACTAAAAACAAATGAAAAAACATGGTTTAAAACCAATGAAAAAGCATTAAAGATTTAAATAATGATTGTTCCAGCTTCTGTCCTTGATCCACTGTTCTGGGTTTATCCCAAAAAAGCACCTGAAAAACACACTAGTCTCTGATAAAAGTTTAAACTCACACCAAACAAGTTACAACTTTAAGATTAACTGTTGCATTCAGGATAAATTACACCAAACAGAGAAATATTCCTAACTTATAATGTGACAAATTATTTTTTAAACAAGAGTGGCTTATTTAAAAGCATCCCATAATTTCTTTAAAATATCTTCAATTAAGTTGCTGTTAGCCTTCTACATGCAGCATGGTAAGTTCTGGGATCCAGTGGATCCTGGACTACCTCACTGCCCTCCCACAGTATGGGAGGACAAGGGGCTGTATCTGACAGATTAGTCTGCAAAATGCAGGGCTCTATACTGGACTGTAGCAGAACATTACACTGTAAAATGTAACAATGCATTTAATTGACAAAACTTAGTGGATAAAACTTAGTTTGTTAGTGGTAATCAGTTTAAGTAAGTCGTATGTACTACAGGCCATACAAAAACTTATAAATTTATATCTTCTTGAATACATTCAGTGGATTTACCTTGTCTTTGTATCAAGTTGGTTTCAACACTAAATCTGTGTAGGTTATGTTTACACAGGGTTACTAAACCAACCATTTTACTCCAACTGGTTCTTCCTGTCAGAGCACAGTCAGCATAAAGTCAAATTTATCAATGTTGTAAAAAAAAAACCCTTTGAACCTGCTCATACTGTAACCAAGATTAGACTGAGTTATATCTGAATATTTATAAAGCAATAAAAACAGAATTGCAGAGATTAACAGAAGATTAAGCTCTTAAAGCGTTTACGGGAATTCATCAGGGAAGTTAGACTGTTTTTAATTCTTTAACATGTGATTGTGCTGATTTTGTCCCAAAACCTACAAGATCATTATAATGTCCTATAGGGACAGAAGATAAGGAGACATTATTTATCATTTAGTTATATGACTATATTATTAAATCCTCAACCTTCCTCTTTAAAAAATCATAATTTCATTCTATGTAAAGTGAATGTTTTGAGCTTAATGCACTATTAGATAACTCCGGTAGTATTAAAAAAAGAGTATTAAAAAAAGATATCTACATTTAATTTTAAAAAAAGATGTTTAGATGGCTGAATATTATTTTCTAAACACAGGCCTTACTCTGATAACGCTATCAACAATAAATTAGTGTTTATACAAACTTACCAGAGAAACCACTATTTTATGACACCTTACCAGAACCCTGATGTGTTGAGTTCAACTAAATCAGGTTACCTAAGGATCTGACCAATCACATCACAGCAACAAAACTGACGCCCTCTCTGATGGACATAAAAGAAAGAAGGATTCTGTTCAACATTCATCTCTGCAGAGAAACTCCAGGAAGACATCCAAACCTCTCAGAATCAGAGAGTTTAAACTCCAACATGATGTTCGTGTTCTTGTTGTTGTTCTTGTCTCTGGCTGCTGTGTCTCCTTCAGATGGACAGGAACTGAAGCTGCAGCGTGGAACCTGTCCAGTGTTCTGGTACGAGTTCAGGGGACGCTGCTACAAGTACATCGGCACACGGTTGACCTGGGGTGAAGCAGAGGTCAAGTGTGTGTCAGAGGGAGGCAACCTGGTGTCCATCCACAGTCTGGAAGAGCATCATTTTGTCAGATCCTTGATCAACAACTTCGATCCAAATCAGGTAAATACATTGTCAAAAAAAAAAGTGTGTAAAGAGTACAGTAAATAACTGTGAAATGGCAACAGTAAATGACTGTTAGGTCAAAAAAATTCAATAGTTGTATTATTTATGAAAAATTACTGTAAATCTACAAACGGTAAATTACTTTTATTTTTACAGTATAGTAATATGTTGAAAAGGCATTAATATGCTGTATTATGTAACATTTTTCTTTAAAAAAAAACAGTAACAATATGTAAAAACATTTACATTTAATCACTGTAAAATTAACACATAAATTCTGTATGAATTACAATCTTTAATGCTTTTTACAGTTGAATTTACAAATTACAACTGTTTATCAGACACTCAAAACATATCTTAATTTTAACAGTAATAACATGTACATTTTTTATTCAAATTGATGTGAAAAATACAGTGAAAAAATATTACTAACATTTCAGACTGTTGAATAAAATAGTATGTCTTTTTATACAATAAATTACTAAATATAAAAAACATGTTTATTACTTCAATTTTTACAGTCTCACAAGTATAAAATGAAGTTTACTATGAACAAAATATTTTATGCTACAATTAATGCTAAAAGGCCATATTGCATTGTAGAACTAATTATACCATAATGATATAGTTTGTGTACTTTTACATCGATGTATTTTTAGCATTAAAGCTGTGAATCATTAACACATTATACTACACAATTATACTACACAATTTATATTACACAAAAACACATTATCTTTCTTTATCCTGATCCTGTCACTGTTAAACTTTGTGTTCTGGCTAATAACAGAGAAAATTATCCAAAAGAATTATTGTTTTTAAATAATAATTTTCCTATGATCTCTGTATTTTGATAACACATCTACTTGAGTAATTTCAATTTGAAATAATAAAATCCATACCGTACATTAGTTAACTTTAAATTTACGTATAAATTACAGTAAATAACTGAAATGGCAAGAGTGAATGGCTGTCAAATAAAAAAAAGGGAAATAAGTGTAATATATATGATATGTTACTGTAAATCAACAAACGGTAAATTACTTTATTTTTTTACTGTGGTACTATGTAGAAAAAGCATTAATATGCTGTAATATGTAACATTTTTTTGTTTAAAAAAACTGTAACACTGTAAAAAGTATGTAAAAATTACAGTAAAAAACTATAAAAAGCCAACAGTAAATGACTGTTAAATCAAAAACAGTACATGATTGTAGTATATATAATACATTACTGTAAATCAAGAAGCAGTAAAGTACTTTTATTTTTACAAGAGCAATATGTTGAAAAAGCAACAATTTACTGTAATATGGTGCGTTTTTCAAATTAAAAAACTGTGCAATACTGTAACATTATTTACAATAAATCACCATAAAAATCACAAAAAGATTCTGTATGAATTACAATATTTAATGCCTTTTACTGTTGAAATTACAACTTACAAAAATAAATCTGTTGAATTATCCAGAAAAACTGGAAATTGTTAATATATATTTTTATAAAATATACTGAAATATAACCTGAAAACTGTATAACAAGTGGTTCTAGACCAGAGTGCTAAGTCTGGGGCCAGCTGCTGTGTTACATTGTTTTGGTCACACCCCAGCCTCCAGCCCCTACATTCTGGTTATTGTTTAGAGTCTAGTTTTATTTCTCCTGTGTTTTACCATCTGTGTTTACTTTGGTCTCCTGTGTTTACTTCTTAGTCATCAGTGTTTTAGTTTGACTCTGTGCTTAGTTTTCTCTGGTGTTTAGTTTCAGATCCCTGTTTTGTCATCTGTTCAGTATTATAAGTCTAGATCTCTGTTTTGTATAGTTATAGTCTCTGTGTTTAGTATTTATAGTTCATAGTTTGGTCTTTGTGTTGGGTCAGTTTCCTGTGTTTATTTCAGCTCCTTGTTTTAGTTATTCTCTGTGTTTAGTATATTCCGGTTAGTCTCTGTTTATAGATTAGTTTAGTCTTAGTCTTCTGTATTTGTATTTAGTTTAAGCTTCTGTGTTTAGTTTCTGCTGTTTTAGTTTCTCCTCTGTGCTGTGTTTCAGGTGTCTTGTCTTGTCATTGTCCACACCTACCTCTCGTTCTCCCTTGATTGCTCCGCCCTGCTGAAAAAAACAGCATGGAGCAGCTTAGCTGATTTCCAGCATATGTTGTGTTTTGGTGCTGGTATGCTGGTCCATAGTGATCCATTAGTTCAACCAGCATTGACCATCATTGAATCATGCTGGTCTACCAGCTAAACTAGCACCAAACCAGCACAGACCAGCATATAAATCAAGACTGGCAGCTTTGGTTGCCAGTAGTTCACTGTAAAATTTACAGTTTTAAATAATATACTGTATTATTGTATACAATATAGTATACCGTTATGTTATTTACATTTCCAGTCTATTTTTTAGTGAACTACTGGCAACCACAGCTGCCAGTAGTTCACTGTAAAATTTACAGTTTTAAATGATATACTGTATTATTCTATACAGTGTAGTATACCGTTATGTTATTTACATTTCCACTCTATTTTTTACGGTGAACTACTAGCAACCACAGCTGCCAGAAATTCACCATAAATTCTACGTTTTTTTTTTTTTTTTTTACAGTGGACCTGGATCGGACTCACTGACATTCACAATGAAGGATCATGGATGTGGTCCGACGGCACTAAAGTTAACTTCCTCCTTTGGGAAAGTACACAGCCTGATAATTCAGGAGGAAAGGAACACTGTGTACACATAAACGTGGTCCCAGAATATAGATGGAATGATAATCTATGTGCATATGAGTTTCCTTTCATTTGTGCTTCTCGGATTTATCCATAAATTAAAACTCGATTTCAATCAGCATTTCTGTAAACTTATAAATAAATTTGAGGCTGAGATATTTAATAGCAAATGATGACAGTTAATTGATTTGTTAATATAATTACTATTTGATCCTTGAACATTTTTGAGACATTAAAAACCAGTTATGTGTTTATTTTAGGGGAAAATAGGCATATTCATTTATAATGAAGAGACCTGAAAAAATCACAGATTTATAATTTGTCTTCTCTGATTTTTGTGGCAGGATTTAATTTTAACACAACACTAGCAAAACATTTTGTAATTATAATATCATTATACTACATGTTAGCTGATTTTTTATGTTGATCAAGAGATTTTTTTACTATTTTGTTTTTGATCCAAAAAAAATCAAGTTGTATAGAAACCTTGTTCATATGTGGTCATTTGTTTATGGTTTGAACATGAAGATTTTCACTTTTATGTTGTCAGAAAAAATGTTTAAACAGCAAAACAAACACTGGAGATCTACTGACTAAAGTTCAACACATGGACATCTGGAACACATATCTAACGCCCTCGCTTTGCTTTGTTTCAATGTTTGTTTATTCTAACAATAACAAAATGAATAGTCATCCTTTACAACTTTCTCAATAAAGAACTTGAAGCCTGTTCAGACTTCCACACAGTTTATCCTGAAGTGAACTCAGTCATTAAGTAAACAGAAGACCTTCAAAGATGTGAAAGAAATGACCGTCAGTGTTTCATAAACTGTAATTGTGCTGCCTGAGCCAATTAAACAAGGTTTCACTTATCAATTACTATGACTAATGAATTAATTATTTATGAATAATTAACAATCTGACGCCAGTCTTATTTTATAGCCAAGATCTTTACTTAACCCAGTCGTCTACCAATGGGATCAAGACTCATCATTATCAGGGTTTAAAGGAGGGCAGTTCCCCTGAACACTGAAGTGGATATCTGTGGTTCTGGTGACTTTATCACTGACATGACAGCCCTGACTGGATCAGTGTGCACGAATCGCCTGATACTGTCGTCCGTTCTGGCTCGGGCTTAAGGTCTGGGCTGTACCTACCCTACTACTATTTTACTACTATTTTAAATCAGGAGGAGTCTTGGGTTTTTAAGCTGTGTGAATTCAGCTGGTGAAACCTGAGTATAATTTTCTAATTACCGCAGCCTAGATCCAGGGTTCGATCTGGACGTTTTAAGCTGATGATAAATTACCAGTAGCAGCCACATACAGTTTGTGTAGTTTGAACTCCATCTAATTTAATTTCTCCTCGTCGGCCTGAAAGAGAGGCTCAGAGAGCGACTCTGACCTTTGACCTCTGGATCAGGGGAGGTCAGGATGTTCCTTTTAGAATTCCTGTGAATTCCTATTAATTAAAGTTTCAGCTCAAAACTCACTACAGCCACTCAGTATTTCAACCACCTCCAGATTCCTGTCTTACCTAATTTAAGTAGTGAACGGAAGCCAAAATTAATTTAAATCTCTTATTCTAAGGCTATTGTAAGGCCTCTTAAGCCATCGAACCATTTAGCCAGAAGGGTTCACTTCTGTTTAGATTTGAGTTTTATAAAACTAAATGAAGAGAAATAACCTTAAAGAGGTAATTAATTAAGGTGGAGTTATTCGATCTGCATAATAACTCCCAATGACTTCTCATTAAATTACTTAAGGACACAGCAGATCTGCCAACCAGTGAGCTTCAAAGTGATGTTATAGCAAGTTTCACAAAAGGTTTATTCTCAACGGATCCTCTTACCTGTAGCTGGCTTTTTGGAGTAGACCCCCTGTCTAAAGCTGGCCTTTTGAACCTAAGGCACGATTTCCACTCAGCAACAGAATGATTTGTCGGCGGCGATTGGAGGGTACTAAATTATGTAATTAGAGAAAGCTTATCCTAGGCTTTTCTCTGTGCCCTTACTAAGGAAAAACCTCTAAGTAAGAAGAAAGCTACTCACACACTGAGTAAAGTTATAACACCCCCCTTGTGGGTTTTTATTAAGCAAAAATCAAGAAAAACAATTACAAATTAATGAATAAACGACAAAGGAAATACCTTATCAAAATCCCTGAGAATAATAAATTGCCTCCTTTAACGGATCGTAACTTTCTGCATGGCTGAACAACCCCAAGAACAAAGAACGAACTCAAGACCTCTCCTCTGCAGTCCTTTTCTATCCTCCATCTTTTACATGGAGACAGAAAAAGAACAACACACAGTCACTTCTGGGTCAGCCGGCAGTTTACAGATAAGCAGAAACACTTTGGTTCCTTAAAATTAACACACACGTGACATCCTGTTAAACATGTGATTATAATGCAATACTAAAATGAGCTTTTAACACACGGGTCCTGTGACCATTAGGAAATAAATTTGAGGTAGTTGAGTATATAAGATTAATTAAATGAGGTAGTTTAAGATATAAAGATTAAATGATTGAGGTAGTTAACTATAAAAGGATTAAATGAATCAACCTTATATAAGTACCACAAAATTAAATGATTCAGACTTATATAAGCAACGCACCACACAAGATTAAAATACTTAGATTATGATTTTTAGCACACAAGAGTATAAAATATTAAAACTTCAGAAAATCACTTAATAACACGTTCTTTTCCAGTTTTGTTCTCTTGCTTTGTCAGAGCGCATTTCGCCCTGGGGTCGAGGCGCACCACAATACACACGGACAAAACTGCATTTACACACAATATAGTTTTTACTGGTGTTCAAGAGGTTCTGAGACTCCTTTCATGCTTCTGGGAGCCTCACAAATTTGTGCGTACATGGTGTGTTTAAATGCAGGTGGAAAGCTGGGACAATTGAATTATCTTTAAACTCTATAGTGTTATTTCCCTCAATACTTGTGCCGGAGTGGCAGAGACGTTTTTCTGTGGAAAAAAAGAATGTCTCAGCAGCCCTTAGTTATAACATAAAGACCTATTTACTTTTTAATGATCTATAATTGTTTATATACTCATATATGTATTTTGTGAGCTGTACAAATGCCTGCTGCCATGGCAGAGCAGTCCACCACCACAGACCCCTCACACTAATCGATTTCAACATTCAGTCATTATTCTGGTCGCACATTTGTGTCAGTAACTAACTTGTCGGCAAGTGCTTGGTAACCATGTCTTGGCTCCTCTGGTTCAGTCTGAAAATGCCACATGATGCCACTTACACATAAGTTCATCACCTGCTTCATCAGAAATAATACAAAAAATTCTTTATGAACCTGAATTTTTAAAATCTGTGTGTGTGTGTGTTCACATTTCATCTTCCGCCTGCTGCCTCCTAACTCTACTGCACCTGCTTATGACCAAAAACGTGACAAAAACATGCTGGATCTATCATTGAGCTGTTGAGTGGTTTTGCCTTAGAACCTATTATTATTCAGATATCTGCACTGTCATGATTAGAAAGATTTAACTGCATGACAAGCAAAAGATAAAGCTGTCAATTAGAAAAAGAGAGCAGTTGCAGGAAGTAGATCATGAACTCTTTGGCATTTTGAAACACTCAATTTTTAATGACCTGCCCCCCCCCCCCCTCCTGATACGTAGTTTCTGTGTTTTATTGTTATAAAAATGTATTTTAAAGGGATAGTTCAGATGCTGTAATGATTAAGGGATGGTTCAGGATGGGTTATGCACCATCTGAAACCTGCACAAGCTGCACAGACAACAGCCCTGACACCTATATTCATGCACTTTGGTTTTGTCCACCTGTGCAAAGATTTTGGTCCCGGATATGTGAAGACCTGTCAAAGTGTCTGAAATGTATTATTCCAGCTTCCCCTCCAGTTTGCTTGCTGGGAGATTTAGATGATGTCATCACAGAGATTAATTCTGCTCACATGGTTCTAACTGCCCTATGCATCGCTAAGAAAACGATCCTCATAAACTGGAAAAACAAAAATAATCTTAGTTTGAACCAGTTGTTGTTGAACTATATTAACCTTGAGACAACCTCTGGCTCCACTCCAAAAAATCTCTCTGGGCAACTTTGATCAGTTCCATCACATAGTAAGGATGGGGGGGGTTCTGGGCTTTGTCCCCGGGGCAGTGTGGTGGGTGTGGGGGGTGTCTGGGTTTTGGGCGTCTGGGGGTTGCCTGGGGCTGGGCTCGTTGGGGGGTCTGACGTAGGGCTGCGTCTCCTGCTGGGGTGGCGTTTTGGCTGCCTCAGGGTGTCCCTCTGGCGGCCGTGTCTGGGGTCTGGGGTGCTCTGCGGCGGTGGCTGCAGGTAGCTGCTGGGTGGCTGGGTCATTCCGGGGGGGTCTGGGGAACTGGGGGCTCGGGTTCTGGGGCAGGCCGTCTCTGGCTGGGGCCTGGGGTGGTCCTGGGGGCTGGCCCTGGCTCTGGGGCCTTTAGTGTGCTGGTGGGCCTTGGTACCACCTAGCCAAATGGGGCTGGTTCCATCTGCGCTGGGGGGGAGGAGTCTTGGGTCGGGGGGGGTGGGGCTTTGCCTGGGTGTCTATGTCCTATGTAAGTTTGTAGTTTACTATGTGCGTGATTGAGGGAGGTATACAGTAGTTACTCTGCTGGGGTGGGGGTGGGGGACTCCGTGGGCTCCGTGGCGCTGTGTGGCGCTCCTGCCGGGAGCCTGGATGGATGGGCCGGCGATCTCCCTGCCCTGGGTGGTTTTGGGGAATGAGGGTGCTTACTGGGGCCAGCGGGGGAGCTGGCCCCCTGGGAGGGCTTGTCCCCCCAGTCTTGCCTCCCCATCCCCGGATTTTTCCCTCCCTCTGCTCCGTCACGTCACCACACACACAGGGCTTTGGGTCACGGGTACGTCATGGGTGTGGAACACCATCTCTGCAGTCTTGTGGCAGCCTGTGGCCCAATTTTATTGCACAATTTAAACACTTCCACCCCAGACATTCTTACATTATGCATCTAGGGTCTTTGGAGAAATTACACCTAGTAATACCCGGGGGGAGGGAGGTCTAGCCGGCTAATCTCTCCTCTGGTGTCATTACCCATCTCCACGCATTTAGACACTTAGGATCCAGGGCGGGGGATGGCGGGCCGCCCCCCACTCTTTTTAAAAGCATCTTACTACAACACGCATCAACACCACATTGGAGCAGGTGGGGGGAGACTTGGGGTCTTCACACACCCCTGTTTTCTGCTTGCTGCCTGGGGCCTGGAGTGGAGCGGGCTGTCTGGTCGGGGTCTGCGGTGGGGGGCTGCTCGGCTGCGGCGGGGTGCGCGGTGGTCTGCTTATCCCCACTTCAGTAAGGGAGGGACCATCTTCTGGATCTCAGGGCCGGCTTCACCCTTAGGGCGCTGGTCCCTGGTCCTGAACATAGAGAGTGCATGGGGAGCGAGAGTGGGTGTACAGCGTCTATTGTGTGTCTTGGTATGTTTGCAGGAATGTGTGTGTGCACGCATGAGGGAGGGGAGTGATTGTATCTGTGTGTGACTGTTTTTCTGTCAGGTTTGGTCCCCCCCCCCTTTCTGTGACATGCTAGGCCCTCCTCTGTAGAGACTATCCTCCCTGGCTGCGCCTCGGCATTGGGTGGTGCCTTTCTCTGCTGGCGTATTGGGGTGTCTCGGGGTCTGGGGCTGGGTGCTGGGGGCGTCTGCCGGCTCTTCTTCCTGTGGCTGCCTGGTGGGATCTGGGCCCTCAGGGGTGGTCGGGCCTCGGCTGGGGCTGGTTCGCTCCTGGGTCTCGGGTCTCTGGTTCCGGCTAGATCTACCCTGGATGGTCGGCTGCAGGTGGTGCCTGTGAGCTCCTAGCTGTGACCCCCCAGGGGCTCTAGCGCGGCGACTGCCGGGGGGCCCACGTGGGGTGAGCCTCTGCGCCCTCTGGGGGAGAGTTTAGCGACTGCCCTGATGACTGGCTCCCTGGTGGGTTGGTGCCCTGGGTGGCCTCTGGACGTCTGGGGCCTGGACCTCCTCCGCGTCCTCCGTGGGCCTTGGGGGCGGGTCCGTGGCTCCTCGAACTTATTATTGAATGTTTTAATAGAGAAACCTTACATAAACAAGCGCGCATATATACACACTGGTGATCACAAGGTGTTCACATAAAGACGGACTCAGGTGTTTTCAGACACATTGACTGGGGCTGTGGTTGGCACTGAACTCTCTCTCGACACTGAAGTGGATTCTTCACGTCTCTTGTTCTCTTCTTTTTCTGTTTACTTTCTCCCCCATCCCTCTTTCTGTACCTTTCCCTTCATTTTCAGGCTCCGTGTCNCAATCAACCATAAAACTATTCTAATAAAGATTTTGGGGGTTATATTTAAACGAAAATCAGGAGGAGTTTTATAGCAGTGGCTGTAACCTCTCACCTGAAACAGCAACACTGTTGGGCTTGTTTTTGGCACTCAGACATTATTCTGTTTGCTCCACAACCGGACAGGACACGGGGTTAAAAAAAAAAAAAGTTCAGTGCAACAGATCAGCATCTTTCCAATATATCATGTTAAAGAACGCGGAGCTGATCCTTACCGACTGAAAAGATCATTTTCTAATGGTCTCATTTAAACTGTGAGAACTGATGCAGGAGACTGACTGAGGAATGATGAATATCATTTTTTATTTTTGCTGTTTTCTTAAAAGAAATATCAGGAACTCTCGTGTTTACAGGAGATGTGAGAAGCATTTACTTCAAATCACAGAGGGAGACATCTAACGCTTTTCATAACGGCACAGAAATGCAGCACTGGAAAAAAACCATCCTTATTTTGATTGAGACACACTATTAGTGTTTTTGTTCTTGCCCTGTTTGTTCCTGTGGGGATAAAGTGCAACAAGTGTTCACTAACATTTCAACACAAAGCCTTTCAGAGTTAACCTCCCCAAACCGTTTTAGTGCCAAAGGCCTGTTGGGTTCTTCATGAGAGAAGGTGAAGTATTTTGAGGCTCAAAGTCAGACTCAATCTGCTTTTTTTCACTAATTCTCTGCATTTTCTCACCTAAAAATTCAAACTAGAAGCCTTTCTGTGACCTTTAAAATAGTTGGTATCAGGTAGATCGATTTGATTGATTTGAAGTATTTGATGTTCAAGATGTATTACCTGTGAAAAAACAACATCAAAAAGCTTTGAACTTGCAGCCACTATGGTCAAATACTCCCTGTTTTGCATTTGGTTTTAAAGTCTACTCTAATGCAGCGTCACTATGAGGTGGAGCCCTTGCATCGATCTGTATTTGTCTGTAATTTAATGACATCAGCCTCCTTTTGTCACTTGTCATGCTAAATGTGCGTTAAGATGTGTTATTTTAGATGTCAGTTTATTCAATTTCTGCGTTGAATCTTGTCACCTTTAAAATCTCATTTTGAATAATGCTTCTGGTGAAACAGACAAACCGGAGCCACAACCTGTTCAAGCTCAGTGTGACTCAAACACCCTGCGGTCACTATTTAATCTGTACATGATGTACATACACACCTCTGCTGATCATGTTCAAAGAGATTGTTTTGTTGGTTATTTATTGAACTAGTGGTCCACTAGCTGGTGGACTTGGCCGGGGAGAAGGTGGCCTGGGCTGCCCGACTTAGAATGCTGCCCCCGCGACCCGGACCCGGATAAGCGGAGGAAGGCGAGGCGAGGCGAGGCGATTTATTGAACTATATATATTGTTTATTTAGAGTGACAAAATGTCTTGTTTTTGTGCCATGTTCAGAGGTTTTAACTATGTAGAGGTGCACACTAGAGGGCAGAAGATTTGAGTTTTCAAGCTGCAAAACAAGTTTTACTTTTTGCTGTGTGGCCACTAGGGGGCAGCAGAAGCACATGTCAGTGTGAAAAGCCCCTCTGCTGTCAAATAGTTGAATGAGCAGTAAACAGGAGGCTGAATTCAGCTGCTGAGTGTAAAGTTCTGTTTTTATAAAAGCATCATTGTACAAAATCTGTTTGCATAACTAGAAAAAACACAATTCACAAAGCAGAAGAGGACCAGTGGGATGCTTTGTACTACACTGTGTGCAGAATTATTAGGCAAATTAATATTTTGACCACATCATCCTCTTTATGCATGTTGTCTTACTACTCCAAGCTGTATAGGCTCTAAAGCCTACTACCAATTAAGCATATCAGGTGATGTGCATCTCTGTAATGAGAAGGGGTGTGGTCTAATGACATCAACACCCTATATCAGGTGTGCATAATTATTAGGCAACTTCCTTTCCTTTGGCAAAATTGGTCAAAAGAAGGACTTGACAGGCTCAGAAAAGTCAAAAATAGTGAGATATCTTGCAGAGGGATGCAGTACACTTAAAATTGCAAAGCTTCTGAAGCGTGATCATCGAACAATCAAGAGTTTCATTCAAAATAGTCAACAGGGTCGCAAGAAGCGTGTGGAAAAACCAAGGCGCAAAATAACTGCCCATGAACTGAGAAGAGTCAAGCGTGCAGCTGCCAAGATGCCACTTGCCACCAGTTTGGCCATATTTCAGAGCTGCAACATCACTGGAGTGCCCAAAAGCACAAGGTGTGCAATACTCAGAGACATGGCCAAGGTAAGAAAGGCTGAAAGACGACCACCACTGAACAAGACACACAAGCTGAAACGTCAGGACTGGGCCAAGAAATATCTCCAGACTGAGTTTTCTAAGGTTTTATGGACTGATGAAATGAGAGTGAGTCTTGATGAGCCAGATGGATGGGCCCGTGGCTGATTGGTAAAGGGCAGAGAGCTCCAGTCCGACTCAGACGCCAGCAAGGTGGAGGTGGAGTACTCGTTTGGGCTGGTATCATCAAAGATGAGCTTGTGGGGCCTTTTCGGGTTGAGGATGGAGTCAAGCTCAACTCCCAGTCCTACTGCCAGTTTCTGGAAGACACCTTCTTCAAGCAGTGGTACAGGAAGGAGTCTGCATCCTTCAAGAAAAACATGATTTTCATGCAGGACAATGCTCCATCACAAGTACTCCACAGTGTGGCTGGCGAGAAAGGGTATAAAAGAAGGAAAACTAATGACATGGCCTCCTTGTTCACCTGATCTGAACCCCATTGAGAACCTGTGGTCCATCATCAAATGTGAGATTTACAAAGAGGGAAAACAGTACACCTCTCTGAACAGTGTCTGGGAGGCTGTGGTTGCTGCTGCACGCAATGTTGANGGTGAACAGATCAAAACACTGACAGAATCCATGGATGGCAGGCTTTTGAGTGTCCTTGCAAAGAAAGGTGGCTATATTGGTCACTGATTTGTTTTTGAATGTCAGAAATGTATATTTCTGAATGTGGAGATGTTACATTGGTTTCACTGGTAAAAATAAATAATTGAAATGGGTATATATTTGTTTTTGTTAAGTTGCCTAATAATTATGCACACCTGATATAGGGTGTTGATGTCATTAGACCACACCCCTTCTCATTACAGAGATGCACATCACCTGATATGCTTAATTGGTAGTAGGCTTTGGAGTCTATACAGCTTGGAGTAAGACAACATGCATAAAGAGGATGATGTGGTCAAAATACTCATTTGCCTAATAATTCTGCACTCCCTGTATTGTAACATTGTTTATGTAAATATATGCTGATGTTTGTTATTATTTATCTGTTGTAAATGGAGAAAAGGTCAACTACAAAGCAATATGTCTCCCCTCGTCTCCCCCAATTCTCAGCTGAAGTCTTTTCTAAAGCTGTGTTTTACTATGTTCAAATTTTACTGAAAATGAATAAATTATAGGTTTTATGTGACATCTAGAGAGGAGTAAATGGTGGTTTCTGTCTCGTGGGCTGGGGTTGTTGGAACAAACTAATGAGGCTAAGAGCTTTGAAGGATATGCAGCTGCAATCAGAGGTTTTTACACTCATGATGGTTACGAGGGTCGTTACTTTTTGGGCTTTTAATAATCCAAATAATGTAATAAATTGAAAAAGTTAAATTATTTGTTACTCATGAACATGAAACTAATATAGATTCTTTACACTTGAAATTTCCAAGACTTTATTATAATTATGGCTTACAAAGATGACCTTTGACCTTGACAATGAGTGACCCAGTTTCCAATGGCTGCAAATAAAGTCTGCCTCTATTAGCAGTTGATCTTTGTTGTTAACGAGAAAATTTAAATGGCCAGACACAGAAACAAATTTTAAAAAACAGAGAAAGAAACCAAATGCTGAAGCTAGCAGTGACATCATCTTACTCCAATTCCCATCAGTCAGTCAGATTTATCAAACTTCTAATAAACTTTGAACCTGCTCATACAGTCACCACGATAAGACTGAATCGTATCTGAACATTTATAAAGCAATAAAAACACGATTGTTCAGAATAATAGATTAAACTCTGTAAAACTAGAGCGTTTGCGGGAATTCATCTGGGAGGTTAGACTGTTCTTGATAAGCCTACCACATCACTATCATCTATAGAGACAGAGGGTTAGATAATACAGAAACATTGTTTGTCTTTCAGGTATATGAGCATTTTATAAAGTTTAATTCTATTTAAAGATGTTTTAAACTTAATGCACTATTATACGATACAGGTAATATTAAAACAAAATTCATTATGGCTGAGTCACACAAGTCTCACTCTGAAAATGCTATCAGAAATTGATGCTTTTATAGAAAATTTTCAGGTAAACTGCTCTTTTCTGGCACAGTTCCAGAACCCTGATGTGTTGAGTTCAACTAAATTAGGTTACTTAAAGATCTGACCAATCACATCACAGCAACAAAACTGACGCCCTCTCTGATGGACATAAAAGAAAGAAGGATTCTGTTCAACATTCATCTCTGCAGAGAAACTCCAGGAAGACATCCAAACCTCTGAGAATCAGAGAGTTTAAACTCCACCATTGTACTGTCATCGCTACGTGTTAGATACACTGTGTATGTTAACGCAGGTCAACAGCAAGCCAAACTCGATTTTCATGAGCCAGGAAACTGAGCGTCTTGCTCCTTTAATACAGTCTTCTTGACAGCTTACAATCGTCTACAATTGTTGCTTGAAAAGCTCGATGAAAGGGTCGAGTGAAACTAAAATAAACAGAAACAAAATCTGCATTAGCTCTGTTATGTGAAAATAAATGTAACAAAACATAGCTAGAGCCATAAAACCTGTTCTTAAAGTTAACCTTAGCTGTTAACAAAGATAAACAATCATTTTAGCGATCTTTTCATATGCTAATTAAATCGTTAGCATCATTCCTATGCTAATACAGAGTGCTCTAAGCTAAACAAACTAAACTCTGGGATAAGACTACTTCCTGGTAACAACATACTAACAAAACGATCTCTAAATCAGATCTTATAAGGCATAAAAAGTTAACAAGCACTTCTTAAACTTACAGCCATTGCCTTCGAAGGTGTAAATAAAGATTTAAGGCACCAAAGATGAAGTTTGGACACAAATGAGCAGGTTCTCATGTAAAACGTTGTCTCTCTTGCCGACTACTGCTTCTGCTACCCATAATACTTTGCAACCACAAACTGCACCTTCAAAATAAAATGCAGAGAAACCAATACTGACTGTGTATTGATGATTTTTAACTTATTACTTTTTTAAGAATGCATGAAATATTAAAGATGAACTATGACATTTTTATCACTAAATATGAACTATTTTTTTTTAACCTTTTACTCTGGACAGAACACTCCCCACCTGGCATTACTGATGCCACTACTACTTTTTAACAGTCACTTCATTTTCTATCAACATAACAACATCTGAGATGGGGCGCAGGTAAGTCTTTGAGACGCCCTGGGATGATGTTCTCAGTTCAACCTTTCTGACTTTTCCATCACTGCTTGGAAAGGTAGTTGTGATGATGGCCATTGACCACTCGTTCCTGGGTGCTTGATTCTGTTTCAACAGCACGACGTCACCTGGTTGAAGGTTGCGGTGTGTCTTGTGCCACTTGCGCCTTGGCTGGAGGGTGTTGAGATATTCGTTTCTCCAGCGACTCCAAAATCCATTGGCAAGTGCCTGCACTTGTTTCCACTGGCTTTTGAGCAAGTCTTTCCCACAAAAGTCTCCTGGTGGGGAAGGAACTTGCAACTTCTGGGTCAAGATCATCGCAGGACACAGTAGGAATGGGGAGGAAGGGTCAGTTGAGATGGGAACTAATGGCCTTGCGTTGATTATAGATGATACCTCGGCCATTAGTGTACAAAGAACCTCATGTGTCAGACGGGTATGTTTGTTCTGTAAGAGCAGAGAGTCCAATATTCTGCGAGTAACCCCAATCATCCGTTCCCAGACACCCCCCATGTGGGAGGCATGTGGGGGATTGAACTCCCATGTGCAACCACTAGTGTGAAGGTAGTTGACAATGTTGGGAGGGTTCTTGTTTGACTGTGACATGCCGAGCTCCACGCTTGCTGCAATAAAGTTGGTGCCCCTGTCCGATCGCATTTGTTTTGCTGGGCCTCGTATTGCAAAAAATCTGCGTATTGCATTTATGCAGCTGCAGGTGTCCATAGACTCAATGACCTCGATATGCACACCTCTTGTGGTCATACATGTAAAAAGTATTGCCCACCTCTTGCTTTGTGCTGCGCCACCTCGTGTGCGTCGAGTGACCACTGTCCACGGGCCAAACACATCCAACCCAACGTACGAAAATGGAGGAGATGTTTCAAGTCTCTCAGGTGGGAGATCGGCCATTTTTTGTGTCTCCAGTTTCCCCCTGAGCTTCTTGCAAGGTACACAATGATGGATGGTGGACAAAGCCAGACGTTTGCAACCTACAATCCACAGTCCAGCTTGCCTTACAGCACTTTCTGTGAACTGCCTTCCTTGATGTGCAACCTTGAGATGGTAGTGTAGGACAAGCAACTTCGACACGTGGTGTTTGCTTGGGAGGATGATTGGATTCTTGGACGTTGTATCCAATGCAGCGTGTTTCAGGCGACCTCCAACTTTGATGAGGCCTTCGTCCATATAGGGATCAAGAGCTATGATGGAGCTTGAGCTGTGAACAGTTTGATTGGCTTGGAGAGCAGTATACTCATCTTGGAAAGCATCCTTTTGAACAGACTGGAGAATGAGGCTACTGGCAGCATCCAGCTCCTCTGGAGTGTGTGGCTTCCTACATTGGTGCCAGCCTTTGCATGAATGACTTGATGAGCTTCTTGAGGCGTGAGAACGAGCTTGGTGAATAAGGAAAGCAATGGCACGCACCAGTGAGGTCCAGTTTGAGAAGCGTTGGAAGCGTTCTGGTGTGAGTCCATTCTTACGAATCTGGGTAGCAAAGGAAGCAACTTGTCGGATTTCAACATCCTCTTCAGGTTCGATCAACTCGAACGATTTGTCCTGTTGTTTTGTTGTCTCTGACTCGGGCAGTTTGTAAAGGAAGTCAGGTCCTTTAAACCACATAGTGTCCATGAGCTGCGATGCAGGTACTGACCTGGTAGCTAGATCAGCTGGATTCTGCTCCGATGTGACGTAATGCCACTGTTCAGGGGATGTAGACTGGCGTATACGGTGGACTCGGTTGTGCACGTTGACATAAAAGTGCTTTGAATCATTGCAAATGTACCCAAGAACCACCCTGCTGTCACAGTAGAACTTAACAGTGTTTGGTTTGTGATCGAGTTCGTCTAGAATGAGCTCTGGGCCCGTCAACAGTACTGAGTTGAGTGACACTCCAGATTGTTCAGCGCTAGAATCAAAAACCACTCGTATCTGACCGGGCTTCTGGGGATGATACACCCCAAAAATGGGCGGGTACCAGCATTCAGCATTGTCACTGATGGGTGGAGCGATCTCTGCATGATTGTTCTCAAATAGCTTGTCCATAAACTCTGAGAACTGTTCTTTCATTTGAGGGTTTTTGGTTAAGTTGCGTCTCAGGGAGTTGAGTCTCGACAGTGCTTGTTCTCTGTTGTTTAGGAGTAGTGAGCGAGGAGACTTGAATGGTAAAGGAGCAGTCCAGCTATTATTTTCATCCTGGTGGACTTCCTTTCCCATTATCTTTAGAAAGGTCTCATCCTCGAAGGACAGAGCACGCTGGTTGTCGTTGTCTGTGCACTCAAAAACTGTCTCTCCAAGCTTTTCTCCTGCTGCATCAGATTTTGGGCTGCGTTTCAGAAAGCTGTTCTTGTGCTCCCCGCCATAGCATGGTTTTTCTTTGACGTTAATGCTGTTAGGACAAGGAGTGAGGAGAGATGGACGTCCGTTGGAAAGCAGGTGCGTTTTATAGACGTTGACAGTTGGTTTGTGAGCACTGAGGCACACATCTCCCACGATTACCCACCCCAAGTCCAGGCGCTGAGCAAAGGGAGCGTTGTGGGGTCCGTTGACTTGTTTCCGTGCCTTATGGACTTGGATCATGTCTCTGCCCAGTAAAACAGCTATCTGGGCATCTGGATCATACTTGGGTATAAGAGGAGCGAGGTGTTTTAAGTGAGCGTGAGCAAGAGCAACTTCAGGCGTAGGTATTTCATCTCTATTAAATGCTATCTCATCACATTCAATGAGAGGAGGGAGGTCCAGACGTGGGCCCCCACCTACTGGCTCAACTTGGAACCCCACTGCTCTCCTGCCAAGCATTTGAGTTAGACCAGCACACGTTCTCATTTGGTATGTCAGAGGGTTGCCCTTGATTCCAAATAGCTCAAAGAATTCAGGACGGGCCAGTGAGCTATTGCTCTGATCGTCAAGGATTACGTACATCTTAACAGAGCGTTCTGGCTGGCTTTTAGGGAAAACTCGAACTAGACACACCTTAGAGCAAGAACGTGGGGGACAGCCTTCACCGCATATCTCAGNTGTACTGTCATCGCTACGTGTTAGATACACTGTGTATGTTAACGCAGGTCAACAGCAAGCCAAACTCGATTTTCATGAGCCAGGAAACTGAGCGTCTTGCTCCTTTAATACAGTCTTCTTGACAGCTTACAATCATCTACAATTGTTGCTTGAAAAGCTCGATGAAAGGGTCGAGTGAAACTAAAATAAACAAAATCTGCATTAGCTCTGTCATGTGAAAATAAATGTAATAAAACATAGCAGAGCCATAAACCTGTTCTTAAAGTTAACTTTAGCTGTTAACAAGGATAAACAATCATTTTAGCGATCTTTTCATATGCTAATTAGATCGTTAGCATCATTCCTATGCTAATACAGAGTGCTCTAAGCTAAACAAGCTAAACTCTGGGATAAGACTAATTTCTGGTAACAACATACTAACAAAACGATCTCTAAATCAGATCCTATAAGGCATAAAAAGTTAACAAGCACTTCTTAAACTTACAACCATTGCCTTCGAAGGTGTAAATAAAGATTTAAGGCACCAAAGATGAAGTTTGGACACAAATGAGCAGGTTCTCATGTAAAACGTTGTCTCTCTTGCCGACTACTGCTTCTGCTACCCATAATACTTTGCAACCACAAACTGCACCTTCAAAATAAAATGCAGAGAAACCAATACTGACTGTGTATTGATGATTTTTAACTTATTACTTTTTTAAGAATGCATGAAATATTAAAGATGAACTATGACATTTTTATCACTAAATATGAACTATTTTTTTTTAACCTTTTACTCTGGACAGAACACTCCCCGCCTGGCATTACTGATGCCACTACTACTTTTTAACAGTCACTTCATTTTCTATCAACATAACAACATCTGAGATGGGGCGCAGGTAAGTCTTTGAGACGCCCTGGGATGATGTTCTCAGTTCAACCTTTCTGACTTTTCCATCACTGCTTGGAAAGGTAGTTGTGATGATGGCCATTGACCACTCGTTCCTGGGTGCTTGATTCTGTTTCAACAGCACGACGTCACCTGGTTGAAGGTTGCGGTGTGTCTTGTGCCACTTGCGCCTTGGCTGGAGGGTGTTGAGATATTCGTTTCTCCAGCGACTCCAAAATCCATTGGCAAGTGCCTGCACTTGTTTCCACTGGCTTTTGAGCAAGTCTTTCTCACAAAAGTCTCCTGGTGGGGAAGGAACTTGCAACTTCTGGGTCAAGATCATCGCAGGACACAGTAGGAATGGGGAGGAAGGGTCAGTTGAGATGGGAACTAATGGCCTTGCGTTGATTATAGATGATACCTCGGCCATTAGTGTACAAAGAACCTCATGTGTCAGACGGGTATGTTTGTTCTGTAAGAGCAGAGAGTCCAATATTCTGCGAGTAACCCCAATCATCCGTTCCCAGACACCCCCCATGTGGGAGGCATGTGGGGGATTGAACTCCCATGTGCAACCACTAGTGTGAAGGTAGTTGACAATGTTGGGAGAGTTCTTGTTTGACTGTGACATGCCGAGCTCCACGCTTGCTGCAATAAAGTTGGTGCCCCTGTCCGATCGCATTTGTTTTGCTGGGCCTCGTATTGCAAAAAATCTGCGTATTGCATTTATGCAGCTGCAGGTGTCCATAGACTCAATGACCTCGATATGCACACCTCTTGTGGTCATACATGTAAAAAGTATTGCCCACCTCTTGCTTTGTGCTGCGCCACCTCGTGTGCGTCGAGTGACCACTGTCCACGGGCCAAACACATCCAACCCAACGTACGAAAATGGAGGAGATGTTTCAAGTCTCTCAGGTGGGAGATCGGCCATTTTTTGTGTCTCCAGTTTCCCCCTGAGCTTCTTGCAAGGTACACAATGATGGATGGTGGACAAAGCCAGACGTTTGCAACCTACAATCCACAGTCCAGCTTGCCTTACAGCACTTTCTGTGAACTGCCTTCCTTGATGTGCAACCTTGAGATGGTGGTGTAGGACAAGCAACTTCGACACGTGGTGTTTGCTTGGGAGGATGATTGGATTCTTGGACGTTGTATCCAATGCAGCGTGTTTCAGGCGACCTCCAACTTTGATGAGGCCTTCGTACACATAGGGATCAAGAGCTATGATGGAGCTTGAGCTGTGAACAGTTTGATTGGCTTGGAGAGCAGTATACTCATCTTGGAAAGCATCCTTTTGAACAGACTGGAGAATGAGGCTACTGGCAGCATCCAGCTCCTCTGGAGTGTGTGGTTTCCTACATTTGTGCCAGCCTTTGCATGAATGACTTGATGAGCTTCTTGAGGCGTGAGAACGAGCTTGGTGAATAAGGAAAGCAATGGCACGCACCAGTGAGGTCCAGTTTGAGAAGCGTTGGAAGCGTTCTGGTGTGAGTCCATTCTTACGAATCTGGGTAGCAAAGGAAGCAACTTGTCGGATTTCAACATCCTCTTCAGGTTCGATCAACTCGAACGATTTGACCTGTTGTTTTGTTGTCTCTGACTCGGGCAGTTTGTAAAGGAAGTCAGGTCCTTTAAACCACATAGTGTCCATGAGCTGCGATGCAGGTACTGACCTGGTAGCTAGATCAGCTGGATTCTGCTCCGATGTGATGTAATGCCACTGTTCAGGGGATGTAGACTGGCGTATACGGTGGACTCGGTTGTGCACATAGACATAAAAGCGTTTTGAGTCATTGCAAATGTACCCAAGAACCACCCTGCTGTCACAGTAGAACTTAACAGTGTTTGGTTTGTGATCGAGTTCGTCTAGAATGAGCTCTGGGCCCGTCAACAGTACTGAGTTGAGTGACACTCCAGATTGTTCAGCGCTAGAATCAAAAAACACCCGTATCTGGCCGGGCTTCTGGGGATGATACACCCCAAAAATGGGCAGGTACCAGCATTCAGCATTGTCACTGATGGGTGGAGCGATCTCTGCATGATTGTTCTCAAACAGCTTGTCCATAAACTCAGAGAACTGTTCTTTCATTTGAGGGTTTTTGGTTAAGTTGCGTTTCAGGGAGTTGAGTCTCAACAGTGCTTGTTCTCTGTTGTTTAGGAGTAGTGAGTGAGGAGACTTGAATGGTAAAGGAGCAGTCCAGCTATTATTTTCATCCTGGTGGACTTCCTTTCCCATTATCTTTAGAAAGGTCTCATCCTCGAAGGACAGAGCACGCTGGTTGTTGTTGTCTGTGCACTCAAAAACTGTCTCTCCAAGCTTTTCTCCTGCTGCATCAGATTTTGGGCTGCGTTTCAGAAAGCTGTTCTTGTGCTCCCCGCCATAGCATGGTTTTTCTTTGACGTTAATGCTGTTAGGACAAGGAGTGAGGAGAGATGGACGTCCGTTGGAAAGCAGGTGCGTTTTATAGACGTTGACAGTTGGTTTGTGAGCACTGAGGCACACATCTCCCACGATTACCCACCCTAAGTCCAGGCGCTGAGCAAAGGGAGCGTTGTGGGGTCCGTTGACTTGTTTCCGTGCCTTATGGACTTGGATCATGTCTCTGCCCAGTAAAACAGCTATCTGGGCATCTGGATCATACTTGGGTATAAGAGGAGCGAGGTGTTTTAAGTGAGCGTGAGCAAGAGCAACTTCAGGCGTAGGTATTTCATCTCTATTAAATGCTATCTCATCACATTCAATGAGAGGAGGGAGGTCCAGACGTGGGCCCCCACCTACTGGCTCAACTTGGAACCCCACTGCTCTCCTGCCAAGCATTTGAGTTAGACCAGCACACGTTCTCATTTGGTATGTCAGAGGGCTGCCCTTGATTCCAAATAGCTCAAAGAATTCAGGACGGGCCAGTGAGCTATTGCTCTGATCGTCAAGGATTACATACATCTTAACAGAGCGTTCTGGCTGGCTTTTAGGGAAAACTCGAACTAGACACACCTTAGAGCAAGAACGTGGGGGACAGCCTTCACCGCATATCTCAGTGCACCGTGACGTTACCTCGGGTGGCGTGTTGTCTTGGGGCTGAGGCTCTGGTTCAGGTGTCTTTTCAGGCTGGGGTTGATGACTCGTATCAGGGTGCATGGCAGAGCAATGTTTTTCGCTTTGGCACTCCTCGCACGTGACTTTTATGTCACAGTCTTTTATTGTGTGCATGGGAGAACAGCAGCGGAAACACCGTTTGTGCTCCTTAAGTATGTTTCGTCTTTCTTGTAGTGGTTTGATCCGGAAAGCTCTACATTTGGGTAGAGGATGAGGTTTTCTGTGGACTGGGCAGTAACGACTTGGATCGTCCTCTTTTGTACTAGCAGGAGCAGTTGTATTGACCTCTGTTCTGTTTACGGTTATTGGTGTTTTGTAGTTAGCTTGTTTGAGTGGTGGTCTCTCACTGTTGTTGAAGGGTTGGCTGCTGCATGTCACAAAACTTGGGTCGTTTCGTGCTTTCGCCTCCTCTTGGACAAACTTTACAAAATATGAGAAGGGAGGGAATGTGACATCATATTTTTGTTTGTATTTTGAACCTGTGTGAAGCCATTTATCTTGTAGACTTGGAGGCAGCTTTTCCACTATAGGCTTAACACCACGGGGTGTGTCAAGGTAAGCAAGGCCTGGAAGATAAGCTTCATCTTTAGCAACCTGCAGCTCTAGGAGCAAGTCTCCTAGTCCCCTAAGTTTTACATTGTCTCTGTTTGTGAGGCGAGGGAAGCTGTCTAGTTTTTTGAACAATGCGTTTTCTACCACCTCTGGTGCAGCATAACATTCTTCTAACCTGCTCCATGACAACTGGAGGGCAGCCTTTGGGTTAGTGTTGTAGACAGCTCTGATTCTTTTAACGTGTTCTGAGGACTCTTTACCAAGCCACTTGACTAGGAGATCTAACTCCTGGCTATATGTGAGATCAATGTCTTCAGTTGCATTTAAGAATGATGATCGCCACGCTCTGAAGTTTTCAGGGGTGTCATCAAATTTAAAGAGCCCTGTTGTGATCAACTCTCTGCGTGCGAGAAATCTAGCAAAGTCAGCCATAGGTGGGTTGTTATTGTGCGGGGCATGGTAACTGTTTGGCTGGACACAATCGTTTGGTGTGTCAAGCGTTTCCTGTTTCAGGTCCATTTTCTTGAGAACTGGTGGAGAGGGGGTTGGTCCAAATCTCCTTGGAGTGAACACTGGTGCCGCTGGTGATAGTTCGACTTGGGGTGTTCCTCCTTGTGACTTCAGCTGGGTTTGGTGTTGTACATACTCCATAGTTCTCTCGCGGATGACTTGTGGTGGTACTGAACTTTTTATGCTTTCTCCTTCATCTTGTTCAGCAGCTACCGCAGCTTCTAAAACATCAGCTTTTGCCCTAGCAACTGCAGCTTCTTTCTCTATCTCCAGCATCTCTAAATCCAATTTTAGGTTTGCTTGCTGCTTTTTGATTTCTAATTGTCTTTTACTGAAAGAAGCTTTAGCATTTGTGGCTTCAGCAGAGGCTCGTGCAAAGATGGCTGCTTCTAATACGCTGGACTTTGAGGATAACTTGAGGGATGAGTGTTTGGAGCTGGAGTTAGCTTTAGATGACGCTTTGGCTAAGGAGTTAGCCGATGAGGGTTTGATGCTGGAGTGTTTGGAGCTGGAGCTAGCTTTGGATGATACTTTAGCTTCAGACTTAGCCTTTTCTTCTGCTTTCTTCTCTTGAACGTTGTCCATCGCTGTGTCTTAAGTTTTATCTTCCACCAACTGCTGATCTGGCTTTTCACTGTACTGTCATCGCTACGTGTTAGATACACTGTGTATGTTAACGCAGGTCAACAGCAAGCCAAACTCGATTTTCATGAGCCAGGAAACTGAGCGTCTTGCTCCTTTAATACAGTCTTCTTGACAGCTTACAATCGTCTACAATTGTTGCTTGAAAAGCTCGATGAAAGGGTCGAGTGAAACTAAAATAAACAGAAACAAAATCTGCATTAGCTCTGTTATGTGAAAATAAATGTAACAAAACATAGCTAGAGCCATAAAACCTGTTCTTAAAGTTAACCTTAGCTGTTAACAAAGATAAACAATCATTTTAGCGATCTTTTCATATGCTAATTAAATCGTTAGCATCATTCCTATGCTAATACAGAGTGCTCTAAGCTAAACAAACTAAACTCTGGGATAAGACTACTTCCTGGTAACAACATACTAACAAAACGATCTCTAAATCAGATCTTATAAGGCATAAAAAGTTAACAAGCACTTCTTAAACTTACAGCCATTGCCTTCGAAGGTGTAAATAAAGATTTAAGGCACCAAAGATGAAGTTTGGACACAAATGAGCAGGTTCTCATGTAAAACGTTGTCTCTCTTGCCGACTACTGCTTCTGCTACCCATAATACTTTGCAACCACAAACTGCACCTTCAAAATAAAATGCAGAGAAACCAATACTGACTGTGTATTGATGATTTTTAACTTATTACTTTTTTAAGAATGCATGAAATATTAAAGATGAACTATGACATTTTTATCACTAAATATGAACTATTTTTTTNGACTCCAAAATCCATTGGCAAGTGCCTGCACTTGTTTCCACTGGCTTTTGAGCAAGTCTTTCCCACAAAAGTCTCCTGGTGGGGAAGGAACTTGCAACTTCTGGGTCAAGATCATCGCAGGACACAGTAGGAATGGGGAGGAAGGGTCAGTTGAGATGGGAACTAATGGCCTTGCGTTGATTATAGATGATACCTCGGCCATTAGTGTACAAAGAACCTCATGTGTCAGACGGGTATGTTTGTTCTGTAAGAGCAGAGAGTCCAATATTCTGCGAGTAACCCCAATCATCCGTTCCCAGACACCCCCCATGTGGGAGGCATGTGGGGGATTGAACTCCCATGTGCAACCACTAGTGTGAAGGTAGTTGACAATGTTGGGAGGGTTCTTGTTTGACTGTGACATGCCGAGCTCCACGCTTGCTGCAATAAAGTTGGTGCCCCTGTCCGATCGCATTTGTTTTGCTGGGCCTCGTATTGCAAAAAATCTGCGTATTGCATTTATGCAGCTGCAGGTGTCCATAGACTCAATGACCTCGATATGCACACCTCTTGTGGTCATACATGTAAAAAGTATTGCCCACCTCTTGCTTTGTGCTGCGCCACCTCGTGTGCGTCGAGTGACCACTGTCCACGGGCCAAACACATCCAACCCAACGTACGAAAATGGAGGAGATGTTTCAAGTCTCTCAGGTGGGAGATCGGCCATTTTTTGTGTCTCCAGTTTCCCCCTGAGCTTCTTGCAAGGTACACAATGATGGATGGTGGACAAAGCCAGACGTTTGCAACCTACAATCCACAGTCCAGCTTGCCTTACAGCACTTTCTGTGAACTGCCTTCCTTGATGTGCAACCTTGAGATGGTAGTGTAGGACAAGCAACTTCGACACGTGGTGTTTGCTTGGGAGGATGATTGGATTCTTGGACGTTGTATCCAATGCAGCGTGTTTCAGGCGACCTCCAACTTTGATGAGGCCTTCGTCCATATAGGGATCAAGAGCTATGATGGAGCTTGAGCTGTGAACAGTTTGATTGGCTTGGAGAGCAGTATACTCATCTTGGAAAGCATCCTTTTGAACAGACTGGAGAATGAGGCTACTGGCAGCATCCAGCTCCTCTGGAGTGTGTGGCTTCCTACATTGGTGCCAGCCTTTGCATGAATGACTTGATGAGCTTCTTGAGGCGTGAGAACGAGCTTGGTGAATAAGGAAAGCAATGGCACGCACCAGTGAGGTCCAGTTTGAGAAGCGTTGGAAGCGTTCTGGTGTGAGTCCATTCTTACGAATCTGGGTAGCAAAGGAAGCAACTTGTCGGATTT
This sequence comes from Callopanchax toddi, assembly GCA_006937965.1. Taxonomy (NCBI): domain Eukaryota; kingdom Metazoa; phylum Chordata; class Actinopteri; order Cyprinodontiformes; family Nothobranchiidae; genus Callopanchax; species Callopanchax toddi. Next base: position 23,083 of record SSNR01000058.1, on the reverse strand, counting down.
CAACATCCTCTTCAGGTTCGATCAACTCGAACGATTTGTCCTGTTGTTTTGTTGTCTCTGACTCGGGCAGTTTGTAAAGGAAGTCAGGTCCTTTAAACCACATAGTGTCCATGAGCTGCGATGCAGGTACTGACCTGGTAGCTAGATCAGCTGGATTCTGCTCCGATGTGACGTAATGCCACTGTTCAGGGGATGTAGACTGGCGTATACGGTGGACTCGGTTGTGCACGTTGACATAAAAGTGCTTTGAATCATTGCAAATGTACCCAAGAACCACCCTGCTGTCACAGTAGAACTTAACAGTGTTTGGTTTGTGATCGAGTTCGTCTAGAATGAGCTCTGGGCCCGTCAACAGTACTGAGTTGAGTGACACTCCAGATTGTTCAGCGCTAGAATCAAAAACCACTCGTATCTGACCGGGCTTCTGGGGATGATACACCCCAAAAATGGGCGGGTACCAGCATTCAGCATTGTCACTGATGGGTGGAGCGATCTCTGCATGATTGTTCTCAAATAGCTTGTCCATAAACTCTGAGAACTGTTCTTTCATTTGAGGGTTTTTGGTTAAGTTGCGTCTCAGGGAGTTGAGTCTCGACAGTGCTTGTTCTCTGTTGTTTAGGAGTAGTGAGCGAGGAGACTTGAATGGTAAAGGAGCAGTCCAGCTATTATTTTCATCCTGGTGGACTTCCTTTCCCATTATCTTTAGAAAGGTCTCATCCTCGAAGGACAGAGCACGCTGGTTGTCGTTGTCTGTGCACTCAAAAACTGTCTCTCCAAGCTTTTCTCCTGCTGCATCAGATTTTGGGCTGCGTTTCAGAAAGCTGTTCTTGTGCTCCCCGCCATAGCATGGTTTTTCTTTGACGTTAATGCTGTTAGGACAAGGAGTGAGGAGAGATGGACGTCCGTTGGAAAGCAGGTGCGTTTTATAGACGTTGACAGTTGGTTTGTGAGCACTGAGGCACACATCTCCCACGATTACCCACCCCAAGTCCAGGCGCTGAGCAAAGGGAGCGTTGTGGGGTCCGTTGACTTGTTTCCGTGCCTTATGGACTTGGATCATGTCTCTGCCCAGTAAAACAGCTATCTGGGCATCTGGATCATACTTGGGTATAAGAGGAGCGAGGTGTTTTAAGTGAGCGTGAGCAAGAGCAACTTCAGGCGTAGGTATTTCATCTCTATTAAATGCTATCTCATCACATTCAATGAGAGGAGGGAGGTCCAGACGTGGGCCCCCACCTACTGGCTCAACTTGGAACCCCACTGCTCTCCTGCCAAGCATTTGAGTTAGACCAGCACACGTTCTCATTTGGTATGTCAGAGGGTTGCCCTTGATTCCAAATAGCTCAAAGAATTCAGGACGGGCCAGTGAGCTATTGCTCTGATCGTCAAGGATTACGTACATCTTAACAGAGCGTTCTGGCTGGCTTTTAGGGAAAACTCGAACTAGACACACCTTAGAGCAAGAACGTGGGGGACAGCCTTCACCGCATATCTCAGTGCACCGTGACGTTACCTCGGGTGGCGTGTTGTCTTGGGGCTGAGGCTCTGGTTCAGGTGTCTTTTCAGGCTGGGGTTGATGACTCGTATCAGGGTGCATGGCAGAGCAATGTTTTTCGCTTTGGCACTCCTCGCACGTGACTTTTATGTCACAGTCTTTTATTGTGTGCATGGGAGAACAGCAGCGGAAACACCGTTTGTGCTCCTTAAGTATGTTTCGTCTTTCTTGTAGTGGTTTGATCCGGAAAGCTCTACATTTGGGTAGAGGATGAGGTTTTCTGTGGACTGGGCAGTAACGACTTGGATCGTCCTCTTTTGTACTAGCAGGAGCAGTTGTATTGACCTCTGTTCTGTTTACGGTTATTGGTGTTTTGTAGTTAGCTTGTTTGAGTGGTGGTCTCTCACTGTTGTTGAAGGGTTGGCTGCTGCATGTCACAAAACTTGGGTCGTTTCGTGCTTTCGCCTCCTCTTGGACAAACTTTACAAAATATGAGAAGGGAGGGAATGTGACATCATATTTTTGTTTGTATTTTGAACCTGTGTGAAGCCATTTATCTTGTAGACTTGGAGGCAGCTTTTCCACTATAGGCTTAACACCACGGGGTGTGTCAAGGTAAGCAAGGCCTGGAAGATAAGCTTCATCTTTAGCAACCTGCAGCTCTAGGAGCAAGTCTCCTAGTCCCCTAAGTTTTACATTGTCTCTGTTTGTGAGGCGAGGGAAGCTGTCTAGTTTTTTGAACAATGCGTTTTCTACCACCTCTGGTGCAGCATAACATTCTTCTAACCTGCTCCATGACAACTGGAGGGCAGCCTTTGGGTTAGTGTTGTAGACAGCTCTGATTCTTTTAACGTGTTCTGAGGACTCTTTACCAAGCCACTTGACTAGGAGATCTAACTCCTGGCTATATGTGAGATCAATGTCTTCAGTTGCATTTAAGAATGATGATCGCCACGCTCTGAAGTTTTCAGGGGTGTCATCAAATTTAAAGAGCCCTGTTGTGATCAACTCTCTGCGTGCGAGAAATCTAGCAAAGTCAGCCATAGGTGGGTTGTTATTGTGCGGGGCATGGTAACTGTTTGGCTGGACACAATCGTTTGGTGTGTCAAGCGTTTCCTGTTTCAGGTCCATTTTCTTGAGAACTGGTGGAGAGGGGGTTGGTCCAAATCTCCTTGGAGTGAACACTGGTGCCGCTGGTGATAGTTCGACTTGGGGTGTTCCTCCTTGTGACTTCAGCTGGGTTTGGTGTTGTACATACTCCATAGTTCTCTCGCGGATGACTTGTGGTGGTACTGAACTTTTTATGCTTTCTCCTTCATCTTGTTCAGCAGCTACCGCAGCTTCTAAAACATCAGCTTTTGCCCTAGCAACTGCAGCTTCTTTCTCTATCTCCAGCATCTCTAAATCCAATTTTAGGTTTGCTTGCTGCTTTTTGATTTCTAATTGTCTTTTACTGAAAGAAGCTTTAGCATTTGTGGCTTCAGCAGAGGCTCGTGCAAAGATGGCTGCTTCTAATACGCTGGACTTTGAGGATAACTTGAGGGATGAGTGTTTGGAGCTGGAGTTAGCTTTAGATGACGCTTTGGCTAAGGAGTTAGCCGATGAGGGTTTGATGCTGGAGTGTTTGGAGCTGGAGCTAGCTTTGGATGATACTTTAGCTTCAGACTTAGCCTTTTCTTCTGCTTTCTTCTCTTGAACGTTGTCCATCGCTGTGTCTTAAGTTTTATCTTCCACCAACTGCTGATCTGGCTTTTCACTGTACTGTCATCGCTACGTGTTAGATACACTGTGTATGTTAACGCAGGTCAACAGCAAGCCAAACTCGATTTTCATGAGCCAGGAAACTGAGCGTCTTGCTCCTTTAATACAGTCTTCTTGACAGCTTACAATCGTCTACAATTGTTGCTTGAAAAGCTCGATGAAAGGGTCGAGTGAAACTAAAATAAACAGAAACAAAATCTGCATTAGCTCTGTTATGTGAAAATAAATGTAACAAAACATAGCTAGAGCCATAAAACCTGTTCTTAAAGTTAACCTTAGCTGTTAACAAAGATAAACAATCATTTTAGCGATCTTTTCATATGCTAATTAAATCGTTAGCATCATTCCTATGCTAATACAGAGTGCTCTAAGCTAAACAAACTAAACTCTGGGATAAGACTACTTCCTGGTAACAACATACTAACAAAACGATCTCTAAATCAGATCTTATAAGGCATAAAAAGTTAACAAGCACTTCTTAAACTTACAGCCATTGCCTTCGAAGGTGTAAATAAAGATTTAAGGCACCAAAGATGAAGTTTGGACACAAATGAGCAGGTTCTCATGTAAAACGTTGTCTCTCTTGCCGACTACTGCTTCTGCTACCCATAATACTTTGCAACCACAAACTGCACCTTCAAAATAAAATGCAGAGAAACCAATACTGACTGTGTATTGATGATTTTTAACTTATTACTTTTTTAAGAATGCATGAAATATTAAAGATGAACTATGACATTTTTATCACTAAATATGAACTATTTTTTTTTAACCTTTTACTCTGGACAGAACAACCATGATGCTCACCTTTGTCTTGTTTTTCTTGTCTCTGGCTGCTGTGTCTCCTTCAGATGGACAGGAACTGAAGCTGCATCGTGGAACCTGTCCCATGTTCTGGTACGACTTCAACGGCAGCTGCTACAAGTACTACGGCTCACGGATGACCTGGGGTGAAGCAGAGCTCCACTGTGTGTCAGAGGGAGCCAACCTGGTGTCCATCCACAGTCTGGAAGAGCATGAGTTTGTCAATACCTTGATCAAGAACTTCGATCCGACTCAGGGAATGACCTGGATCGGACTCACTGATGCTCACAAGGAAGGAGGATGGATGTGGTCTGATGGGTCTAAATACAGGTTTTCCCAGTGGAATTATGACCAGCCAGACAATTCTTATGGAGTTGAACACTGTGGACACACCAGCTGCGACAGATCTTTTAAGTGGAATGACGATACATGCTCGACTATGAGCACTTTTGTTTGTATTTCTCGCAAAGTTTGTCCTTGAGAAAAAGTTCCTGTCATCAACCAGATCCCTCTCAGGTTTTTAAGTTGATTAAAACATGAAAGACAGATATCATTTGAGGAGAAAATGTATATATCCTACAAGCCAACAAACATTTGGAAATCTGATTACTGAATGAATGAATACTTATGAGCTTTCACACACTGGATTATACAAACATACAATCGTGATAATAAATATTTTCCTAACCTACTTGTTTTGTGTTGTCCCATTCTCTCTTTATCTGTCTGTCTGTCAGAATTATAAAGAAAACGTTCAAGTGTGAAGAAGTATGCAGACTGACCACTAGAGGGCAGTGTGTTACAGACGACAGTTTTCGTAGAGCAGCTGAGTTTTACAGTTTCTCTCAATTGTTTACACACATTCTCTGAAAGCATGCCTCATATGCTCAGAACTCTACACACAAATCCAAACCTTCACATTCAAAACAATGTTATTTCTTCTAGAAATGGGATTTTGTTTTCAAATGACACACACACCGTCATATGAATAGACATTTATAAGAACCAGCTGAACACTCATGTGCTCAAACACTATGATGAATGGAAAACACTTATTCTCCATTCATCACAATGACTTAAGCCTTTCAGTGTTACGCTTACTACAGAGAGTATGTGTTGTAAAATATTTGAGAATAATGATTTTACACTCAGAACACACAAATACACGGTAACATTTATTGTATTTTTCCCGCAAAAACATTGTGTATCCCATTCCTACCCAACACAAAGTTTCACATTACATACAAAATAACATTAGAAATTACTGTATACAGTTACAGTAAAAAAACAACAACAATACTGCATATCAATACAGTACTCAATGAGTACAGTAGTACTGTATTGCCTGTGGACTGTTTTGTAGGACAGTAAAAATACTGTAAAGTATGTTTCAAGTATTTAGGAAATGTATACCTACTTTGTATTCTTTGTATGAGCTTATGATTTTGTCAAAATAGTGATTGATTCAATGGTTCAGGCAACTGAGAATTTGGTTCAGACAACAGGGTTGAGTGTTTTAGCAATTGAGAAAAACTGTAATTCACTATGATGAATGGAGAAGAAGTGTTTCCATTCATCATAGTGTTTGAGCACATAAGTGTTCAGCTGGTTTTTATAAATGTCTATTCATATGACGGTTTGTGTGTGTGTCATTTGAAAACAAAATCCCATTTTGAGAAGAAATAACATTGTTTTGAAGCAAATATCGCAGCCAGCACACAAGGAACTGGATATGAGCTGCAGCATGTCTGCGTTGTGGACTTATTTCATTGTCTCTGCTGGTGATTTTGGGCCAGTCCGGACCGCATCGGGCCGTCTGTGCAGCCTGTAATCTGAGCGGCACATTTCAATTTGCACCTCCCGCTGCAGAGCGCTATGAGCACGACTGTAAGTGACCAGTGACATACAGCCCCCTATAAGTGACTCATGCAGAGTCATTTTATAGTCATTTTTAAGTTCAGACTTTTACTAATGTGAGGTCAAACAACAAAAAACACAGATGAATTAAAACCTTTAAAAAATGTAAACCCTTAAGACCTTTATTAAACAATTTTTTTGAATTTATAATAAATATAAGCACAAACCCTCACTAATTTATTGAGCTTTGTTCAGAAAATTAGACTTAACAGTGTCACTGAACAAAGCGGTCCAGTCTAGATCATATTGTTGCTGATAATGGATGAAAATTTGTTTTAAAAAAATTAAAGAACAAATTGACCAATCAGATCGATGGAATTTGATGCTTTTCTTTTTGTTAAGTCAAAGGGACCCTTTTTATGCCTCGTATCAGATTCACAGTTTTTTACTATTGTTTACACACAATTTTAAGACTTGGGTTTTTATTTTCAAAATATAGTTATCCAAACATCACACTCAATTTGCATAATTCTGTGATCGTTTGCAAAATGACACACTTCAGTCAAAACATTTACACACACCTGTAAAATGGTATTAGTTGTCACTTGACCAACACAGTTCTCAATGATCAGACACCATTGCAGCCAGTTTTACTCTGATGTGATCAATATAAAACACATTTGTCAAAAAACTAATTTTAGGAAATACCATGTGGTAGATTTGAGTCCAGACATTGTTATGTGAGGGATCATTTAAATAGTGACAAATCCACAGCAGTTTATATGAGATCCAGACAGAATGTAGACAAATAGTCCTACTATACTGACCAACTGCACAACACTGATGCTGCAGACTGAATATTTCAAGTATTTATTTCAATACTTTCAGTATTTCTGACCATAATATTTACAGTAATCAACCAACAATGAAATCAATGAAACAAATAAAATCTGTAGACAAATAAAAATTACTGCATGAAGTACAAACACTTTGACTCTGAAGACAAACTACTGTAAAACCAACAAGAATACTCTAACTACACTGTCAGAAATGAAATTGTACCTTTTGTCGTCACTGGGGTGGTACCCTCAAAAGTACAATTTTGTACCTTTTACTGGGGGGTTGTATCCTTAGGGGTACAAATTTGTATGGTACCCTCAAAAGGTACCATTCTGTACCTTAGTAATCTGTGTAGGTTATGTTTACACAGGGTTACTAAACCAACCACCTTACGCCAACTGGTCCTTCCTGTCAGAGCATATGCATGAAGTCAAATTTATCAAAGTTGTAAAAAAAAACTTTGAACCTGCTCATACTGTAAGATAGTTATATCTGAATATTTATAAAGCAATAAAAACAGAATTGCAGAGATTAACAGAAGATTAAACTCTTCTGTAAACTAGAGTGTTTACTGGAATTCATCAGGGAAGTGTTTTGAACTTACTGTAATGCACTATTAGATAACACAGGTAGTATTAAAAAAGATATCTACATTTAATTTAAAAAAAATGTTTAGATGGCTGAATATTATTTTCTAAACACAGGCCTTACTCTGATAACGCTATCAACAATAAATTAGCGTTTATACAAACTTACCAGAGAAACCACTATTTTATGACACCTTACCAGAACCCTGATGTGTTGAGTTCAACTAAATCAGGTTACCTAAGGATCTGACCAATCACATCACAGCAACAAAACTGACGCCCTCTCTGATGGACATAAAAGAAAGAAGGATTCTGTTCAACATTCATCTCTGCAGAGAAACTCCAGGAAGACATCCAAACCTCTCAGAATCAGAGAGTTTAAACTCCAACATGGTGTTCTCCTTTTTCTTGTTGTTTTTCTTGTCTCTGGCTGCTGTGTCTCCTTCAGATGGACAGGAACTGAAGCTGCATCGTGGAACCTGTCCCATGTTCTGGTACGAGTTCAACGGCCGCTGCTATAAGTACTACGGCTCACGGATGACCTGGGGTGAAGCAGAGCTCCACTGTGTGTCAGAGGGAGCCAACCTGGTGTCCATCCACAGTCTGGAAGAGCATGATTTTGTCAATACCTTGATCAAGAACTTCGATCCGACTCAGGGAAACACCTGGATCGGACTCACTGACGTTCACAAGGAAGGAGGATGGATGTGGTCTGATGGGTCCAAATACTTTTTTTCCCGCTGGAACAATGCACAGCCAGACAATTATAAAGGAGACGAACACTGTGGACACACCAACTGTGACAGATATTTTATGTGGAATGACGATACATGCTGGACTCTGAGTACTTTTGTTTGTGCTTCTCGTAAAGTTTGTCCTTGATGAAGAGAAAACTCTCCTGTTATCAGCCTGGTTCCTCTCAGGTTTTTACATGAGATTAGAATACAAACATGTCTGACAAAAGCCATGTGATGAGAAAATGTATTTTGAATAATAAAAGTCCTGATTCCTATCATCCAAAAGGCAAATACTTAGAGCTGTGATCATTCTTGTAAAAGTACGTGCCTTCTCACACTGAATTATACAAAATACACTGATATTAAATGTGTTTCTTTGCTTTTTGTGGTTCCATTCTCTTCTTTATAAAGAAATACTTCAGTTTGAGGCCATCATAGCCTTCAGGACCAGAGCTTCTGAAGAATAAATTAGACAAAGTAAACAGTCAGACTTTGACAAACATATAGTACGGAAATATTCACAAACAAATTTTTAAACATGATAACAACCAGATTAGATCTATTAGTGACTGCCTTTGTCTATAAAATCACTATCATTTAGAAACACATTGGCTGAGTTTTTCCCTTTATAAAAACCCAAACAGGTTTACATAGTTTTATTGCCATTGTCCATGAAAGGTCCAATCACAAACTAGGAATTTGTTTGTGAGTTGGTGCAACATAAAACCTAGAACTATGCAATAAAATAACTATAATAAAATAAAATATAAATAGTTGAATACAATAAAAAATGGCTAACTCTGGGATGTACAGTGCATAATATTCATAAGATTTTGTAGATATAACAAACTATATTGCCTGACTGATAACCCTCATAATATTTGTAATAAAGTGATGTTAATACTGTTGGTGTGTTACCACTCCCCGCCACTAGAGGGAGAAGCTTCATATGTTTGGAGAAAGAGCCTGTTCCTGTTATGCGGAGACCTCATGTGAGCAATAAACCTGCAAGTTCTGCAAAGTTCTACAAATGACTGGAGTGAATCTTTTCCTAAGAGTGAAGATATCACATATTGGTGACGAGGATACTGGATGGCTGCTGGAAGTGCTTGATTTTTATCAGATGGACTGTGTGACTGAAGAAAAAGGGCAAGTAAGCTTTTGAGACTACCAACATGGCTACACAGGTGGGAACTCTTACTGCGTTTGATCCAAAGGAGCAGACGTGGGAGGAGTATTGCGAGATTCTCGATCAATTTTCTGAAGCAAATAAAATTGATGATGGGGATAAACAGAGAGCTATCCTTATTAGCGTCGTGGGACCAGCTACCTACAAGCTAATGAGATGCCTGAGTAGCCCGGACAAGCCCAGCAGTAAAACGTACAGTCAGTTAACAAAAATGATGAATGAGCACTTCAATCCTAAACCGAGTGAGATCGTTCAGAGATAGTATAAATTTGACTCTTGTGTTCGTCAGCCGAATCAGTCCATAAGTGCATATGTAGCAGAGTTAAGGAGGCTCGCTCATGATTGTAACTTTGGACCCACACTGGAGCAGATGTTGAGGGATCGTCTGGTGTGTGGCATTAATGATGCCTGCTGTCCGAGGCTGAGCTGACGTTTGAAAAAGCATTTCAAATAGCAAATGCTGCAGAAGCCGCCTACAGGAACGTGCATGAACTGCAGCGCCCGGCTCCCTGTAACAGCGTGTTGGCTGAATGGAAGGGGAAGAGAAAGGTAGAGGAAAAGAGAGAGTGTTATCGATGTAACGGGAAACAACACAGTGCCACTGAATGCAGGTTTAAAAACAGCAAATGCCACTCTTGTGGAAAAATAGGACATATTGCTAGAGCATGCAGGTCCAGAAATAAAAATAAAGAGGATGCACGTGCCACAGAAAAGCCGGTGTACAGAGCCAAGCGCCGTGCACAGCCACTCCGATCACACAAGGTGTGTGAAAGACAGGAAGAGACAAATGGTTCAGATCAGGAAGAGGAAGCATTCACACTAGCATGTTTAAAAACAGAAACTTCCATTCACAGAGTTAAACCTTTTGAAGTGACGGTGGAAGTAAACAGAAAAGAAGTGAGGTTTGAAATAGACACTGGGTGTAGTGTGAGCATTATGAATGAAAACCAGTTCAGAGACACTTGGAATAAAGTCAACAGACCAAAGATTAAGGAAAGCAAACTAACTCTCAAGTCATACAGTGGAGAGAAGATAACAGTTATAGGAGTAGCACAAGTTGAAGTGTGTTATGCAAGTCAGAGAAAAACATTGCCCCTAGTGGTAGTGGAAGGAACTGGACCAAACCTGTTGGGCAGAGGGTGGCTGAAAGAACTAAAGCTGAAGTGGGATGAGATTAAACATATAAAAACCGGGACACAGGGGTTACAGGAAGTTCTCTTGAAACATGAGGAGGTTTTTAAAGAAGAATTAGGCAGGTTAAAAGGCATGAAGGCAACTATCAGTGTGTCAGCAGAGGCCCAGCCCCAATTCTACAGGCCCCGCTCAGTCCCATATGCCATGAGAGCTAAGGTTGAAGAGGAGATTGAAAGGCTCCTGAAAGATGACATCATCACTCCAGTAAAATATGCTGAGTGGGCAGCGCCCATTGTACCTGTTCTTAAGCCTGATGGCTCCATCGGAATATGCGGAGACTACAAGTTAACAGTAAACAAGGCATCATCACTAGAACAGTACCCAATTCCTCATGTTGAAGACCTCTTTCAGGCACTAACAGGAGGAAAACAGTTCACAAAACTGGATCTAAGCCACGCATACCAGCAGATTGTCATGGATGAGGAGTCCAAGAAGTACCTGACAATAAACACTCACAGTGGACTTTTCACCTACAACAGGTTAGCATTTGGTGTGTCGTCAGCCCCAGCTATCTTCCAGAGAACCATGGAAAGCTTGTTACAAGGTCTACCCAGAGTAGCTGTCTATTTAGATGACATATTGCTAACAGGAAGAGACACGGCTGAGCATCTAAAAACGCTGGATGAAGTACTCAAAAGACTCAAAGTCTGCGTCTGCACAGGAAGAAATGTGCATTCTTACAGGATCAGGTTGAGTACTTGGGTCACAGAATCAATGCTGATGGTCTGCAACCAGTGCAAAGCAAAGTACAAGCCATTGAGGAAGCTCCACCTCCAACAACAGTGACCGAGCTAAAAGCATATCTCGGTCTCCTAAACTACTACAACAAGTTCCTCCCCAACCTAGCCACATGCTTGGCGCCGTTACACCAGCTGCTGAGGAAAGATGCTCGATGGAGTTGGAATAAAGAACAGGAGGAGGCATTTAGCAGCTGCTGAAATCAGCCAAAGTACTGTGTCACTACTCAGCAGATAAAGACTTGGTGCTTGCTTGTGATGCCTCGCCGTACGGAGTAGGGGCCGTGCTGTCCCATGTGATGGAAGATGGAAGTGAAAAACCCATTGGGTTCATGTCAAGAACTCTGTCACCAGCTGAGAAGCGTTATTCACAGCTCGATAAAGAGGGGTTAGCCATCATATTTGGGATCAAAAGATTCCACAAGTACATCTATGGAAGGACATTCACAATCAGCACTGACCACAAGCCGCTGATTTCTCTTTTTCATGAAAAGAAGTCAGTGCCACTGATGGGGTCACCGAGGGTACAAAGGTGGGCTACCCTACTGACAGCATATGAGTATAAAATTATATACAAACCAGGTAGTGTTCATGCAAACGCAGATGCTTTGAGCAGGCTGCCACTGCCAGAAACAGAGGAGGAGGAGGAGGACACAGAACAGGTCCTCATGCTGGACTTGATGGATGATCCTCCTGTCACAACAGCTCAACTGAAGCAGTGGACAGCAAAGGATGAGCTGCTGTCACAAGTGCTGTTGTGGTGCTTAAAGGGATGGCCTCATGAGGTGGATGCTCAGTTCAAAGCATACAGCCAGAGAAGGTTGGAGTTGAGTGTGAGAGACGGGTGTGTGTTGTGGGGTGCCAGAGTGGTTATTCCAAAGAAAGCAAGGTCCACCATTTTAAAACACCTGCACCTCACTCATCCTGGCATCTCCAAGATGAAGGGCTTGGCACGTTCTTACATGTAGTGGCCAGGGATGGATGCTGACATAGAGCAGGAAGTACAAGTCTGCCACACCTGTCAGGAAAACAGGAAGTCCCCAGCTGCTGCACCTCTCCACCCATGGGAGTGGCCAGAGACTCCCTGGAGTAGGCTACACATAGACTACGCAGGCCCTAATTTAGGCCAGATGTTTCTCATCATTGTGGATGCACATTCAAAATGGATTGATGTTTATCCAACAAGAACTGCAACAAGCCAGATCACCATAGAGAAGCTCCGGCAGTGTTTCAGCACACATGGTTTGCCACAGACCATAGTGTCAGACAATGGCACATGCTTCACAAGCCACGAGTTTGAAGCATTTTTGAAACAAAATGGCATACAACACGTCACATCAGCACCCTTTCACCCAGCCTCAAACGGCCTAGCAGAAAGAGCTGTACAGACGTTCAAACAAGGTCTGAAGAAAATTAAGGGAGACACTTTGGAAACAAGATTGGCAAGATTCCTGTTTAACTACAGAATCACACCACAGAGTGTCACAGGTTTGTCACCTGCTGAAATGCTGATGTCCAGGAGACTGCGTTCGACACTGGATCTCTTGTTGCCAGACATCAAATCAAAAATACGCAGGAAGCAAAACAAACAGAAAGAACATCATGACACACACAGCAAGTGGAGGAGTTTTCCCCCTGGAGATGACGTGTACATCCGTAACTAGTCATGGGCCTAAATGGGTTCCTCCTGTCATCCTGGAGAACACTGGTCCTGTGTCATATACTGTCCAGACTGGAGATGGACGTGTTATAAGGCGACATGTGGATCAAGTAAAACAACGACTGGAACAAATGGTGGAGACGTTCAGACCAGACATCACTGAGGAACCCTACAAACTTCTGTTGTCAGACCGAGCACCAGCAGTGGTTGACCAAACTGACTCTGTTGTTCCATCTTCAGTGGGAAGGGAAATGGATGCAGCGGAAGCAGCTCAGGTTCATTCTCCAGCGCAGGATACACCTGACATGGACGTCAGTCAGAAGGGTGATTCACCATCAGTGCTGCACCGCTGTGAGCGTATAAGACCGACTCCTTCTTACCTAAGAGACTTTGTAAAGAAATAGTGAGAGCCCTCAAGAATGAGCAAGAATGAGCTCTGGGTCTCACTGGAAGGCTGGTAGTCCACCCACCTTCCATGTTAAGTATCTTTTTCAGTTGTTAAGAAAAAAAAAAAGATTCTGATTGTCTGTGAAAATGTTTCTTTTGTTGTGATAATAGCTGAACACTGGTTTAAACAGTTGAGAAAAGACAAGCACTTAAATAAGTTTAAAGGCATAGTTTAAACTTAGAGGGGGAGGGATGTAATAAAGTGATTTTAATACTGTTGGTGTGTTACCACTCCCCGCCACTAGAGGGAGAAGCTTCATATGTTTGGAGAAAGAGCCTGTTCCTGTTCCTGTTATGCGGAGACCTCATGTGAGCAAGGCCCAATCCCAATACTCGCACTTGCACCCTCGCGCCCCTCAGTTGCGTGTTCCCGCTGAGGTGCGCAAGTGCTCAGGGTGTCCCGATTCTCCTGGGTGGAGACTCCGGACCCTATCCCCGCCCCCTTTTCCACCCTCGTTACGCACTTCGCCGAAGTCTGCATCGGAGCGGACTTCAGCGAAGGGTATTACCCATAAGTCATTGCTGCATTCGAATCTCGCGAGAAGGTAGCGGGTCCTCCACTTTATTTAGCTCTAAATGATTACTTGTTGCTGTTTCAAAAATTATTTTGAGCAGCAAAACAGCAGAAACAGCAACTGGCTGCACCATTTTGAACAGTAACACAAAAATAAATGGTTTAACAGGATAACAAATAACAAATACATACAAAGGTTTTAAAGTGGCCTGTTCTCCCCAAAGTTAAATAAATGTAATTTAAAATCATTAAAGGATTCTACCCAGCAGCAGCAATGTTTAGAAAGAGATCCAGGTCTGAGGTGGAGCCTTTCTGTGGATTCTGCTGTAAAGACGATGAAAGAACTGATCATTTTTTGTTTCTCCTCAAACTCTGGCTAAACTCTGTCAGAACCTAGTGGATTGGATGAGAATAAAAATAGAAGAAATGACAGCAGTAAGGATTTTATACATCAGTTTGTCAAAAGATCTTTTTATGTTATATAATATTGTAATATGGGTAAATATCATATTCATAAATATAAATGAAAAACAAGAAACCCTCCATAAATGATTTAAAAATTGAATTCATTCATCACATCTCTGGTGTTTATGAAAAATCTATTTAAGGATAAAGTCTAAAGAAATATTTGTCTTTTTAAGTAATGTGTGTTACATTAGATTTGTAAATCCTTATATATTCACATGTTGATGCTCAAACAGGTTATACCAGCTGACAGACCTTGTAATGCTTGTTTTATGTTCTATTTTGTTGTATTGAACAGTTGTTGCCTCCCATTGAGAGTTTGGACTTTTTTGGTGTAAATAAAGGTTTGGAAAAAAACCTCATTTGAAGCCGCGGAGACACGTGACCTGATCGCTGTCCCAAATGCTGCAGTTAAGTGCGCACTTGTTCACTACGCACTCGAACCCTTCGGTGCACTTCTACCAAGTGCACTTCACTGAAGACCGTAGGGTGGAAGTGCGAGTATTGAGACAGGGCCCAATAAACCTGCAAGTTCTGCAAAGTTCTACAAATGACAGGAGTGAATCTTTTCCTAAGAGTGAAGATATCACAATATTGCTACATTACATAATTTAATATTTCTTTATTGCACTTCCAGTCATAGTATGTGGAGTCATACTGTAGGAAACAATGAAGTTGTCAGATTTACCGCTCAAATTTTACGTAGCTGTCTTTGCCGGCCTGGGTTGAGTCGGGGAAGAGATGGGACAAAGTCAGGACAGTCAGCGTCATCAGATGTCTAAATAAAGTGCATTCTGGTGACTTAATGATAAAATCTCATGGTTAGCCAGAGGTCACTGGCCTAATAGGCCTAGCTGGTAGCATCCATCAGTTAGCTACAGGTTTAGCAACAAAAATTAGCAAGAGGCACATTAGCTTATAAGCTTGACTGATAAAAAACATATGCAATTTTGGATAATTTTAGCATCCCCTAGTGTCTGTTGACTCTGTTTTAAGTCACTGTTGTGCTCAGAAACACCTAAAGCTGACTGTTGATGTGTCTCCTCAGCCTTCACTGCTTTCTACTGGAGAGGTTCATCACTCATTCAAAGAAATCAGCTGTGTTCAAGCAGGGAGAGATTAAAAAATGCAGGAATCATGAGCTAAAAACACTCTGGCACTAGCATAACAACTAGCCACATTGGGTTTGCCTAACCCTTGTAAGATACATGACTTTGTGAGACTTCAGGGCACCAGACGTGGTATTCTCGATCCAAGCAGCAGATGGAGCTGAGTGACTTTTCATTAACCCTGTAAAGCAGGGGTGTCCAAACTTTTCAAGATGGGGACAGACATCTCCAAGTTAAAAGTCTTCGGTGGCCAAATAAACTTCATTTTTTAATTTTAAAAATGCAAAAATGGTTTTAGAGTAATTTTCTGATTTTGTACTGCTCAAAAATAGACATAAAAGAGTCTCATATGTTTGCTTCAGTAAAAGAAAAGCATCAAATTCCCTGGATATGATTGGTCAGTTGTTTTATAGTTTCTTGAAAATAAATTCTAGTATGTTTTCAGCAAGAAGAATGGGATCTGGGTCCCTCTTTCTTCAGTAAAGCAGCTGGATTTAGCCAGATTTTATGAAAGAAGTTCACGTCTGCTGTTTAGTAAGCAGGGGCGGCATTAGCTCAGTTGGGAGAGTGGCCGGTCTGGTAACCAGAGGGTCACCGGCTCGATCCCCAGCTCTGGCTGGGTTAGATTGTCATTGTGTCCTTGGGCCAGACACTTCACCCAACTTGCCTGTGTGAATGTGAGTGTGACTGTGTGTGAATGTTGGTGGTGGTCAGAAGGGCCGATGGCACAGAATGGCAGCCTCACTTCTGTCAGTCTGCCCCAGGGCAGCTGTGGCTACAGACGTCTGTCATACAGTAGTTTACCACCACCGGTGAGAATGACTGTGTGAATGAATAATGCAACTCTGTAAAGCATCTTTGAGTGACCTAGAAAAGCGCTATATAAAACTGATGCATTATTATTATTATAGTAAGAGTGTTTGTTGTTCTGTTTACCAGGAAATTTAATTAAAAGAATAAACCTGGGTAACACTCACTGGAAGACCTGCACAGCTCCCGCTGTCTCAAGAAAGCCCACAACATTACAAAGGACACATCACATCCTGGTCACTCCCTGTTTGAACTGTTGCCCTCAGGCAGAAGGTACAGAGTGATCAGAGCGAGGACAAACAGACTCAAACAGCTTTTATTCAGCTAATGGGGCGGCACTAGCTCAGTTGGGAGAGTGGCCGGTCTGGTAACCGGAGGGTCACCGGCTCGATCCCCAGCTCTGGCTGGGTTAGATTGTCGTTGTGTCCTTGGGCAAGACACTTCACCCAACTTGCCTGTGTGAATGTGAGTGTGACTGTGTGTGAATGTTGGTGGTGGTCAGGAGGGCCGATGGCGCAGAATGGCGGCCTTGCTTCTGTCAGTCTGCCCCAGGGCAGCTGTGGCTACAGACGTTAGTCGTAGTTTACCACCACCGGTGAGAATGACTGTGTGAATGAATAATGCAACTCTGTAAAGCGTCTTTGAGTGACCTGAAAAGCGCTATATAAAACTGATGCATTATTATTATTATTATCCCATCTAAATGCTGCTAGGAATTAATGTACACTGTGCAATCTGTTATTTGTTTGTTTTGTGACATGTGGAATGTTTGTGGGTGTGTGGAATGTATGAATAAAATGATGAAAATATGACTTTGAAAAACGAGCTCTCATTTTTTCCCCTTACGATAGGCTAAATAACCCAAAATGTTACTCTTAAATTGTGACTGTTTGACTTTACAAACGGCGCCCCATACTAATCTGACACCCCTAGTTCTAACAACATACACCGTATGAGATCATCATCATTTTTGTGTCATGAACACTTATAAGAGCTAACATTTCAGTAGTTAGCTTTGGACAACATAACTGCAGGAGCTGACGTAGCATAAGCATGGTCCAGCATTATTGCCTTCTTTGCCCTCTCAAGCTTCTGTCTCTGCAGCTCCTTTAGGGACTGGTGCACAATCTGCCGTTTGTGGCACCGAACATACACAGACTCTCTGTTAGTACCTGGTGTGAAGTTATTCCAGGAGAACAGACTTGGTACAGCATCCGAATTAAGACGGCTAACAGTTAGCCCCAGCACGTAATCCTCAGCCGTGAAGTGTCTACTGCAGGCATAAGTACTGCCCCTTTTAATAACAAATTTGGGTCCCTCCTCTCGCCTGATCGCCTTAACCCACTTTTGTCTTACATCGATAGATGTTGGAAAAGAATGGAAATGAAGGTAGGGCTGCCTTAGAGCATAAGAAAAACAGCCAGGTAAGCTGCAATAACTCTTGCTTGTAGCTTGCACCATTTTTTAAAGAAACCGCATTCCACTTCAATGACGTATGTCCGGTTAGAAAACCAGGAAGTGTGAAAAAGGTCTATAGTACTTCTTAAACTGTCAGATGATCAAGCGATGGTCCTGGACTCACCATTAACTCCAGCTGACCTCCAGGAGGCCCTTAAAACCATGCCCAATAAGAAGGCTCCAGGTCCAGATGAATTTCCTTTTTTTTTTTTTTAACCCCGTGTCCTGTCCGGCTGTGGAGCAAACAGAATAATGTCTGAGTGCCAAAAACAAGCCCAACAGTGTTGCTGTTTCAGGTGAGAGGTTACAGCCACTGCTATAAAACTCCTCCTGATTTTTGTTTAAATATAACCCCCATAATCTTTATTAGAATATTTTTATGGTTGATTGGACACGGAGCCTGAAAGTGAAGGGAAGGGTACAGAAAGAGGGATGGGGGAGAAAGTAAACAGAAAAAGAAGAGAACAAGAGACGTGAAGAATCCACTTCTAGACCTGCAAATAAAACACAAACAAGCAAGCAAAACAGGGAGAAAAGATACAACAGCAACAAACAGCATATGAATATACAACAGTTGTGATATTCTTCAAATGTACAGTATACGTATACACCAGTTCAAGAGAGTTCAGTGTCAACCACAGCCCCAGTTAATGTGTCTGAAAACACCTGAGTCCGTCTTTATGTGAATACCTTGTGATCACCTGTGTGTGTATATATGCGCGCTTGTTTATGTAAGGTTTCTCTATTGAAATAGTCCAGATGAATTTCCAGCTGAATTCTATAAAGAATTCTGGGATATTGTAGCTCCAATATTTTTCAGAATGATACAAGAAATACTGTAGAAGGAAATGGCAGACTTCCACTAAATATGAACTCTGCAAACATTAGTCTCCTGTTAAAACCAGGTAAAGACCCTGTATTTCCTACCAGCTATCGTCCCATATCACTTATTAATGCTGATCTCAAAATCATCTGTAAAGCCCTCGCTAGAAGATTAGAGAAGATACCGGTAACTCCCCTCATAATACACCCTGATCAGACGAGTTTCATTAAAGGAAGACACTCGTCCACAAACTCACGTAGATTACTTAGTTTAATACCGTAGATTATTCTAACAGTAAAAACATTGAAACTAATATTTTATCTCTAGATGCAGAAAAAGCTTTTGATAGAGTAAACTGGAAATTCTTATTTTCAACTCTGCTTAAATTTGGTTTTGGAAACTCTTTTATAAACTGGTTAAAAATCTTATACAGTTCTCCAACAGCACGTGTCAGGACAAACAACCGGACATCAGCCAGCTTGTCTTCAGAGGGGGACCAGGCAGGGATGTCCACTCTCCCCCTCACTGTTTGCCATTTTTATTGAACCGCTAGCAGCAGCAATCAGGCAGAGTAAAGATATTAAAGGAATAAAATGTAAAGACATAGAACATAAAATCAGTCTTTATGCAGATGATGTATTACTGTTTCTCCAGCATTCACAATCCTCCCTCTCTCAGGTCATTGAATTGATAAACTCTTTTCCAAAAGTTTCAGATTATTCAATAAACTGGTTAAAATTTACAGTTCTTCCAATTAATTGCTCCTTCACCAACTCTCCTAATACACAGTTGCAGTCAGGGAAAATTACATACTTAGGTGTTAATATCTCTCCTAGACTGGCAGATTTAACTAAACTAAACCACATCCCACTCTTAAAGAAAGTGGAAGATGATCTGGCCAGATGGAAGTCTCTACCCATATCACTCATGGGGAGAGTTGCTTCAGTTAAAATTATGGTTTTACCAAGAATTACCTATTCTCAATGATTCCGAATAAAGCATCATCTGACTGGTTTAGATCTCTGGACTCCTCTATTTCTAAATTTATTTGGAAGGATAAACCTCCACGTAACCGTAGCATATGTTTTAATGACTAGGGAAGTTAGTTAATTTAGTTAACCTAGTTGGGACTTTAAGAGTCAATTTAGGGCTAATTTGAGTTTGGAATGGGATTTAGTTTTGGCTTAATTTAGAGTGGAAGAATTAAGCTTTATCAAAGCAAGCCTCTCGATCAGAAAAGGGGTTTCTTACTGAGTTGCAGAGGTCTCGTGGGTCCACCAGGGTGAGGGGCCTCTGGCAGAGGTGGAGCAGGTCCCCGGATGAAGGCCCAGTTCCCAGAGGAGGCAGTTTCAGCTGGTTCACCTGGGAATCGTCTGATGGCCCTGAGATCCGTGCGACAGCAAGGGAGGTCACCCTCGGCATGGTGAAGTCATTCCTGATCAGTTCCCGTAGTGAGGGAGAGACTGAGAGGCCTTATTCAAAGCTGATAAGGGTTCAGCTAAGACTCTGAAGATAGCAGCTCAGGCTGCTTTCAGGCTGTAGCAAAGACTCAGCATAGACTGATTCGTACCGGAACTGAATATTAGTTTTGAGACTCCGTTATCTTAAATTCAACCAATCAGAAGATATTAAGTGTACTAATCAAAACTGAGTTAGTGGACTTGTGGACGGCTCTGATTGGGTAGGGGACTGTGAGGGAGTTTACCAACTCACATATGACTTCCGCCCGTTAAGACACTCACATTATAAATGTAGAAAATAGCAGAGAAGCATATATATATTAAATATAAGCAATAAATTAATAAAGCCAATAAAAAAGGGTGCCTCTTAAAAATAAAACAAGAGATGTGAACCATTACCAAAGCCCTTTTCTCAGGTCCTCCTTTAGTTAATAGAACTTTCTGCCTGTAATTTTACAAAAACACTTGTTAAATCTACTCTAATAAACATTTCCAGCATTAACTCTGTGCATTGTGTAAATAACTTCAACATAGTGTCTCTATACTGACTAACAGAGCAGAAATAACCCAGATTCACTTAATGCTGCTCATCTCTTCACCTTATAGGTTTTCTAACTGCAGCTGCGCACCACCCGCCTACTCGGCTCCCGTAGATTTTACTTATGGTGCATGTAAGGCGCCTCGTAAAAATGAGGACATAGCAGATAAAGTATGGAATAATCTACCAATTAAACGCGGAGTCATTGCTGTTAGATCACGGCCACGGGACAGTTCTCCCCCGCGCCCCTCTAATGAGAGACACGCTGGAAAGAAACGTTCTGCATTTAGCCTCAAGTTGTGTCCGATGCACGCTGAAGCTACCGCCACCGGCGACGCTGTCCGCTCTCAGATCAGTGAACTCCGTTTTTGCTTTTTCTGTCATACGGACTGCAACTATAGAGAAAGAGACGAGTGGAGAGCTGAACCAGCTCACTTTGTTGTAGTTTGAAGCGTTAGCAGCCGCGCTAGCAGCTGTTAGCTTTCGTCTCGGGTACAACTCTGAGGTTTAGCCTGGCGGGGTCCGATGAAAGTCTGGCGGGCCGCCAGGCTTATAAAGCGCTGGGGGAAACCCTGATGTGCAGCACGGACGTGATGTAGCGCGCGGACGGGAGGGAGGCAGTCTGCACCTCCCGGGAACAGGAGAAAAAAGCTGATTTAAAATCTTATAACAAGATCGAGGATCGGATGGGAATATGGTCGATTTACGATCCCCTCAAATTAACGTGATCGAGCCCGATCGATCGGTGCGCCGATCGATCGGTGCACCCCTATAATTTAGTTAACCTAGTTGAGACTTTAAGAGTCAATTTAGGGCTAATTTGAGTTGGAATGGGATTTAGTTTTGGCTTAATTTAGTTTGGAAGAATGAAGCTTTATCAAAGCAAACCTCTCGATCAGAAAGTGGTGTTTCGCTCACTGAAAGGTGGACGCTCCTGGATCTGGCAGGCGTTTGTTTCTCCACGAGCTGAGGCTGGAGTCCCCAGACTCGAAGTGGTGGTCCTGGAAGGCGTGGCCGCCAAGGACCTCGCTGGACAGTCCGTGGATACGTCCCGGTCAGCAAGGGAGGCATTTCAGCAGGCATGCTGAAGTCATTTCTGATCAGTCCCCGTAGTGAGGGAGAGACAGAGGCCTTGTTCAAAGCTGATAAGGGTTCAGCAAAGACTCTGAAGGATAGCAGCTCAGGCTGCATTCAGATTCAGCATGGACCAAGACTGATTCGTACCGGAACTGAATATTACTTTTGAGAAGGGTTATCTTAAATTCAACCAATCAGAAGATATTGAGTGTACTAATCAAAACTGAGTTAGTGCACTTGTGAACGGCTCTGAATGGGTAGGGGAACTGTGAGGGAGTTTACCAACTCACATATGACTTCCGCCCGTTAAACACTCACATTATAAATGTAGAAAATAGCAGAGAAGCATTATAACACTTTGAGTGAGTGAGAGGGCAAATGCCATTGGAGCAGGAACACTACAGGAGACTGTTGTGTAAACAAGAGATTACAGTTTGAACACCAGTCATTTGGTGTTACAGAAAAGACATCTTAAAGAGAGTGTTTTATTAGACCAGCTAGTGTCCAGTGGGTCATCTGGGAGGTGGACACCTGAAAGTGGAGAGTAGGACACCTGTAGGGATCTTGATTCAGGTTAACATAATCCACGAGTCATTGTATTCCAAGTTATTGGGAAAAAGATGGATTATCATCTCAGATTATCATCAGAGGTCAAAGTTCAGAGGATATAGCCCTATTTGGTGGCGTTACATCAATATGTATTCTACTGTTTTCTTAACTTGAGAGGCTTGATAAATACTTTCCTTGAAGTGAAACAGGTGAGAACTCGAACTGAACCGAACCCCCACCCCATCCCTAACATTACTCTCAGCCTGTGTGGCATTTCACTTCTGCGCATAGACCTGTAACACTCTGCCCTGATGCTGACTGCACCGGTCACCCGGTCTTTGTTTGACACTGGTAAAGAAGCAACAACAACAACAAAATAAGTGTTATCACAATCATATGTGATTCAAAAATGAATGTAATAAATACGGAGTAGCGACATTTATAACATCAGTTATGATAAAGCTAACACTTAGCTTGCACATTAGCTTACATACCTTCATAGTTGTAAATGTAAGATGAGGTGTAAGTGTTGCTGTTTAAAGGTTTTTTTTTGTACGATTCATCACTTCTGTTCATGAGTGGATATTTCATTTCCTATGTAAACTCAGTTTAAAGTGCATTAGACTTCATATTTTGTGTTCAGTAATTGGGTGTGGCCCCTTTAAGAGACTGTGACTTCTCTGTAACAAAATCTCATGTGAACTCTATGTAATCTCGCGAGATTTCACCACACGTGGAAGATACAGCTATTGTGTGAGCAAGGAGAAGCACAGAACCTTGCTAATGCTAACAGAACTATAGTTAAAGAGTTAAAAACAGAAAAACGGTGTTAAAGTGGCATCAATGGACAAAGAAATCTCTTTTCAGGACAAGCAGCCAACGAGGTATTTGTTTATTTGTGGGTTTCTTTTTTGCCAAAGCTAAATGCTGTCTTTTGTTTGCTATTTTAAGTGAATTTGTACTTGTGTATTT